>CALSBV010012195.1:8869730-8905711 GCA_943590825.1 Bovichtus diacanthus | reverse complement strand
GCATTGATGAATACAGTTTATGAATTGTCAGTAGTAGCTGCATTGATAAATACAGTTTTGTCTATAAGGTGAATGCAAATGGGCGGGGCCTCGATCTCCGTCTCGGGGTGTAGGGCGTGAGCGAGGGGCTGGTGGGCGCGCCCGCTGCGACGTTGCGGAGGCTTCAAGATGGCGGAAGCCCTGACAACTCAGGAGCAGCTGGTAAGGGTCTCTTTACTGATTTTTTCCTCACATCCCCGTCATGTTTAGGGTGAACACATATCACCGTCGGTTAATCCTCTAACCGGCGATTTTTTTGTCACGGTAATTGTCCCTGGGAACGATGTGTTCCAGTTCACAGCCCTGGCCCGTTCGCTCCCTCCAGAGCCAACTGACTCCCGTGTGACTGACAGCAGTTAGCATGTGTGTTAGCATGATGGCGTTTGCTAGTAGTAGTAGTAGTAGGGCTCACTTAACCGGCTGTATATCTGAAATACTCGCTCCCTTGATAGCCCAGCTTTAAATGAACCACACAAATATGTTCATATCGCTACTGTTAGCAAGCGACACGTCGTTACCTGTCATTTCCCCCACACAGGGGACTTCTCGTGTCTTTAACGGTATCGTTAGCCATCCAGCTGCCACATGTAACGTTAACCTAGCTGCTGGCTAATGCTAATAGCTATTGTTGACTTGCAGGGAATTTCCTCGACCGCTATCTTGCTAGACGTTAAAACCCATGTTGGACCAAGTGTGAAGGTTTAAATAGACCAAACACTGATTGCTTTAAGTATGAATTGTCAAAATGTGTCATGACACAGATGAGACAGAGCAAGATCCTCGTACAACGCGAGTGTTTGCTATGAGTGCTAGGTCGCAGTGTCCTGCCTATCAGATGTACGGTCGAGAATTCACAGAAGTGATCCCCCGGTTCCTAGCATTGTTGTTGCCAACACTTTCTAGTAAAAGGGGTGGGCCTGAATGATGACGGCTTCATTTCGTAGCTACTTATTTTATCTTCATCAAGGTTAACTGAACTCTGTAAGATAAGTGTGCTGTACACGCTCGCTAGATTTTCCGATGTGTTTTTTGACGGCTAATATCCGTTTCTACTGATCCAGTAACGTTAACCGATTAACTGCCCTGAAGCCACTTGATGTTCAAAACCTTTGTAGTTTCTGCTCGCTGCTGAAATCAGCGACTTGTTGCCTCGGATTAGCCCCACCAAGGCTTGCGACCATCCTTGTGCTGATGTTTCAGATACTGGTGGTAGCAAACAGTGTATCCAAAAGGTGTGATTTTAAGGTACCTTTCCTGTCATTGACTTGTTATAGTGCCCACAATCCAGCCATTTATAAACATGTGTCGGCAACATCAATTTAGGGGGGGGAAATGTGGTGCAGTTACAACATTTGTAAGGGAGAGTACCTTAAAATCAGACATTACTTGATAAAACATTTGTTGAATGATGACACACAAAACTACCTGTAACTGAATGCCAACTGGAGGGGTGTCAAGGGCCCAAAACTGTACCCCCCCTTTTTTTTTTCTTTTTTTTTTTTGGGGGGGGGGGATATTGTTATTTGTCTGATTTGATCCCTTACTTCTCTCTCAGTGAAAATGCAAGGACCAGGATTTGGTTCTGTATGTTTGTTTCTCTGCGACTTCCAATATGTGTCCAGTCACTGCATAGTGCTCAGTACATTCAGACTGTCTGTCATAGACTGAAAGTCACTATCTTTAAGTCCAGGTGTTGTGACTGGATGAGTGACCAAATATGTTGTGCTGATATGATTCCACACATGTATTGTGTTATAACCTTACCTTCTATAAGGCCACCTCTGCTGACAGTGAGTCATACAAATGTTGCCTCTATTATGAAATAAAGCATTCAGATAAAAGTGGAGTAGTGCTGCAGGAATAAGGCTAAAATGATCACAATCAATATTGAATTCCCAAGTGATTATCATGATTATTAATTGATTTTTAGGGGCAACATTTATTATAATTCTTTTACTTGCACATTTAAATAAACAGCACTGCTTTCACTTCCATGTTGTGCTACATTCCTGCTAATGTACAAGACTTTGCATCAAAATATGACTGGTCCTTCTTCACAGTACATCTCCTTTTAAGCTAAATATAGATACAATTGTACCAAAGCTTTTTACCCAAAATTAAATGAACAGAGCACTGCTTTCACTTTGAAGGTGTGCTACATTCATGCTAATTAACACATGTTTGCATCAAAATAAGAATTTTAAATAAGTTTTCTTTTCAACAGGATTTTAGTTTATTTTTGTTTTTGCCCATCTATTTTCTGTTCATATTACTCTTCTACTCTGGACTGCAGCTGCATCATTTAGGAAAGTGTTCTTTGAGCGAAGCACATGTTTTAAACTTCAATATCGCAGTCGATCATGCTCATTTAATTGTGGGAAGCCAAAATTGTGATCGCAATTAATATTAAAGAAATTGTGCATCCCTAAGCAGGGTGTAATATTTATTTCACACAGCAAATTCCAGTGTCATCTAATAATAAAATGAATCATGAGACAAGATGGCATCAGGGTTTGGGTGCATCTTGTTATCATGTGCGACAACGATTTAATAGGGAAACTCTGTTTTTGGATTAGTTTTTCAATTGACATCCACTTTCTCCTTGTTTGTCCCATGAGAGGTGATTCAGGTTTTGTGCATGGCTGATGAGTTAATCTGTCGTGCCCATGCATAGTCTCTCCTTGTGCTGGTTACATATTTGGAGGACAGATGCAGTTTACTTGGGTGGAAACAAGCTGCCTGTTGTCTCCTGGCATTTGAGTGCTCTCATCCACAGCATTATCCAGGGACACGTTCTGCCACGACCATCTGTATCACACAGTTTTGTAACTTTGGCAGAGAGAGAAACTACAAAGCTGCGGGGGCTGACAGACTCATGCATTTTCTTTGTCATGTCAGTTGCTCCTTTTCGTGCAATTACTCTAGTCTACTCCCTAAATTCCAATATTTTTGATTCTCTCTCTCTCTCTCTCTCTCTCTCTCTCTCTCTCTCTCTCTCTCTCTCTCTCTCTCGATATATATTAATATAAAAAAATTAATAGAAATCTGCTTTAATCTCAGCTCACACACCAACACCTCATCTTTTTCCTTCCATGTTCTCTCATGTTTGTCCCAGGCTGTGGAGGAGTTCCTGGGTGAGGTGCGTAGCAGGGAGCAGCCTCACAGTGCTGGGCTCGTGTCCCAACCTACAGCTGTAAAGTTTCTTATGGCCCGCAAATTTGACGTCTGCAGATCCATCGACCTCTTCCAAGCATACAAGGTACAGCAGGGCTTTGATTGGTGACAAGTTTTCTCACCCAACCTTTTCTTAATATTGTGATTGTGATGGGTTACAATTGCTTGCTGCTGTTAGTTATTGGCTGACAGTGTAAACGTTTTGATATCTGACTGGCTTCCCCTAATGATATGTTGACCGCTTCCACCGTAGCAGCAAACATGCCTGCAAATCGTAACATGTCCAGTTGTAACCTCATATTATTTATTTGTGAATAAAGCTTTTAAGCTTTTTCAAAACTGAATACCGGCATGCTGTGAGTGAGAAGTCAGACCACCAAGGCTTCTGTGCAGATCCATACAGGAGGTGACACAATATCATGAACAACGGCCATAAAATCTCATCAAAACCAATACAAAATCTCAGCAACAAACCTACTTTTTTTTAATTAAACTTTGTTTGAGGTTGCACTTTGTACTGTTTCTATATGTATATGGTGGGTCAAATTCACAATAACACAAACCTTTTTAAAGGAACAATGGGCATAACAAAAGTGTGCCACAGACATTTGTTGCTTTAGCTGCAAAATAATGACGTTCCACTTCTCTCCTGTCTCTGCCGCCATGTATCGAAATTAGAACACAAGAATCAAAGAGGGCATCATCAATATCAACCCAGACGAGGAGCCCCTACGCTCTGAGCTGCTGAGTGGCAAATTTACAGTCCTGGTGAGTGTTGAAGCATATTGTGAGCCACACTTCAGGATGCACAGAAAAGGTTGCACATGCTGATCATTAAGGAAGTGTTTGTGTACGTGCATGTCAGTCTGCACATGTATGCCTAGCTTTGTGTCTCTTTTCGACTGGAGATGGAGTAAAAGATGGCCTGAAAATATTCACAATCAGGATTTATAGCTGCCCTTTCTCACGATTATCAGAATGGAAGCACAATGAATTTGCACTGATTTTGTATGATAACCTGTTAATGTTCCTACCAGCCTGGCCGTGATGCAAAGGGTGCTGCTCTTGCGCTCTTCACTGCCCGTCTCCATCGGCCAGATGTCACCACCCACAAAGCTGTGCTGCAGGCCATCATCTATCAGCTGGACAAAGCCATAGAGAAGTGATGCCCTAACCAATTATACATAGCATTTTATATTTACACTTTATCCTGTTTTTGTTGAATGGAGTTTCTCTGGGGTATATTTTATGAAATTATGTTTCTTGTGGCTTTTGACCCTCTTCCTCTGCTTTTATTTTGAAAATCTTTGCTTCCCAGTCTACAAACTCAAAGAGACGGACTCATTTTTATCTACGACATGACCAACTCCAGCTATGGCAACTTTGACTATGAGCTCTGTGTCAAGATCCTCAATTTGCTTAAGGTAAATACAAGGAGCATCCTCTCTTGCTCTCATGTTCCTGCCATCAGGTGGTTGGTTTCAAAACCCTTTTCCTAATTTTGTCTGCATATGTATGTTGTTTTTCCTAGGGGGCATTTCCAGCTCGTCTAAAATGTGTCTTCATTGTGTCATCGCCTCTTTGGTTTCGTGCACCTTTTGCTGTCCTCCGCCTATTTGTGCGTGAGAAGCTGAGAGAAAGGGTATGTATGCCTCATTTGCAGTTGAGAGTTCAGTCATAGTGTGTAAGATGTTTGGTTGTCATTTGAAAAGTTTTTTCTTTCTTTATTCCCCAGGTGTGCACAGTGAAAGCTCACGAGTTGGCCAGTCACATCCCAGTCTCCTCCCTCCCCGAACACCTGGGTGGGACATCCCAGTACAGCCACGTAGCTTGGATCCAGTCCTGTGTTAACACACACACAAACACAGTTCAGGGTGACACACAAGAACAGGACACGCACGACTGTGTGGGGAGCCTGCTGCGCTCGTACAGCTTGGAGTGCAGCAACACAAGCGCAGGCGCTACACTGTCCCACACTCATATCAACACACAGTTAGGATCCGAACTAGCCGTGGCTAACTCTAACTGCTACGATGATAGCAACGCCAACCCACACAACCACTGCGGTGTGGCAGAGGGCAGAACTCAAGGCCAAGGAGCGTACCCACTGTCTGCTGCAAACAGGCCGCAGGGGAACCACCAACACTGGAATGGCTCCGCTGTGAGCGGGGCCAACATGGCTGTTAGTGGCTCGAGCCCCAACGCTAACGTAAATGGTTGTGGCCGCCAAGCCCCTCCCCAGTCAGACACGCCCCCTGACACACCGCTTTCCCAGAAAGGTGATGGAGATGTGGAGGACGGACAGGTAACAGACTCTGCCGACAGGTCTCAGTACGACGATGTAAAGGAGGAGGAGGAGGAGGAGGACGATGACGAGGAGGAGGAGGATGATGATGGTGAGGAAGAGGAAGGGGTGCCTCCATTGCCAGAGAAATCTTTGCCTCGCCCCCCTCACCAGCCTTCCTCCCAGTCCCCGCCACTGTCCTCATCATGGGGTCCTGATGATGAGGACGGCTGCATGGAGGCATCAATTCACATGCCCGAGCAGGGAGGCATGACGGTGCATGATCTGGTGGAACATGTGAAGAGGAAGAAGAAGAAGGGGATTTATCAGGAGTACGAGGAGATCAGGAAGGAGCCACCAGCAGGCACCTTTGACTACTCCAAGTAAGAGATGAGAAATCTCTTCTATCCATTGGGCTCCTATTTGTTTCTTCTGTGTGCTTCTGTCTCGCTTCCTTTATTTTCAGTCTCTGTACCAAGGTGAAGGAAAATGACACGGCAGATAACGCACTATTTAAATCTCTCATGTTACCTCACTTTGTATCCTGCCTTTTACAGAAAACTGTCAAATCAAATAAAGAACAGGTACAGTGATGTTCTCTGCCTGGACCAGTCACGGGTGCGACTCTGCCAACTCTGTGATGATGAGGACGAGGTAATAATGAATTCACCAAACTTCATGTCTCCCTCTCGTTTGTTTAATGATCTCTGGATTCATTTCATTCACACATGTTCTCTAAAAGTTAATACTGTGTTGATGATTTTATTGATGTTTGCTGCTAAATTGTTATACGGCTTCTGTTTCACCTTCTCATAAGAAGTATGTAGTGGTAACTTCTTAGAGAATATAATGTTGTTATACAGTATATTGCATGCATTTAGTTGAGAAACTAGTTGAGCGCACTGAGATGATCAGCAAAAGATGAGCTGTAAAGAATATTGAAAATGTATTCAACATTTGGGTCTATTCTTTGTGATGTCTTCAAATGTTCTCGTGTGAATGGAAAGTGGAATGCTTGACAATATCGTGTACAGTGGGTTTTATGTGATTTTAAAAAGTAAAGGCCTGTTTTTTGGCAACCTGGGTCTTATTCTTTGGTAAAATGAGAACAATGTTATTGTAACATATGCCAATAATGGCCAAAACTATGAGCTTTAAACCGGTTGTAAAAAGTCCTTCAGACAAAACAAAAACAGTGGTATGGCTTTAGAACAAATGTTGGTATTGGCAACAAAGTGGATCTGATTAACTGAAGAAATTTGAGATTGATTGAATTTGCTGTGGATTCATATTGTGGTGTGTGTCTGTGTGTATGTATATTAACCTTTTTATGAGACTCCAGTCAACAGTTTTAACCATTTACTGCAACTAAAAATAGGCCATTAGTAATGTTGAACGTGCTCCTACAGGAGGCAGTAGATCCTAACACCAACCAGTGAGTCTCACCCCGTTTCTGCTGTGTGTTTTGCAGACATCAGATTACATTAATGCCAGTTTCATGGATGGGTACAAGAGGAGCAACGCCTACATCGCAACTCAAGGTGAGCAGCTGTTGAGACAAACTATGGTCCCACTCCTTATTATCGTTGAATAGTTCTCTATGCTATTTACACTTTTTCTGCTCCAACCCTACTCAGTCCTCCCTCAGACCTCAGTGTTACCATGACCTGACAGACTTTTGTGTCCTTCAGGTCCTTTGCCAAAGACTTTTGGTGACTTCTGGCGCATGGTGTGGGAACAGATGGTGCTTATCATTGTCATGACCACCAGGTGAGAATCCTTTTACATTTGAGTTTTGAAGTCAATTCTGTGTAACAGATTTACAATGGGTTTGTGTCAGGGCAATGTGTTGGCAAGAATCTAGTGATGCCATACGTATCATGGTGGAGGGGTCTTGTTTCAATATATTGCGATGCTGTAAGCAAGGCTATTATATAGTCATTTTTAGGAAAACTGTAATGGTATAAACAACACATCGTATGCATTAAATCTGAGAATTGTTTTTTAAACTTTCTTTTATGCAATCAGAACAGTGGGATTTGCATTTATCACGGTCCCTATCACAAAACATACTATCGCAAACAACATATCCAATACCCTCGATGGGCTGATGATGAGATTAAAGAGATGTGTAATTGTGTGCGTCTCAGAGTGGTGGAGCGTGGGCGTGTCAAGTGTGGTCAGTACTGGCCTCTTGAGGATGGCAGGACCGAGCAGCACGGATACTTCTTGGTCAGGAACACGCACATCCAGGTGTTTCAGGACTTCAAACTCTCTCATCTTGAACTTTACAACACACAGGTAAGTCACACTAAAAACATTAGTACTTGAAAATGATTTAATTCCTAATTCTGTTATATGGAGATAATTAAATGGCGTCAGATGTATTCAAAATTATAGCAAAAGAGAATTTGATATGATATTGCTGACTCCAGATTGTGGCATTAGTTTTGTCAGTGGAATCTCTTCTATTTTGAATATATATATATATATATATATATATATATATATATATATATAATTTGACAGTAATACTTGGCACGGCTGTTGACTCGCATGCACATACATGCCCTTTCGAAAAGAGTCGGATATCTTGCTGTAATCTATAACCCTTTGTGACCTTTCCTTAGTCTGGAGAGCGACGGGAGGTGTGCCACTACCTCTATGTCAGCTGGCCAGACTTCGGGGTGCCCAAAAGTGCTTCTGCTATGTTGGACTTCCGTGAGCATGTACTTCAGAGGAGGGAGGCTGCAGTCCAGAGTCTGGGCTCCAGTTGGACGGGTCCTCCAGGGGGCCCCCCTGTGGTTGTGCACTGCAGTGCCGGCATTGGCCGCACAGGTAAACTCATCTTATGTGAACTCTTACCCGTCTTGTGTTTCACTCTCATTGCTGTTACCTAACAACGCACCTTAGCTGTTGTGAAATCACTCATTTACGGCCTCTTTTATTTGACCATAAAATGGTTATTACATATACCTGGCAAAGTTTCCTCAACTAAACCCACATCAACAAAAAATTATTTATTGATAACAAATGATCATTCTTCATGCCAAGCAATGTAGTTCTTCAGCGACATAGCAGAATGGTTGCCAAGCAACACACAGACGCTGTGGAGCTTGATTAAAGCTTGGGGTGATTTAACATGTATCTGGATATCCTCATTAATTGTGCAGTTGTTGAAGTGATGTTCAATCATGTGAGCACTGTTATTTGCTGGTGCAGGCTCTCAAGTTTACCTAACGTTAGAAAAGTTAACAAAGTTCTCGTGTTGCAGTTATTTTAACCACATGTATCTACCATCGGCAACTATTATGCTCAGTATAACTAGAAAAAATCTGAATCATAGGCAGGCTACAAATAAAAATATGCAGCTAGCTAAAGTTACATGTTAGCTCACCATGGATCATTTCCGTAGTTGGTCCGCTTTGGATGGAGATAAAAGTCTGCAGCTACAACAGGTAACGTTCTACAAAGCGACAGGACACAGTGGGTGAAATTATGATTTTAACATTTCTAATTAAAGTGCAAGTAAAAGAGTGAATCTGAGCAAGTATTCGATGCCAGCTTTTAGTACTTTCGGTACCAAAAAAGTATCAAGGTTTGATACCTAGCCCTCAAAATATTCTTAAATGTATTCTTATTCTATACTTTTACAATGTTCCTCTGGTGTTGTGTCTGTATTGTAGAATCTTTTTAATGAGTATGTTTACGCTATTTGTTCATTTTTTTTTTTTTTTTTTGTGTAACTTATCCATTGTCTTTCTGTCCATCTATGCTCACTGACCAGGCACGTTCTGTACACTGGACATCTGCCTGTCCCGGCTGGAGGACATCGCCTCAGTAGATGTTCGTCAGACGGTGCGGCGGATGCGCACACAGAGAGCTTTCAGCATCCAGACCTGGGACCAGTACTACTTCTGCTACACAGCAGTCATCGAGTATGCCCAGCGCCATGGGAAACTGAGCCCAGTGCAGTGGTCTGACTCAGACCTAGAGACTGACAGCGAGTGAGGGACGCATGAAGGGATAAAAAAAAACAAAAAACAAATGGGATCGCCAACCTAAGCCGAAGTCATAGGAACGAAAGAGCGAGGAAGGACGTTTACGAGTAGAGGAGCGAGTGGACTCTTCTGTGATGAGAGAGAAGAGACAGAGGATGGATATCTTGTTGTGGCTCTTGATGTAATGATACAGACTCCCACAGTTGCTCTACCCTCACATGAATGGATCGACTGAGGAGGCGAAGAGCTGAAGAAAAAACATGCAGGGAGTGGAGACTGTGCATTGCATCACTGATTGAGCAAGCTGTCCTGCCAATTTCCGAGCCCCTTTTTTTTTTTTTTTTTTTTTTTAAAAAAGCAAACTACAGGGGGACTTGGCCTGCCCTGAACCTGTCTTGTTGACAAGAGAGTTGTACGAGTTGTAGCATTTTTATATTGACTTGCACATGAGGAATGACAAACTTGAACTTTGCCCCTTGAAGCCCTCCAAACCCCAGTCTTTGTTCCTCTTTGTATTTCTTGTTCCTTTTTCAACCCTGAACACGTCTGTGATCAGATAAAATGTGAAGGGTATAAAAAGGTGAAATTTGAAAAGATTTTGTTTTGTGGTTGTTGTTTTTTTTTGAGAGGAAATGGTTGTGCGTGAGCAAATGGTCGTAAGCGACAGTAGATCAGTGTGTGAGCCATTTAGTCCATTTCCGTTTTTTTCTTTATTTTCCATGTCCTGTTTTTCTATGGTGCATTTTCTATGTGTGTTTCATATTTGTGCATATGTCGACTAACTTTTCAAAGCCAAAGTCCTCACCCTGAATGCTTGGATGTACTCCTTACTGAGATATTATAGACTGAAGCCCATGTATATTCTTGTAACATACGTTTATACATTATTGTGCATAATAACAACCTCTGAAAGAAGAGCAAAAAAAAAGCCTTGTTTAATATAATTGACTTAACCGTGATAAGAAATATCTATGTAGCGAGCCAGGCTATGACAAAATATAGAAAAGGGTTCTGGTATTAAAACTGATATCGTATTGCAAATCTGTGTGATTTGTCAGGTCTAACATCATTTTTACTGTCAGAGCGTTCTGGTTGGAAGATCTTAAGTAATTTCGCCTTAACTTGATTCACTGCCTCGTCGTTCTCAGACCTAAACCATACCTGAAACTGTAAACTTTTATTTACCCTTTTTGTTCTTTCCCTTTTTTAAATCTTACTCCCTTGATACCACAACTGTTGTGTTTGATTCTCGAGGCATATTCTGCCTCAGATAATTGTGCCTTCAAGTTTTCCTTAGCTTAATGTCTCGCTAGTATAGTAATAACACCCAAACGAGTGCACTTGAATAGTACACGTTGACTATGTGTCACACAGGACACCCACATTTTGCCTATAGTCCTGTACATAGTACACTACTTATGAATAACTTGAAAGTAGTGAGTTACCTGGGACTAAGCTCTGGTTTGAGACATGGCTTTTCTTTTATCATTTGACCTCAGGGGGTAATTGTAGTGTTTTTTGCCTAGTGTCAAAGATCCATTTCTGGGTTTGCCTCTGGTAAATTATCATTTAAGAAGACTATATCAACTTTATTTTGTATTTTTTACTGTATTGTATCCTATTATATTTATGTCTTTGTAAAACTTCTACAATATTGAAATCAGTGAATGTTGGTACGATGCTACAAAGAAAAGCAAGCTAGTTAATGCATTTGATAAGCTGAACAAATCAGATGGGGAGTGAAATATATTTTTTGTTTTTCACAATGAGATTTTGGTGGAAAATGTCACTTGCCATTGTATTTTCAGAACTGACTTGTATAAATGGTGATTGTTCAATTCTAGGACAATAGAGAAGGGGCGGGGGGGGGGTGTTGGGGGAAGCTAACGAGTATGTTTTTAGACAGCTTGTTTTTAGACAGCTTATTGTTCAACTCGATAACAATTACCTTCTTGTACTGTCTGGTACCCAATGCCAAGGACAAAGCAAAACAGAGCTATCAAAACAGGAAAAAAAGTAACAAAAAAAAAAAGTCAGGTGGCTGCCATTTCTGTTCACAAAACCCCAGCTTGGTGTCTGAGTAAAAAAAAAAAAAAATATTTATAAAGGGTTATGGTTGCATGGAAAGTGAGCCTTGAATGTTTTTTTGGGTAATGGTGTCCGAGCAATTTAGTCAAGACAGACATGGATATTGTTGGTGAATGTGGACCCTGCATCCCTCAATGCCAAAGGCCCAGGCTCACCGTAAAGATTCTTTCCTATCACACATCCTCAAAAGCCTACTAGCATGGACCTACCAGTGCAGCCTTGCATCCACGGACACAGAAAGACTCTGGAGCACATTGGGAATAACTAAGACACCCAATGGGAGTGTTTGTATGTAAAAGAGTCTTGGTCCCCCATGCTACTTTTAATTTGTTGTATGAGAAACAAAGAATGCAACATGCATTTGTCAGTTGGTGTTCATAATGTTTCCTTCTGTGCTTTAAGTTCTTGTGATTGAATTATGGCCTTTTACATGCTGTCAGCCCAGCTGTCCCATTAAAGCAACGGTATTATTATCTTGAATGAGTACAAAGCTAATGTGATCTCTTCATACATGAAATGTGCAACGTGGACATGTACACCATGTTTTTCAGCAAATGTTTTCCAAGCAAATCCTCACTTTCCATTCAATGTTTCTGTTTTAAACCGCTTGTCGTGGAGCATTTCTGCTCCAGATCAACACGAGCAGCCAGCTTTAGGCTTGTAGATGTAGGTTTGTGTCAGTAGACTATGTTCTGTGCCTGGCACCAGTGAAGGAAAGTAACAAAAGTACATTTACTCAAGTACTGAAATGAAGTAAACACAAATAAATGTATACCTCCACTTCACTACGTCTCAGAGGGAAATATAGTCATTTTTACTTTGCAACATTGTTTTCCAGCTATAAATGACTAGTTAAGTAAGGATTTTACATGCAAAACACATGATGAGATTATAAAATATGAAGCATGTACTGTGTTTAAAAACTGATGTAAACAAAGCTTTTACAACAACAGGCAGCATTTATTTTTTTAGTGTTATGATGATCAGTTCAATGTGTTTCGAATTTTGGTTCAGCCAGTTGGACAGTTTCAGGTCCCCCTTAGTTACTGTTGCTCTGCGTGTGAGGCCCTCACATCCAGCGCTGCACTCATGAACTGAGACGCAGTGAGAGCAGCTGATTTGTCGCTCAGACTCCCTGGTACTTGGAATGGCTGCTTGTCTTCAGACAGAAATAGTCAAAAGCTTATTTTAGTCCAGCTGAGATGACAACTGTGGCTGGCATGCTAATGGGACTGCCTTACACTTTAATCCATTCCTTACACTTATGTTCTCCTATTTTTGTAAAGGCAATAAAACATGCCATGGCCTTACAGCTAAAAATGACTAGAACTATATCCCAGAGATTTATCTTAGCTTCAGCAGTCAGAGTTGATCAAATCCAAACTGCTCCTATTACTCGTATTACCTTCAACTTTGGAATATAGTTTTTTCCTAAGGACTGTGGATTTTGTCCCCCATCACTGGAAACACAAAGAAATGATCTCTAAATGGCCAATACGAACAGATGGAATGATTACAGCAGGCAAACACTGTTGTCAATGTATATACAGTGTGGGGACCTGTTTATTGGTTATATCATAGACAGCACATAAACAATATCATGTAAACGTCAAACTACAATATTATCAGTTACATTTGTAACTAGAAGGGCAGTCGGAGAGCGCAGACCTCCGCCAAGGCCGTGTCCTATCTCGCAATGTTTACAAAGGTGAAAAATTATTTGTGTATCCGCCCTGTGATTCTCAAAAAAATGTAATTATAACTTCTTTGGCCCATGTTACACCCTTCCACCAAGTTTCATGAAACCAGAAGTTGTACACCCTTTATTAAGAATAAAACGTCACAAAATGTTACCAGTTCAGTTACAATAAAAACACTGAGAATGAAAACGCACTAAAACTATACATAATTTGTGTGTGTGTGTGTGTGTGTCTGGGTTATCACACGCTTAAGAAAATGTCATGTTATTCTTCGCCCAGTTAGGTGTGAATATGTAAATCAGCTGATTACCTGCTTGGTTAATTTGTTGCAGGCTGAGTGACTGAATAATAAATCGTGCTCTACATTCCCACATACTGAGGCGCTCTCCCAACAGAGCCAGGTGAAGTGCATTTAACCTTCCTTGTTGCAGCATCACCGGCGGATGTAGTTCTTTTTAAATGAGTTGGGGTATGTTTTCTGGGCACGGGAGCAGGAGGCGCAGCAGACACTTGTGTAGTAAGAGTAAACACAGAGCCGGGCTTGAACCACCACCACGCAGTTATGATACTGGTCCCTGCATGACGGATCTGTGAAGGAAAAGAGGAACAAGTTGGAGAAAAGTGGGAGAAGCAAAGCAAATTTCATTCTTCCGTTCAGTGTTATCCGCGACACACTGAGCCTCCAACTCAGTTCCTAAGCCCTCGATGTGGAGTACAACACTGCTCGGCAGACTTACTTATCTCAGCCACGCAAGGATGTTTGTTGCATTCTTCTCGGCTCTCTGGGGTCAAACTGGGGTCACAGCGCTCGCTTGGGGAAATGTTGTCGGCAAGACAACGCACCTCGCGCACGCGGTAGCCCCCGTAGCAGGAGCGTGAACACTGAGGCGATAGAAAGAGAGAGCAAAGACAGAGACGTACGGTTTAAGGAATGTCATTGGAGTACTGAACGTGGACACCACTTACTCGTCACAACTCATCACCTGAATAAAGTGCAGTCTCTATTTACTTTCTCTATTTCACAGTGTGTGTGTGGGTTGGAAGGCACCCTAGATACTCAAATGTATGTGCACAAGCACTGGAACTGACTTTTTCACGCTATGTCCCGTTTAAAGATGACATTTATAAATCTCAGCAGCATTTCTTTTTTCCAGAAATGATGTCCCGCTTACTCTGGATAATCCACCGACATTGCTGAGCCCGAAAACTACTTTCTAATAAAAAAAAAATAAACCCTATGAAACTGTTCAAGTCAAGACCTGTGGATTATCCAGTCTTCATCAGCAGATGAAATTTTACCTTTTAAAGTTTAATGTTACAACCAAATGTATTAAATACTGACTGTGATTTCTTTATCTTTCCTTGTCAGACACTATATGAGGAGTTTATTGTTGCATGGTGGGAGAAGGGCAGACTTTGGGACACTTACCGCACTCCACTCTGTGACATACCACTGGACACCGCACGGCTTCAGGCTGCAGGGCTGAGCTGTGATTGGCTGAGGGAGACTGGAACATTTGAACTGGTCCACAACCTCAATACTACCGTCGTTGTTGAAAATACAAGCCACACTCCGGGTCTGTGTGCCATTCCCGCACTCTGCAGAACACTGAACACACACACGCGCACGCACACCCACACACACACACACACACACACACACACACAAAGAAACTTTAAATGGATGATGTTTTCATGGTGTGCATTTGTGTGTGTGTGCATGTCAATTACCTGACCCCAGGGTCCGGTGTACCACTCCAGGCGGTTCTGGCAGGGGCCTGAGTCACACAATGTCACTTCTGGTGGGCGTTCACCTTCGCAGCTGTCCAATGGGAGATCAGTCACATGATCTATCAGGCACACTGCCGCCCGTGTTCGATTGCCTTCACCACACTCTGCAGAACACTGAGGAATATCACACACACACATACACTCATAATCAGTGCCACTTCTTACATAATATCACCCCCCCCCCCTCCGCATTGTGTCACATTCTCCTCAGACACACACCCGTTGGCTCCAGAGGGAGGTGAACCAGCTGCGTGCACAGGCTCCCATGTCACAGTTCTGAAGTGTGTCTGGCTTTAAGTTCATGTTGCACTCCTCATCCTCCTCCACATCACCCTGGTTGCTCACACACACCACCTCCCTGCTGCGCTGGCCCACCCCACATGGCACTGAACACTGGGGGACAGAAGGTGGAAGAGAGAGGGAGGGGAATAGAGAGGTAAATGTTTTTTTTATTTTTTTTTTTATTATGAGAATGTACATGTTCATTGTATTCAATAGCAATGTGTGTAAATTTGCTTCAATTTAGCTTTGGCAATAATGGCCGCATTATTTCTGAAGATACATTGTGTGTCTTTCTGAACACCTGTTAATTATGTAGAACTGAAATCTATTATATTAACATATTGCTAACAAAGCTGTTAGTTTAAACATCTGATAAAATACATCATGGCGTTGGGTATTGACAGATTGCAGAAGGAAATGTACTCTTTTCCAGTTATTAGTTTCCAGCTATTAGTTAATAAGATTTAATATACCAAACATTTTGTGAAATATGTAGTTGTTATAGATAAAACTGCCCAACTGTACAGTAGTGATGAATGACCTCCACCGACCGGCTGCAACATTAAAACACTCCTTTTTCGTTCTGTGTCAAAGATCTGAAGACTTCCTCCAGTAAGATAACAGAACATGTTGTGTGTGTGTGTGTGTGTGTGTGTGTGTGTGTGTGTGTGTGTGTATTCTCACCGGGCTCCACTCAGATCGTGTCTCCCACTGGCTGCAAATCTTCAGCTGACATGTAGACTTGGTCACCGGCCTATCAGACGACCCACACAGCCCTTGTTCCACAGTAACCGAGGTCTCCGTCCCGTTGGCATGAACGTGAGTGACCTGGCGGCAGATGACCTGGCGGTGCTGAGTGCCAGGTCCACACCTCCTGCTGCACTCTGACCACTCCCCCAAGTCAAAGCTGTCGGCCAAACCCAGAAATAAAGAGCAGCTTGTGATCCATCACAAAAGATGTGGTTACACATTGAGACATGAGTTTAGCAATGAACTTCCTCAAGAAAAGTTTGTCCCAGCTCCATGCCCTCAATTTGACCACAGTTATTGTGTGCGGTAAGTTTTCCCACATCTACAAGGGGCAGTATAAAGCCTTTAGTTTCCTCCAAAAGGAGATCATAAACGGGAAAAGCAAAATAAGCCAATTTAATAATAATAATAATAATAATAAGCTCAGATGTTTCTCCTCATTCCCTTTCTTCTGAAGTTTCATCTCTGCTGCTGCTGCATATGGATTTCAGACTGACAGCTATCATGGATCACTGACGCTGGGGGCCAAATATCTGACAGAGCCACAACCAAACATACAGTTAATCCACTAACACCCTGCTACATCGTGGCGACTGTAAGATCTGGTGGTATTTACCACAAGACATGAAAACCAAAGTCACACCAAAGTGAGTCAGTGTGATTGACTTTGACTGGCGATTGATTCACCATGAGAGTCACAGCAACATGTGGAACTAATGTATGTCTATGGGAGTCTCATTGTGTGAGTCACGACTATTGTTTGTATGGGACATCAGGTGTGCGTGTGTGTGTGTGTGTGTGTGTGTGTGTGTGTGTGTGTGTTGCTCACTATGCAGGACAGGACTGGGTGTTGCAGTCTTCTTCCCGGTTTGTTGGTTCAAGGGCAGGGTCACAGAGGTCAGCAGGAGCAGTCGCCTGGGAATCTTTCTCGACACACTCCCAGAGTACCTGACGCCTGCCTGGCAAGTGTGCGCACACACACACACACACACACACACACACACAGAAAAAAGACTTAGTGAGTGTGTACACATTTTAACAGAACATCTATCTCAGCCCTTTGAGTGTGTGACAGCTCCTGTTAATAGTTAAGATGTCAGTTATTTACTGTATGTGTGTCATCTTTGATTTTATAATATCATTTTTTTTTTGTATGTGTTTCCTTGTTGCAATGTAGGATATGCATATCCCTCTGGCTATTATTTGGCACAAATTTTAAAAAGTGCTTCATGAAGATTTGGAAAGCATTGATTACATATTACATACATATTACATATCCTTGCTTTGACTTATATGTGTTTCCTCACCAATTCCACAGGTCGCGCTGCACTCTGCGCGGCCACTGTTTGTCCAGGTGTAGGTGGGCCGAGGGTCAGAGTCCCCACTGGGCGCAGAGGGAACCTGGTTAGGGTGGGGTTTCTCTTTGATGATGTCGTTGTTGGATACGTCACCCTGGTGGTCCTTCTCACCTGAGTGGGAAGGGCCCGCTGTCTCAGCTATAAGAGTAGTGAAGGTTGTAGGGTGGAACCCCAATTTGACAGGCAAGTGATAAAAGAAAGGCAGCGAAGTCATTTAAAATGTTGAATAGATGGGAATACGGGATGAAGCCTAAAAAAAAGCCTGTGTGCACAGACTGTGATTGATTGACGCCTACATCACACTGCTGTTTTCATTGTTTCATCTGTTTGGGAGGGACACATTACCCCTTTATCATTCTTATTATTATAAGTAAATATAGTATAGTGCACTATACAGTAAATAGTGTAGGGAGTCATTTCAGACAAAGCCATCGAGTCCAGTGACCTCTTTTAATTCCCAGCATAGCTCCACCCGACGTCAGCCTGAGTAGAGGTCTGATCACCAACTTTAATTTAAAACATGATGTGCAGGGCCTTTAAAAATATGTGTTGTTTTTTGAGATTTCTTGTAATTAAATACATTTTTATCAGCGTCAACAGACATAAATGAGGCAACTTTTTAAATCTCTTCAATGAAGGTTAAATATTAGGTAATGAAATTATATCTGGCCCAAGTGACTCTTTGGCTCTTTGCTAGAACAGCATTTGGCTGCCTCCCTGTATCAAATGTTATCAAAATCCTAATCAAATTTTCAAAAAGACAATTTTGATGAAAACGATACATATTGGCGTTACCATGAAATCTGAACTGAACACACACACGCGCGCACACGCACACACACACACGCTCTGTACTGTACATGCAGACACAAATCTGTTATGTGTTATGGGCAAACCAGAATATTTAGAATGAGAAAATGGCAATGTGGTAAATTAGGCCCACTTTAATATGGTTTTAAGTGTGTATTTGTGTGTTAGTGTGTGCACTCACCCAGGGGCAGAATATCAGATGGTGTGTCTGGCTCAGGGGTGGGTTGTATGTTTTGTAAAGGCACAATGTATTCATAGTATACTACGGGACCTGGTTGCTGGTAGATTAACTGTGGGAAAGAGAGAGCGATGATGACGTATAGCATTGTTGTACAAATAGTATTGTTTGTGTACAGTGTTTGTGCATTTGAATGAGGGGCTGTGTGTTGTTTGTGTCTCACATAAACATGGAGGTCCTCTGTCAGCGGCCCCGGTGCAGTGATGGACTCTCCATTGCGAGAGCGGATTTCATTGGGTCTCTGGTACGTCAGCTGTGTTCCAACAGCAGTGATGATCCCCGGCCTGTCAATCACCCAGTTGCCATTGATGATGGAGACACCACTTTGGGTCTGCAGAGCTGGAGGTAAAACACCATGTTTATCCATCACTGTAGTGTTTGTAATTGTAAAAATGTTTCTGCTGTGCGTGTGTCTGTGTGTACGTGTGTGCGTGTGTGTGCATGTGTGTGTGTGTGTACCCAGGTAGTTTCGACCCTTTATTGTCTCCTGTATGCTGATGTTGCATGCTCCTGCAGGAATCTCTGTAATCTTATGGTAACCAACGTGGAGGAAAGTCCTAGAGAAATTCCCCTTCACCACCTGAAACTCCTGGCAACACACATATTCACACACTTTTATGCACAAGAAGCCACAGGTACAAATACTGAATGTGCCCACTATTCTGCAGACATTCTGCATGCTCTTTCCTGTACCATGGTTTCACCATCGCTGGCGTGTGTCTCAACAGCATAATCATAAATTCCACTGGATCACATAGCTGCTCTTTTTCTCTCATTTTCACTGAACCATCTTTCTCTCTAACTCTCTCCCTCCCTCTTGCTGGAAATCCCACAGCTCACCCAGTCCAGACCAACACTTGGTTTGAGTTTGGGAAACTTTCTGGTCTCCTTCTCCACTCTTCCTCTGCACAAATCTGTATTTAGTCTTCTGTTCTTTTGTATGTTATGTCTATTTTAATTGGCCCCTCTGGTTCTTCCTTTTTAATGTCTTATTCACAACCTGATATAGCTTGATCTGTTAGTGATTATTTAGCTTGAGTGGCAAAGATATGGATAACCTCAAACAATCCAGTGGTATGTCATGCAGTTATTCCCCACTGCCTGATTCTGACGAAGGATTTTAGCTGTAGTGTGCATAAGAACAACAAACTCTAATAAGCTAAAGTTATATTAGATGCAGTAAATATTTCCTTCATAAATTACAAAATATGGGAATAACAAAGGTTTTATTTTATGCAAATCAATCACTAACACAAGTCTTAAAAAGATTGCATTTAAAAAATGCTTGTAGCTATATATGAATAACATTTATATTTTTTTAGATGTTTTACCTTCAGAGGGGGTGGGCTGGCTTGAGTATCCCAGGTAAGAGCACCAGAGGGTGGGTAAAGAAGACCGATGAGGTGGAGGAGAACCAGAGCTCGACCCTGCCGCAGGGAGCTCAGCTGCTGCCACAATCCAGCCATGGAGAGACTGAGGGAGGAGGACACTCACACACACGCATGTTTAATGGGAGTGTGTGTTTGTGAGGTGGGGTTGGCTTGAGGGGTGGGAGGGAAAAAGGACAAAGTTTGGGAGGCATGTAAGGAGAAGTGTTGAGAGAAAGTGTTTGCAAATTGTAGACGCATTTTGAAAAGTTGGTGCAAGTTGAAGTCATAACCATTTCACACCTCAGTGTGAATGTTTTGACAGCTCGTGATGTGTGTTTGTGGCATGATGACAGGCTACTGTAGCGTATCCTTAAGCTTATCCCAAAAACAATATCTCTCCCCGTGAATCGTCATGCAGGATTGTGAGGCTTTGGACACACATCTCTCTTGATCATGCTCTGACTTCTCCACCCACTTCTTGTTTTGACTTTATAAGGCTTTTCTTGTGCTGAGATATTCTTTTGGTGGTGGAAAAAAATGAAAGATGAAATATCTAACTTAAAAATACCACAGTAAGAGTAGCTTGGATTGAGGATAATAGAAAGACTATGTTTGATCTATTCACAACATTACACTTTCTCTCAGTGTGTGTGCGTGCGTGCGTGTGTGTGTGATGAACAATGTCGTTGTGCTCTATAGTGATTCAGCATTCCTTCATCAGTGATTCACACCTAGCGGATGCCAGTATTATAGTGACTCAGTTCACCACCGTACTATGTTGGGGAACAATCAGATCAAAAGAAATGAGAAAAGGAATAAAACCCTGCAGTGACACTCTCCCAAAGTCTAGAGAGGTGATGGTAATATTTGCATGGACATGGATGATTTAGAGAAGTTCAAACACATATGGGTGAAATATATTCCTTTGGCTGAATGTGTCAGTTCTGGGCAGAGGATTGATTTAGCCCTCTAAACATACACTGTAACATAGCTTGCCCAACTTTCCACTGTTTTATGTGGGGAATTGAGGAGAAATGAGAGTTGTAAATATTAGAAACTACTTTAAATGTCAACCATAACTTATTGTCGCAGTGTGGAGGAATTTAGAAGGATGGAGTAGAAATAATGTGCTTTTCCTTCCTGTGTTGTGTGGAGTAGCAGAAACACAACATTTCAGATAAAAAAAACAAACATTTGTAGATTGCCAGCTAATCAACACCACAGCTGTTCACAACATGGGTGTGAAATTGCCAGGTCTGAGAATTTCACAACTTCACAGTTTCTTTCTGATCATGCGTGTGCTTGTGTAGGGCGCATATGTTTGTGTGTGTACCCCACAAAGATATATGAGTCACACATGTGTGGAGTACAGTAATACATGATGAATCAATCGGGTCACTGTGAAAGCAGCATGAGTGAGAAAGACAAGCAGAATGTTACCCTGCAAATCTCTGTGAAGTCTCATGAGGTCAATGGAAGCAGTAAGGAGAGCGAAGACATCACTGTATCATCTCCTCTGTCTTTATGCCTTTATGTCTGCGTCTGTCTCTCTGTGTGACTGTTTTGGTACTGTGCCCTTTTACCTGTGACACGGAAGGACACTGAGGTCCTGCAACACAAACCCTTAGCATTACCATTATAGCATAAACCTACAGACACATACATGCTGTGCATCTAAACACACTTGCTTTTATTTTGTCTTTCTCCACACAGCCAGATCTAAGACGCCGGTCCCCTGCAGTGAATACCCAGTAGTCACTGAGCTATGACACGAAATGTCTCGCAAAGTTTGTCAGGGGATACTGGGAATTGTGTCCAAGACGTGCACTGTTAGGGCTACAACGTGAGCCTTGCATACAGGTAACTGCAATAATCTGTATTGATGAGTTATTACCTTTTGTAGCTTTTGGTGCGACTACATTGGGATTTAGCTAATGGCATGTAGTATGCCTGACTACATATCTGATTCAGTACTGAAGCTTGTATATGTGAAACTTAACTGGCAAACCCTCACGCAGCCTGGCTATGGAAGTCCTGTGATGTCTGGTAAAACTATTGACCGTAACAGAACTTGCCCTCAAACGCATTACAACCATTTATTTAAAAAAAATGTATTCATGAAAGAAACAAAAAAACGTTTCTGCTGAGTTGCATCTTATAAAAAGACCCAGAGGAGGGAACACATACTGGCTTACATTGTTACAGTACATTGAAAATGTGTTTAAATGTGCAGTAAAATTGTGAACTCATGCAGATTTAGGAATGAAAGTGTCCTTACTGAAAGATTTGTAAAAAAAAAAAAAAAAAAAAAAAAAAAAAAAGAGGCGGTTATAATGTTTTCTATTGCCTTCTCGAGAATCAACCATATGTGATCATTTAAAACATGTCAGTGTTTCTGTATTGTTAGTAATTCAATATGTGTGGGTCTTAGCTGGCCACATTTACCGCATAAAAACAAGAGGACAAGAATACGAAATAGTAAAAGACACTGAGAATGGACAATAATGAAAACAAAAAAATCAGCTCACCACTGAAATTAAAGATTTTTCTCCCTTACATCTCCTTAAAATCTGATTTTCTACATGTTTCTCTCTTTTCCATTTCCCCATGTTTTCACATCTTTCTCTACTCTCCCTTCTCATTTTCATTTTCTTCTCTCTTCCCCTCACCCTTTTCCTCCAGCTGTGGGTTGTTTGATGTCCCTCTGTCCCGTCCTGGCCAGCTGCCCCAGAAACCAAATGAGGGGTTCTGTCATCCCACTGACACCTGGACGCCCCCTAACCACCGGTTACTTCCCTAACGACCAACATGTAGCCTATTGACTATGAGAAACAAAGGACGACCACCGATCAATCACTGAAATTCCTCTGCAGCTGTCTGTCACTGTAGGTTAAGCGTCAGGATGTGATATTTTCACTCGGAAAACATGTTTTTCTTAAATTTCACAGAATAATGCATGTGTTGGGTGGCCTGTTGCAAGACCTAACAAGCAATGCTGCTTACAAGTTATTCTTCAGTTTAGACCTGACTGTTCCCTAATTGACAGGTCCAGGAAGCAGTCCTTTCCAATACATTTGATGTAGGACAACTGACCGAGTGAGAAATTGTTACTGTGGCATTTATAGCTCAACAAGAAAACTGTGACAGTGAGAGTGGTTGTATACAGTCATTAAAGATGGCTGACAAAAAGACTGGGTGTGTTAAAAAACATGCAGCGGCCTCTGACCTCACCTCTCACCTTTTACTAATTACAGGCTGGAGGAGTTGTGCAGGAGAAGGCACACACACCTTCTGACACCATAAATACACCTCTCTGGTTAGCTACTACAGCCACATGCCTGGCAGACCAGTTCACACGTTGCAACACACAGGATGTTTTCCATCCCACAGGTTGTATATACCTGCCCATGAATGCATATGAATTTATGTTTGCAGGGAAATTTCACCATTCATGTGCCATATATATATATATATATATATATATATATATGTTAGACTGCGGAATTTTTTTTTTTTTGTCATTTCATTCTTACTCCATATTTATACAGTCTGAGCAAGATGTGAGAAGATGAGTTTGTTTCATGACTTACATCTGGTACTGCATTACGGCAATAATATGATAAATAATAATATAACTGTTTTAGACAGATGCCGATTCAACTTTTAATCATTTTCAAAGAGAGGTGTTTTCTAAAATGTTGTCCACCCCATCTATATTGAGGGTAGACACACAAATGAAAACACGTGTCAAAAATAATGCAGTACAATTCAACAGCCTCCAAAAAGACAAGAAGGTTGAATCAACGGTTTTCATGGCCGCAGTACTGTTGGTCGCCACAAGGGCGCGCACGTCGCACAAACCGGAAGCAGGAAATGAAGTCAACGTCGCAACATCGACGTGCGAAATTCAAATTTCTGTAACAAAACATCTCTGTCAGAGGGCTTTTCTATGTGGCATATGATTGCTAACTGATTTTTTTTCCTCTCCCGTTTTCATACAAATCCAGGTAAATATGTAATGTCGAGAATCGTCATTCGGTTAGCTTGTAGTAAAGCTTTACTAACGTAAACGTTACTTGTATTACTGTTGGTGCTTTTGTTAGCTAACTTCTTTCTTTTTCGCGTCAATTGGCGTTAGCTTGCTAGAAAAACATTAGCTACTGAACGCTACTGGTGTTCATTTTCAACTCAAAGAGAGTTGGGTGTCTTCTAGTTTAGCTGAGCGATTTAGCGAGTTGTGTGTTAACAGTGCTGCTATACGTTAAACCGTTTCCTCCCGCCGCAGTGAGGCTCAGCAGCGTGCGGCGGAAGCAGGGAGGATGCCTGTGGAACGAACGGAGCACCGCGGAGCCGACGAGCTCTTCAAATATTATGAGGTTTATGATACTATCGGCTCAGGTAATGACGACGTGTATGTGTGTCAGCAAGTACAACAGCTGTGTCTGTGCCATATCCTCTCTGATGTGTGTCTGTGAACCCTGTGTTTGTCAGGAGGCTTTGCTAAAGTCAAGCTGGGTCGACACATCCTGACAGGAGAGAAGGTTGCCATTAAAATCATGAACAAGAAAGAGCTAGGGGTAAGTCTAAGTATGTTGTAAAAAAGGAAACAAAAACTCTAACAAAATCACAGATGAATGTTGACATGAAAGCAGCAGCGATATTTAATTAAATGATCAACAACCAGTTTAGTCAGTAAAGTCTATAAAAATGTCTGCAGTCTTTTAAAAGTATTTAGTTTCTATAAAATTTAAAAACATTTTTAAAAAATACTGCCACAAGTTATCACTCCCCAAGGTGAGTTAAAGGTGTAGCCTACAAAGATATGAAACAAAGAAAGGCAAACAAATCCTGTTGTTATGACTAAACTGCCTTAGATTGATATACTTATGATAGATTTACCATATAATCTTTTCAGAATGTATTAATCAATGTAACTACTCTCACTATTTTCTCAATATTGATATATACCACTATATGGCAAATGTATTCAAAAAACATTTAAAAGCTAAAGTTATGATCAATGCAATTGACTGTTGTTCCACTACAATGGATTGCATTGGACACCACACTTAATAATAGTTCAATTATGAACTTAAATAACACATTTACAAAGTCAATATTTGGACAGCAGAATTATGTACAATGACAACAACATGTTTTCATATAATCCCACTATGATTCCAATAAGCAATAATATCAAATTGTCTCCCAACCCTACTCAGAAATACTTGCCATCATCAATAACCTTCTTTGACTTTATTTTATTCTTTGTTGTATATATCAATGCTGATCTTTGTGTGTTCTACGTAAAATCTTTTTTTTTTCTTAATGCAGCGATTTAGAAAAATTACACAAAATATATGAAAAAGAGTTTACATCAAAAACCAATAACAAACTGCTTGTCACCCCAGGATGACCTGCCCCGTGTGAAGGTGGAGATTGAGGCCATGAAGAACCTGAGTCATCAGCACGTCTGCCGTCTCTACCAGGTCATAGAGACCTCCACCCAGATCTTCATAGTGCTGGAGGTAAGCACACATACACAGAGGGAAGTGTGCGTGTGTGAATATAACATTATTATGTTCAGTTAATTTACATCTCTGTTCTTTCTTTACCCTCTCAGTACTGTCCAGGTGGGGAGTTGTTTGATTACATCATAGCAAAGGACCGTCTGTCAGAGGAGGAGACCAGGGTGTTCTTCAGACAGATTGTGTCTGCGATGGCCTACGTCCACAGCCAGGGATACGCACACAGGGACCTCAAACCGGTAAAAAAAACCAACACTGATTGCAAGTAAAAGAGTGACTGAGACAACAAAATGTGTCTGCTTGTCTGTGACTGCATACTAATCTCAATGTCTGCTGCGACGCTCGTCTCTCTGAACCGTAGGAAAACTTGTTGATTGATGAAGACCACAACTTGAAGCTCATAGACTTTGGATTGTGTGCCAAACCTAAGGTACATCACCGCATTCCCTGTCTTATTGTGTTTTGTCTTATGTGTATTTGGCCTGTTAACTGTTTGTCCAAGTCATTTTCGCTAGAGGCGAATCTATTTTCTTGGTTCCACAAATATGTTTTACATATGAATATGTTTTTAATTGGCCATTCATAGAAAAGATTGAAGCTGATGCCTAAAGACAAGTGTTTACATAATGATTAGTGCCTATAAATATGATTTGTATACGTGTTATCTCTTTCCTAGGGAGGTTTGGGTTATGAGCTGCTGACGTGCTGTGGGAGCCCTGCCTACGCTGCTCCTGAACTCATCCAGGGAAAAGCATATATTGGTTCAGAGGTAAGAGATGCATTGTAGGCTGTTTACAACTTTTAGAACAACTTGGACTTGCGATTTCAAGATGTGGCCTTTATATCAGGGTTCCTGCAGATTCTTAAAAAGTCTTAAAAGGCATTCAATTCATGAATCTACAAACAAGGGCTTCATTTGTATTAAACTGTCTGGAAGTAAGATTTTATGAATTGTTTTTTTTTTCTGACAACAATTTAAAATCTCAAAATAATTGGTAACATCTATTTTTTTTTTAATTAGCATTTTGTATACTACCGTCACACAGATTAGGATAGCGGAACCAACAAAACTTGTTGTTTTGTTTGTTTGCGACAGAGATGCTCAGAGTCTGCTAGCTAACGACAACATGTGCAAATTCAATGAAAATTGTGCAGGAAGTGTTACAAACGTAGCACGATGGTAATCGAGGCCGTGGAATTCCACATGCAGAGTGAGAAACATAAAACTGCCAAGTCAACCCTCCAACAGACCCAGTTCTGTTCCACCCTCCTCTCCATTCACAACCATCTCAGATTCCAGCACCAGGGCAAGCAGAATTATCCCTAACTCTGAGAGATTGATGCATTTTATTTCTTCAATTTTAGTTATTGTAAAGTTGGTCTTGTATTAAAAATTTTAAAAATTAAATCATTTAAAACCCTGGAGCCCTGTATTTAGACCCTCAACCGTTGCATTTGTTTTCCCACTAAAAGTCATTTTTACCTGCCTGTTCCACAATTCTGCTTTTTCATGGTGTGCTGATCATATTCGCTGGTGCATGACTCAGTGCAACTGAGCTGTGAAATCCTAACTGTAAAGCTGAAATACTGCCGTGTGATGTGTAACCTCCAGGCTGATGTGTGGAGTATGGGAGTGCTGCTGTTCGCTCTGCTCTGTGGATACCTACCCTTTGATGACGACAACTGCATGGTCCTCTACAGAAAGATTTCAGTAAGAGCACTGGCATTTCCCCAGCTGTTTTTAATTTTTCTGACATTGGAGTTATTTGAAATGCTGAACCTCAGCTACGTGTCGCAACATTTTATTTCATTTATTTTATTTTATTGTTTGACCTGTGAACAACTACAATTATTTTGAGCTCAGTCAATTCCCAATGGCAGAGAACCCTTGTGTTTGTTTCTGTTTCTAGTGTTTAATGTTTCGTACGTGTTTTTCCTACATCTTTAATCTCTTCAGAGAGGTAAATATGATAACCCCCGGTGGCTGTCTCCAGATAGTGTCCTCCTCCTCAACCAGATGATGCAGGTACATACTAATCATCACACTCTCTCTCCTGTCTCTCACTTTTGAGCTGTTTCGCAAAAATTTCCCTCCATGAGTTACTAGACTGGTTCTCATTGCACAACACTGGAACTCATCCACACACATCTTCACTTGCATGAATAGAAAAGTAGAAAGAATTTTGAATTTACACGATTGGAATATCATTTTATTTACGGGTACAACATTTTAGACATACTGTAGGTTGTCCGATGTGTAGTCTGTTGCATATTGAGTTGTAGTTTCCTTGTGTGTCCTGTAGGTGGACCCCAAGCGGCGTCTTACTGTTCGTCAGCTGCTGGACCATCCCTGGGCAACTAAAGACTACAACAGCCCTGTGGAGTGGCATAGCAGGAAGCCGGTACACACATTCATACATAAAATACATTACAGAAACAGACACACACATACAAACAACTGCAAACACAATCTTAGCTTTTAACGGTTTATGGGGCAGTATGCTTCCTGTTTTACTTTAGCAGGTTTCTTTTGATTTCAAATTGAACATTTTATCCATTTTCTGAGTTTATTTTCCAAATCGGCTCCAGTCACCACACAAGCAATTTCCCAGAAACAATTCCACAATCCTTAAAATGAATATTATTATTTGAGAATTGTTGTTTTAGTGCCCATATTTATATATATAAAAAAAAAGAGAAGTATCTGTCTCGGATTTTGTGTGAACATACTTGGTCTTTTTCTTAGCTCGGCCACATCGATGAGGACTGTATCACTGAGATGGCTGTCAACATGAAACGATCGAGGGGGAGCACCACGGCGCTGGTCAAGGAGGTGTGTGCCTGTTCGACTCACACTTGAGTGTTTATTATGCTGGTCAGTTCGTTGTTGGTTGAATTTGTTGGGTTATGGACGTGGACGTCGCAACAACTGCACATGTTACTCATTTGAACCCCCCTTGTATTCTGCGCAAACGCAATTTAGATACTTTCTTTCTGATATGCAGTCTAATACAAATGAACTCTTACAGTGGCGGTATGACCAGACCACAGCCACCTACCTGCTGCTGCTGTCAAAGAAGCAGAGGGGCAAACCTGTCCGCATGCGCCCTGAACCAACAGTCTGTGAGGACTCCTGCTCTCCACTGCACCAGGGACTACAGGTCAGACTCGGTACCACAGCTCCCAAAAATGCTTTGTTCTTTTTCTGGGCTACTGACTGTCTTTATGACTCTTCCCTTTACGTACGTGAGTATGTACGCACGTGTTGCTGTGGATCTTTTTCTCTTGTATTTTTTTTCCGACTTCTTATTCTCTCTCTCTCTCTCTCTCTCTCTCTTTCAGACAAGGCAAGCCCTTCACTTCAGCGAGGATGAAGCCGGGATTGTGGGTTCTCTGGACTTTTGTTCCGACTACATTGATGACTGCCCTTGGGCTTCAGTCACAAACTATACACCCCAGGGAGTCAGAGGTCAGCCAGATGGAGCCGCAAACAACAAAGACACGGTGCGTGAAATTTGGAACGCATGTATGTTTTTGCTATCTTCCATGTCCTTACGGATCAAGTTTGGGTTAGAAACCTTGTTCGCTGTGATGGTGAAGGGCCATGACTCGTGAGAGAAGAGAATTCTACTCATGCATAAGCTTTTCTCCTCTTTGTATTCCTAAAGGGACTGGCATCTCCATCAGTGGAGAAAGGGTATGCTTACAGCCCGACCCCAGGGAGGGGGCCAACACCGGCACAGCAGCGCCAAGAGAGAAGGGGCCGAGACCAAGAACGAACCAGTGAGAACAAGGAGAATATTGCTGTGCAGGAGAAAGATGTTGAAATATTTGCGTTGCCCCCTCCTCGAACTCCTGTGTCCAGTAAGAAGAATCCACGGCCCAACAAGAACGTGTTGACCACACCCAATAGAAATGCTAACGTCACCAACGTAACCAAATCCAATGCAGTCACACCTAAAGGTAAGAGGAATTTTGCGTACTCAACCCATGGCAGTAATGAAGTACAGACAACACAGTTTCAGTTCATCATGCAGTTTATTTGTATACTGTAATTGTTTTTTTTTCTTGGTCCAAACAAGTGCTAGACGTACAATCTCCATTAGATTATTTGCATTAGCCAACTGCCCCTCTCCACGTTGCGCTCTCTCATTTATCTGTCCCTCCTTCAGTCTTCATGCAGCTCTCATAATCATAAGTGCCACGTCCACATGCCTCACATTTGCAAGTAAATTGTCTTTTGGTAATAAACTCATTTATTGGTCCTGTTTTTCTTATCCCAAAGCCTCTCATGTTTCTATGATTTAGCTGTCATTACTGAAACCACTGAAAATGGACACACACAAACACACACTCTCATTTACATACACACTTATCACTGTCAACTCAAAGGTGAGGTTATTATTATCGGGAAGCTAATTCTTTTCATTTATCTATAAATGAAGGTCACTACTATGAATGGAGAGTCATTAAAGCCTTAATTATTTGTCAAAGTGAATTCTCTGCTCAGATGTCCGGCCTCATTAGTTTCCTCTATGAACTCGTCCACAAGCCGGCTAACGCGCTGCAGCTGACCTATTTGGTGTTAAACTCTGGGAATCTGGCTCGGTCCTGCTCTCTTTACAGCCTCCTGTTCTCTAAGCTACAGTGTAGACATGCTGCCTCTGACAAACTTGTCCACACACACACCCACGCACGCACGCACGCACGCTGTGGTCCGTGTGTGTCTGTCCCTAGGCGTGTGCTGTGACAGGTGTAGCTGTCTCTTTCCTCTGCTCATAGTCCCACGTGGGCTGTAGTGACATGTGTTCTCTTGCCACTAAAGCCTAAGTGTGTGTGTGTGTGTGTGTGTGTGTGTGTGTGTGTCAAAGCCTTTGTGTTCACAACTAAAATGACAAAGCCAGCTAGTTCCCTGCATAAGAGCAAAGGGCTGTAACCGGGTTTCCTCTTGAGACACTTTGCGGTCGGAAAAATCATTTAACTAAAACATTTTTTTTGTTTGGTCAGAAAATTGTGGAAAATGTCCATCACTGTTTCTCAACGTCCAAAGGGATGTATTCAAATGTCTTGTTTTGTTAGTCCGAAATCCAAAGATAATCAGTTAAATACGATATAAATCAGAGAAAATTGTCCGAAATGAGTATTTTCTGCCATTTATGCATAACAAATTGTTTAGTCTGACTTGCAGTCGGACTAATTGTTGCTGCTCTTCGTTCTGTTGGTTTGAACAATGTTTGGCTGCAAAGTGAAACCTTATGGGTCAGCGCAGTGTCTGTTTTCACTTTTTTGAACCAAATTGTCTATTTTTGTGTGTGTCTTGTAGGTGAAGGTAGTGCCCCTAAAGAGCACAATAAGAAGAGAGCAGCAGAGTTCAAGGATCTTGCAAACATTGAAATACTGGCCTTCAGTCCTGAGCGAAGGTGAGTGGAGGCTCTGAGGTGAAAGAGTCACATCTAAGATTGCTAGGGACTTCAGGGGGGGGCCTATCGGCTAAGGGGACTGAACCACGGTTAAAAGATGATGATAATTCTAATGATGCTTCCCTGTCAACAGTCTATCAGAATAAGATAATCCTACCTAAATTATTAAAGAATTGGACAGAAATTGTACAGCACAAGAGTGCCGTTTCTGTCCTAACACTGAAATGTGAGCCTGTGATCTAGTTGAAGGGTTAGGTAAGAGACGTTTGATTAAATGACCCGCCAAAGTGATGACCTGCGAGACCCTGTTTGACTCCAGGTCTCGGTCGTTGGACATGGCTGTTACTGACGACAGCGGGAAGAAGAAGAAAGGAGGAAAGGTGTTCGGCTCCCTGGAGAGAGGCCTGGATAAGATGATCACCATGCTCACTCCCAGTAAGAGACGAGCCCTACGTGACGGCCCACGCAGGATCAAGGTATAAGTCGTGCAGAAGTCCCACTCCTTGTCTCCTGTGTCACAAGTGTCGTACACGTCGCATCATTTCTTTGCCTGTCTTTCCTGCTAGGCTCAGTACAACGTTACCCTGACCAGTCAGACCAACCCGGACCAGGTCCTAAACCAGATCCTCTCCATCCTGCCGGAGAAAAACGTTGATTTCACACAGAAAGGGTGAGAAGACACGCCTTATCCTTGCTGATCAGACGGCCCAGTCTTTGATCCAATCCTAATGTTTCTGTGTCTCTGTCTTCATTACCTTTCATTTAGGTATACCCTAAAGTGTCGAACCTGGGGTGACTTTGGGAAGGTAAACATGGCGTTTGAGCTGGAGGTGTGCCTGCTGCATAGGCCGGAGGTCGTCGGGGTCCGCCGCCAGAGGCTGAAGGGAGACTCCTGGGTCTACAAGCACCTGGTGGAAGACATCCTCTCCACATCCAGTATTTAAATAATGCACTTTCCAGACAATATCATTTCTTGTTCCCTGGCCTTTTTGTGTCCAATAATGAGTGATTGATGCACAGGCATAGGACGGTGTCTTAACACATTGATTAGTCCTTCATTATTCAAAGTAAATATTTAAAATTGTCCTTAGGCCATCCTGCAATCCCCAGAGTACATGTTACAATAAATATGTGAGCGTTACATGTCAGGATCCTGTACAGCTTGTCTTCTTTTATGTAGAGTATTGCTGTTTTTCTTTATAATTATTAAGCTGAAGAGGATCCTTGTCAGTCCTCTAGAGATGAATATGTGTATGTATGAAATGAAACAATGCTATTTACATTTACAGTACCTTCTGGCTGCTTATTAACATATGTATGTCTTGATGTTGTTATTCTTCCCTGTTGGTGTAATTTACTGTCATTAATGTACATGTTTAGAATTCTTCCATCATGGCATTTTTACATGTTTGTATTGTATGAAGTGTCTGCTTCTATTTCTCATTGGTGCATGTCCAGTCTGTCGCATTTGTGTCTGATAGATTTCTACTGACATAAGAGAAGCAAAATAAATGGTTTCTGGTAAATGTGATATGTCTGTGTTTATGGAGACAGATGATCAAGATTAATTTATCTACTTCCTTCACATCAAATGTTCTTTTAAAAAAAAAAACTGTTATTCCCTCAGCAGTTTGATGGAGCAGTGGTGTGTGTTTACACTCTGTCATCATCCTTCTGTTTGTCTTCTGGTCGTCACTCTTTGGTAAAAAGATTGATAGTGATGGTTTAGCTTGGTGACAGCATTTCTCAGTTCATATTTAATCAAATAAGTGGTGAAAGGTGTGAAATGTCCACAATGTTTCAACTTGAGATACTTTGGGTTCGAAAGCTCACGTCTTGCGCTCGCATGTTCAAAAGACTAACTACAAACGGCGTTTTGTGCAAAAGTAGGTGCACATTGCTGGAATAATGCCGAATCTATGGCAAATGTTCTCCCTGAAATGTAAAGCTTTGCGTCATCGAACTACAGGAATTCAGCCGTTCTGTGTTATGTAAATATAATCGCTGTGAAAGATAGTGATTTATCTCTGACACTCAAAATGTTGGACGATCATGGTTATGGCAGAAATGGCTGTAGGAGCGTGATTGTTATGACTGAATGAATGACTAAATAATGATGATCATTGCCTGCAACATCCGAACAGAGTAAAAGAGAAGAGTAAGGGCTCCTCTCCCCTCCCTGTTCCAAGACGAGATGCCACTTAGTCTTAACGGTGCTGCAGCTGATTGGCATTTATTTGTGGCAGGTTCTCCTTGGCGTCTCAGCAGGGAGGGGAAGGGTAACGATGGGTTGAGGTGATGATAAGGGGGGTTTAACCTTAATGGAGTCTGAGACAGGGTGGGGGGGTGGGATGATAATTTAAAACAGAGGTGAAGGTTGGAGTTGGAGGGATTAAAAAAAGAAAAATAAGCACATCCTCCTCAGCCCATATCTTCCATATTATTCCAGTGGAGGTAGTGACTCCTGCTGAGGTGTGTGTGTGTGTGTGTGTGTGCGTGCGTGCGTGCGTGCGTGCGTGCGTGCGTGCGTGCGTGCGTGCGTGCGTGCGTTATGGACAACAGCTGGAGTAAATGCCAGCTGTCACCTTTCCCACCTATAAAAGACACTTTTCTGGCCATTCCCCCATTTTCTCCAGCCATTACATGAGCCAGATTCTTCTCACCCTTTTTGCAATCTTTCCTCTGACTTTTCTACTCAACACTTCTGATTCATTATCCTAAATGTGGTGCCTGATATCGTTTCGTTGACTTCCACCTCTCGGTTACTGCAGGAGTAACGGGGCAGGTCGATTAACATATTCCTCAGTGGTCCCCTAATCATAATAAGGTGCATGAAGTGATTCTTGTCATTGTCCCTCCATTCAAACAGGGGGCACTGCAATCCCTATTCTCATGTTGGGAAGATAAGTCCATGCTTGTTTGAAAACTAGAACAAGAGAGCATGTTTGACACTAGTCCTGAAGAGGATTCATGAATTAAACCTGAGAAACGTTGCAGAACATAGAGCCGTGTGAGGCTTTTATGAGCTGACACACGGTGGGTCCAGTTTGGAAGCAGTGCTGGGTGAGAAGAGATTCTTTGTGAACGCCAGAACAGATAAGAGCAGATTGGTGCTCACTTGTTTTGTTTGCTCTTTTCAGGCTTGTGAGTGTAAAGACGTGTAGGAGAAATGAGGCTCCTGCTGACAATCGTTCTCATTCTTCTTTTCCTATGTGAGTTTATGTATTTTGAGAAGAGCTGTTACACTGATACGGTCCAATAATTTTGCTTGCTGTTTTTTTTTTTTTTTTCGTGAGGCAGCTGCATGACACATTCAATTCTTTTTGTTCCTCTCACTGCATATCTGTCCACTGCTCATTTTTCAGGGCTTCACAAGGCTCAGATGTCTAATGACACCTCGCATGGAAATCTTTGTGAGGTAGGTTGATGAAAATAAATAGACAAAGTAGTTAGGCCTAAATGTGTACATAATATAATATAATATAATAGAAATATCTATCTATCTATATATATATATATATATATATATATATATATAGTATACATATAATATACATATAATATATAATATACATATAATATTATTGTTCCCAGCTTGGGGGTCGTAACCCCCTGAGGGGTCCCAGTATAAATTTGAGGGGTCAAAGGCTGGATAAGAGATTTTAAAAAAAAAAAAAAAAAAAAAAAAAACTTTTCTCCAATTTTCTATTTTCCTATGAAATAGTTAAAAGTTATTTTTCTCCAGTCCTCCCAAAAACATAATGTTTCCTTTCTCCCTCTTCACTTCCAACTGTCCAATAAAGGTGAAAATGCTGCAAAATAAAATCAAAGTAAGCTATGAGCTGGTGAACATAGTTGATGCTTTAAATGACTCCCTCAAGAGTTAGCGGAGACCAAAACAGAGCTAAAAGTGAGCGAGTATCGGACTTGCATTCGCCAGGTGGCCCGAAACACGAGTCCAAATAGATTTTTAATGTTGCTTCGTAACCTTTACCTTTTTTATCAGCATTGTCATTTCACCCATCCAACTTTTCATTTGTTCCTTTAGGCTGTATGGACGAGCGAGGCAGCAGTGTCGCTCCTCTTGTCTCCTCTGTCTCTGTACTGCTGGCTGGCCGCCACGCTGCTCAGACTCATCCTGTCCGTCCCGGCTCTTGTCCTCAGCTCCCTCTATCACTCCCTGCTGCTGCTCCTGGCCTGGCCTTGGTGCGTTGCCGCCGTCTGTGTCTCCCTGCTGCTGACTTGTCTGCATGTTGCTCTGTACCTGCTTCACCTGGCACTTGTGGTTTGGGTGGTGGCCATGTTGACCCTCACGCAGCACAAAATGGCTGACAGTGACGCGACCAATGAGAAAGTGATGTACCAGCAGAAGAAACTGGAGAGGTGTCACAGCAAAGACCGGCCCTGGGTTTGGTCTTAGAGCAGCACGTTAAGGCTGATTTCTGCTGTAAAATTATGTTGTGTGTATTTGATCAAGTAAAAAAAACCCTTCATTTGTTTGGGCCTGCTTTTACCTTCATTTGTTTAATGAACATACAACTGCAGTTTATTTTTACACAGATTTTGTGTTTAAATTGGCTTCGGGACACGTTGTAGGAAGCAACATAAAAAAAATAAAAAAAAGAACTGATTAGTGTGCGTCCTCCTGACCTAAATGAGGGTGAAAAGATATCTCCTAGTTGCTACTTTAACAAACAGTCTATGGTCGTCCACTTATCTAGCTCTCTCATTTTCTCTCTCCTCGTCACTAAATGTACCCCCCCCCCCCCCCCCCCCCCAATTATCTGCGGATTGTTGTGCTGTTTTTTCCCCATCCGCAGATGTTATCATTAGACATGTCTGTCAAATGGAGATGAGCGGATAAGAGAAAAAGGGAGAGGAATAAGAGAATAGTTTCTGCATTCATTGCACCTTTTAGGTGTGTGTGTGTGTGTGTGTGTGTGTGTGTGTGTGTGTGTGTGTGTGTGTGTGTGTGTGTGTGTGTGTGTGTGTGTGTGTGTGTGTGTGTGTGTGTGTGTGTGTGTGTGTGTGCGTGCGTGCGTGTGTGTGTGTTCAACCCAACAAGTTTTCTTTCTCGCACTACCTTTTGTGAGTGTGTCCATATGTGTGTGTATGTTTAGCTGCATCTGTCAGGTGGGGTCGGGATGC
>CALSBV010012195.1:8834009-8851447 GCA_943590825.1 Bovichtus diacanthus | reverse complement strand
GGTAGCCTGGCAGAGTTGTACTGGCCAGGTCTCGACCTGCAATCACAAACACACACGTACATATGCTGTCATCAATACTTTCATCAATGTTATCAGTGTCGACATTGTTATTTCCGTCATATTTGTACGGTCTAGGCTCTATTCTGTCTGTTAGTTCTACATGCTGAGTTGGTATTGTCCTACATTAAACCTGCACAGTACCAATTCATTTTAATTTAAAAATGTATTATTTAACTACAATATCGGTTAATTTACTGACACAAGTCCAAGACGATATCTTCTGATGTCTTGTTGTTTACGACCAATAGTCTAAAACCCAAAGAGATTAACCTTATTTTCCATAGAGTATAAGAAACTAGATGTGATTCACGTTTGAGGAGCTGTAACCTGTGAATTTGTACCATTTGTGCTTTAAAAATCATTAGTTAATTATAAAAATTGTTGCTGTTGTGCTTCAGGCCATCGGCTAATCGACTAATTGTTGCGTAACCAAAAAGTTTTGCATGAGTAAAGTTTCAGAGTGCAGTCCTTCTTCACTGTGCTATTTCAAATTGTACATATGACCTGTTGTATTTGTAACATTTGTACAGCAAAGGAACCATAAAACAGGCTTTAACATTAGTGTATCACTCTCAAATGAACTTCTCGTCTACTTTGGTTTAACTAACATAGATATGCAGATCACGGTGACCATGGAGAATATAAAAAACTCTTAAGTGAGGATCTGAAACTGGCTCAGAAATGACAAAAAAACAAAAGCACTCAGAAATGGAAATGGATTGTGCTGATGATTTTAGAAAAAAAAGATACTCAATCGGCCTCCTTCGCAGCCGACATTCTGACGTCATAGCGCGAAAAGCGCAGGTGTAATCAATAACACTAACGATTGGCTCGCTTCCACTGAAGTGTCCCAGTGACCCATAACTACGACAGGATATCTGAATACACTGCAGATATTATTCATGTTATTAGTTACACCTGTTATGTCATGAAAGGGCAACAAGTTAATTTCATTTGTTACTATTTGTTACTTTCCACCCCAGACAGTGATTATATTAAATACTCAAAATGAACGTAGTAGAATTTTAATTTAGTTAAAATGCTGCAAATGTCACCTTGAAACCTCTGCACCTCATGCAGGATATTTACTAAAATACATAGGCAGGAGCACATTTAGGATGTCCCTCTGTCTTTTCTTTCTTTCCTCCTTGTTTTCCATCCGCTGACATCTATTAATTTACCAACTCCCCCTTCTCTCGTTACCACCCCCCCCCCCCCTTCCTCTGTCTGTCACTTGGTAGATAGGATATATAACTGCATTAGACTACATGACAGTGTGTCGGCCCAAATCATTTCTCTATGTTTGCACGCAGTAGACATTGGGAGTGCGTGGAGAGGGAGCCCTCCATTCATCATCATCATACACACACACACACACATGCATCGACACCCTCCTCTTCCCTCCTCCCCGCCCCCTGCACACACACATTTATCATCATCATAAACAGCTCAGATGCTAACACCATCAATCCCATTCACTTCCCCTCCACTTAACCACCACTAACTAAGTGAGAGGAGGAGCAGGAGGAGATGGGAAATAGAGAGGAGAACATAAAAGACAAGGAGAAGGAAGAGATGGTGTAACACAAAAACGGAGACTACTGGGACGGCAAAGACGAAGAGTGGTAAAGTGGTGGAATTAATGTATTTAGTTACTTTCCATTACAGGGGAATACTAGAAGACTAGATCTATTTGGCCATGCTGATGTATCAGCCTATAATAGTTTATGGCAAAAATATCAAAATGGGCCGATAATCTCTATATACAGACATCTGCAAATTAATGCACAATACTATGGAGGCAACGGGTCAAGATACTGGAGTCTGAAGTGTTCTGGTTTCCATTTGTAGATTGTGTAGTATTGATCAAGCACGTTTGAGCGGGCTTTGGTTGAATGCAGGTTAACAGTCCGTGTGGAGAGCAAAAGAAGCGGAGCGCATTGACAATCTCTGAACCCAATGCTATCGTCTGACAACAATTTAGCTTTTCATCAGCTAAAAAATTAATTAAACGTTCATTTTCTGAGTGTGAAAATAAATAATGTCCCTAAACAAACAAACTGCGTCGTCAATAAAGTTTTGAGGGATGTGTATTTTCTCTCGGCTTCCGTTTGTTTTAGACGTATCACAAATACATTTCTGATCAGTCGCCGATTGTCCTCGTAGGGAGGAGGGCGGCGTGGACGGGTGGGTCGAGGGTTACGTCACAAACCATGACGTTTTACTAAACGTGACCAAGGAGTTTTGTTGCGTTTTTTTGTTTTGTTTTTAAATTTACAACGTTAACGGGAATATCCATCCAAAAGCTGTAGAGACATTTAACTCAAAACAAGAAATGTTAACCTCATGGTGGAGCTCGAGGAAAGGTCTGATCACCAAAGGCATTAGGATACATCCTCTGGGGACCATGAATATCTCTACAAAATTGAGATACCTCAGTCTGGACTAAAGTAGCATAATAACCGACCAAAGGTTTGTTCGCGGGGAACAAAGATGAGGGGGGAAATTGAGTTGTTGTGAGGAAGGGGAGTAAGAAAAGAAAAACTGAACGTGGTTTACTAATCAACTGAGGCTCATCTCAGCCGCTCATATTTCTCTCCTCTTCACTCCATTTTCGCCTCTTCACCTTCTTCCTATGCTTTTTACCTTTGTTTCTCTCTCACAGATCCCCTCTCTACTCCAGCCTCCTCTGTCCCTCTCCGCCTCCTCCCTCCTGTCTCAGTGTAGTAAAGTTTTCCTTGGTGTTTGACGCGACAGCGAGGCATTAGTGCAGACGGGCTACTCATCCGCTCAGGGTCAGTGCACAGGGCAAGGAGGAGAGGGAGGAGAGGGTGGACGAGAGGAGAGATGGACTCTCTACAGCCCAACTTAGAGGGGGCAGACAGGGCCAGATCCTCTGAGGTGTGTGTGTGTTTGTGCTCTGTGTCTGTGCACACAGTGTATTTGTGCATATGTATGCCAGTTGTGTTGATGTATCTGTTCTCCACAGCTTTGCCGTAGAGGTCAACGAACAAGTACAAGTCTCCTCCGTGCTCACTTGCAGCTACATGAACACATATCCTCTGCCTTCCTTTCTCTTTTACTGTCGTCCTATCTAACTCTTCCCCATCAAACAGCCATCAGAGCAACATATGTCAAACCTGGAGGGAATCGAGAGTGTAGAGTGTGTCCCTTTGCACTCGAGTAGACTAGGTGAAGTTCAGGGTAAAACGAAAATGCCCTGCAGATTTGGAAAGGCCTCAGAAAGAAAGATTGAATGTGTAAATGTTGCTCTACAGCGTGTGTCCAGAGTATCAACACGTCAAGGGTGCAATAACATTGCGTCAAACACACAGACGTCTGATCCCCTAGAGGGAGCTCTATTCTGAGGGAAAAAGACAGGCAAGGAAATGCATGCATAATATTAGGAAAGTGTGTGTGTGAATACGAATGTGTGTGTTTGCATGCATAAGCAGAAATGGAGATTTTCTCTCTCTCTCTCTCTTTTTTTCTCTGCGTCTCTGTCTCTCTCTCTCTTGACTTGAGCAGGTATTATTCCTCAGTGGTTTCAAAGGGCAAAAAAAGAGCCCGTTCCCAGATATCCCAAATTCCCAGCTCCATGATTCCCCTCATTATAGATGGGAACGTCGAAGCCTCGGCCAAGTGCTCCCAGGTCTGCTCTTAATTAACCGCTGCCTCTCCCAGCGCTCCCCTAAATGGAGACGGAGGAAGAGACGAGGCTCTCACTTTTCCTCTATCCTTCCACCTTTCTTGTCTTCCTTTCCTCTGGGCATCTTGCCTCTCCAGAGATCCAAAGCACTGATCTCTTTAAACGGGTCCAATCACATAGAATCCATGTAGCTGCCGAGGTAGACTTAAAAGGCATTTGGCTTAGTGTGTTTGGAATCTGAATGACGGTATTTTCTATGTAATACTATGGTGAGACCTGTGCACTATGGGGTCATATTCTCTTGCATATAGTGATATGTAAGTAGTTACAATCACAGAGTCAGGGCAACAATATGGATCACCTTACTGATGGATAGATAAATGATCTGATTAGCTCCAAATTTAGCATCTTATTGTTTTGTTAAACGGCCATTTAGGAAGCTTGCGATTTTATATTATCACCCAATGTCTGACTCTTCATCGTTGTTAATTTGCTAAATGAAGCTTATGGTTCTGTCGCATTCACGATTGCGTGCACACGAGAGCTGTTCAATTTGATTCAGTTACAAAGCAGTGTATGCACATTCAGGTGTGTTGTGAAAAAGGCAAAAAAACAATATAAAGAAAAAGGGGTATGCACGCCGAATAGATGCTTCCGAAAAAGATTTTTAAAAGTTACCTGATGATGAAATCGTGTGCATCTTTTTTCTTGACATAATTAGATTTAGTTTTTAATCGGGTAACAACAAGTCTATTTCAGAGCAGGAGTGCAGTTATTAGTTGGATGCTTTTCTTACCTGGAACGAGTGAATAGGACTGTGGACCCGACACGCTGGCTCCTAACTCCGCCCCTGTACCAGGATTGGCCAAACTGTTCTTCATCTCGTCCAGTCCACCGGCTAGTGAGGCCATGGCCGAATAATCTGACGTCTGGGCAGAGACGAGAAGTGGAGAAATGATAGAACAGAGCAAAAAGAATGAATCCGTGACTTTTTCAGTTCGATACAACATGAATATACTGTAGTGCAAGATGTTGCTCACAGCTGTGATCAATCGGTTATATCCTGTTACATTTCCAACATGCTGCCCCTTCCTCATAGCAAAGAAGCTTTAGTATGAACACACACACACACACAGAGATATACACGCGCACACACACAGACATACACACACAGAGACCTACAGAAACACACCAACAGTTGAGAGTTTATTGATCTGTTTACAAAGACAGGGATTTACTGCACAACCAAGTCCAACAGTCTATAACCACAGGATCAGCTCGCTCTTTCTCTTCATCTCTCTCACCCTCTCACACACACACACACACACACACACACACACACACACACACACACACACACACACACACCGTACACTTTGTACACACAAACACAGTGGCATCTTATAGACCATGGCTAACGCAAAGCCTCTTGTCTCCCCAGATACCAACAACAATAAGAACTGTGATCATCTGAACACACGTACACTCAGCCTCCCAGTGCACTTAACACACACACACACACACACACACACACACACACACTGTAGATGTTAACAACGTATAGAGAAGAGGACACTCAAGTGACAAACCAATATCTTGTTGCTATCTAATTGTACGTTTTTTATTCTCTGCGCAAATTATTTTGAGATACTTCTAAAAAAAGAAAAAAAAGTAGCGCTCACAATATTACAGTAACTTAAATGTAATGCATATTTGTTTAGTTTTTTTATAATGTGATTATCATTCGGAGGATTGGAATTGTAAAAGCTGATAGATTTGAATGAAGACTGCTTTATACAAATTGTTTATGGATGGTGTTAAAAAAAAAAAGTCTTCCTTTTGATTGCACCTCAACATTTTTGATTTCCATACACCTAATCCCCCAAAAACATTACATTAAAAAAAATGCTGATATTTTTTACAATCTGTTCATGCAAAATAAATAAATAAATACAATATCTATTGTCTATAAAGATCATGACTTTATTGTGGACAAAAAGACGGATGGAAACCGAAACCGTCCGCTCACCTGTGTGTGACCCTACCACCGAGCCATGACCCATCCATCCTCATCTCTCTTCCAGATCTGTGTGTGTGGGTGTCGGTGTAATTTAGAGTGATGGTATTGACACTGATGACCAACTATATATAGATTAACCACCGATTCTCATGGCCGCTACGCTCTTGATGGGCAAATGACCTGCATGCTGTCTGTGTGTGTGTGTGTTTATATGCTCTTGTATATTTTTTCTTCAATTGTATAGCTATGAATATAGAAAAAGAAAGCTGTTAAATGCAAAAACGTAAGAAAATGTAATCCTCTCAATTCTTTTCAGAAATGTAGTTACAGAGAGCCAAAATGAACACGAAAAAAGCTTCAATTAGCAGCAAGTCAGGTTGACAGTGCAATACTTTTTAAGCTTGGTGTTCCTCCTTAGGCAGCATTAGCGGTTTATGCTGACATGTTCCTAAAAACAAGGAAAAGGGAGGTAATGACATCATAACTAAGTCACAGCCAAACAGCTGTTAACACAAAACAAAGGTGGGACACTGTGTAAACTGTAAATCACTTAGAACATTCAAATTGTTTTGTTCAATTCAGCTCAAAAGTAGTTTGTCGCTCTTCTAAGTGATCACAAAATAAATGTTACGTACTATCGCAATTGCTCCGGCTTCTTTGTGCACAAACTGAGGTGTGTGTGTGTGTGTCTGTGTGTGTGTCTGTGTGTGTGTCTCTGTGCGTGTGTGTGTGCACACTAATGACAGCAATCAGAATTTCCTTTAGGTGATGAGGTGAGAGTTTTGCACTGACCCTTTTAATACCTCTGCATCTGTGTGTGTATGTGTAAGTGTAGGCGTGTGTTTGTGCTCACTGACCTCTTAAACACCCCTGTGCTCGTCAACACACAACACAACCACTGGACTGTGACCTGCCAAATAAGAGCTTACCCAGTACACTACACACACGTCTCTCTCTCTCTCTCTCTCTCTCTCTCTCTCTCTCTCTCTCTCTTTCTCTCTCTTTTTACACTTCAGACACATTTTTAAGCCGTCTTTTCTCTCTTAACGCCCCTCCCCCCCCCTCACACATCACACCTGTAGTTTTTTTCACCCAATCATACATGCTATCCCTGCACCCCCTCCTCTCTCTCTTGGCCGCTCTCTGTCTTATTATAATGGTGTCTAATGTGTCCATGTATCCATGTAGATGGGGGCCAGACAGCAGCATCAGCACAGTAGAAGGGGTCTGCCGTGGTAATTGGCCATGATGAAGTTTGGCCAGTGGGGTGACAGGCCCGCTAAGGAAGATGGATCATTCTCATTCGGCCCCGTAAATGTTGTCAATTCCACCGCTCATACAGCGCCATCAGCCCTCATCAAAGAGGAGGGACGCAGCTGCGGAGGGGCTGCGATTTGAGGGGTGGTGGAGGGGGAGTTGTACAGGGCAGGATGGAGGGTTACAAGGAAAGGTGGCAGGGGGAGCTGGACCTGGGGCAGGAAGTCATAGGCAGAAAGAAGGGTGAGAGGAGCTTGGTGGGAAAGAGGAACGGATGCATGTAAGACATGAAGAAAGACAAAGAAAGAGGAGCTGTTGGATAAATTAATGGAGAGAGAGAAAGAAACAAAGAAAGCAGCTCTGAAAGGATAAGGGCATGTTGAACATTAGGTCTGCGTGAAAGGAAATTGCAGCCGCCTCATTCATTTTAATGACACCCCTGTGTTGACAGTGTGCAGAGACCTCCAGCGTGAAAGTTGATCCGGGCTCAGCTTATTCTGCAACATTATCATGCAAAATTATAAGCAAGCGCGCAAATCCTGTTGGATTACTTTGTAACTTCAGCACAGCAATTGTACTCTTTTACTCATGAACATTGGGAAAATTCTAGACTTGTAAAACTCCCTAACAATAGTTTACAAAACTGCTGTGCAGTGTTTTGACATTTGATAAGCCTTCACATGATCCCTTGTGTTATTCATTTATCAACACAATACTGTTTTTGGTCTAAACACCAGGTTTGGTGTTTGGTATTATTAGTAATATTCACCTTGTTACTGTATTAAGCAGATTAGCTATTGTTGTTTGACATCAGTTCTGCATACAGAACCGGTTCTTAAACTATGGTTCTATGGTACATTATGGTACATTTATTAAAAAAAACATACAATACAATCAAAATACTGCAAAATTTCAAATTAAAATATTTTCACAATGAGATCAGTGAAATGTCATTTAAACTGTGTTGGCAAGATAGTAAGCATAGATAAAGTGATTGGTTCAAAAACACTGCAATTTTGGCTCCAAATGGGAACTGTTAGAAAGAGAAGTGCAGATCAGGTGGAGAATATTTCAAGCAGCCCTTTAAACTGAAGTTGACAACAGTGAACTTAGCGCAAGTGCTCGTGGCTACTTAAGCAGCGGCAGTGAAGTTTCCACAGCGCCTGCTAGCAGCAAATGGAGCAAAAACAGTGAGGAGATATGACTTGAGTTACCTCACATTTAAATTCATCTGGAGCAGGACAGAGGAAGAGCCCATGACACAGTGTGCGGTATGTCTGCTGTGAGATGAGACTACCGGTGTTGCCGACGATTTGGCCAATTTACTTGCTTGTTTACTGGTATGAAGGTTGTGTGGAAGAGTTTTAAGTGCCAGTTCTAGTGCTACCTCTTTTGTACAGCGTGGCTCTGAATGACAACAGTCAACAATAGATAATCTTCTTATTAGGAATAAACGTGCCTCCTGCGTGAATTGTCAGTAGTAGGATAAGATAGGCATACACTACTGTATTTTACACTGGCCATAAGGGTGGTAATTGAAGAGCCTAATATCTTTTTTTAAGTGGAAGATTTGCATTTCAGGCTTTCCATTTGCAAAATGAACAGGATTTCTAAAAAAAACTGTAAAATTATACAGTGTGTTGAACAACGTATGCTGATGTTTTGTTCCAAGATTTGCAATACATAAACACAACTCTCCTATTAGCTTATTATTGCAGTCTGCTTTCTTTTATTCCCCTCTATTAACAACAATAAGGGGCTCAGATGACAAGTTACATCCTAATGATGGAATGAAAAATGACTACATATCTGAATAGTCCTTCAACATTACAGTATGTGGGAACTCATTTCTTTTTCTCCCACTCACACCCTCACTACACACAGAAAGTTGGTCTACTGACTCGGATCTGAGAAGGTAATGGTTTAGTCCAAATTTCACATCAATAACAGATGAGCCGTAATCGGCTTTCTGACACACACACACACACACACACACACACACACACAGACACACAGACTGGCCCTGTTGGCTTGCACAATTTGCATAATAGTATTTCCCTTTTTCTCCATTCCCCAAATAGCTCCCGATTCTCCATCTCTCTCTCTCTCTCTCTCTCTCTCTCTCTCTCCCCCCCCCTCTCTCCCTCTCTCTCTCCACATTGTCTTGTGTACTCCTGATGGAAAAAGGCTTGACTATAAACAAATACAATTCCCTCAGAGGCCCACAAACTGAGACAAGGATTGTTGGGAAGGAATTCATCTGTGCTCAAACTGAGCGTGGCAGCAGTGGGGAGGCTATTCATTTCCTGACGAGGCAGATAGACTTCAACTCTAGGGAGAGGCTATAAAAGTTCATACATTTTGAATGAGAAATTGGGCTAATATATCTCATTTATGAATTTGATTTAACTGATTTCAATTAAATATAATTTTATTGGTGGCTAATGCCTATTCTGTTGTCCCAGAGATGACATAGCAATGACACAGAACCGAAAGGATAAGGCTGTTTTTTCTTATTTTCAACAATGAATTGATCCTACTAACAAGTATTGTTTGTGAGGTCAAAGTCTGACTCTGTTCAAACAGAAAACATTGCACATTTTAGAGCCGATTGTATACAAAGTCAATGGAAAGACGTGAAAGGCAAGGATTAGACGCAAATTCCTCTGTGCCATAGAGCTCCATTGTTGTCCAAAAAATATTTAAACACAAACATGAGCCACTGTGTGACATGTTGCAATAAACATTTAGTGTATTTTCAGTCAATCCTACATGCATTGTCCTGGTGTCGGAAATATTCACTAGAATACAAAAGGTGTATTCATCCACGGCAGAAACTAGTCCCCAACAATTACACAATTTAGTCCTGTATGTGTAATGTTTGCTAAAAAACTACAGTGCCCTGTTGATTTGGGGAATTCAAATAAAGCTTTACATTTGTGTGCTGTTTTTTTTTTTTAAAGATTTCAGCCTAGTTTTCAAAAAATGATGTTCACATAAAACTAAACCGCATTGTCAATTACGTTTCGAAGGTTCACGCTTGTTTTTGTTGTAGCACAAATACATTTCTGTCAAAATCTGATGAAGTCCGTGCAAGGAGCAGGACAATGTTAGTGTTAGTGTTAGTGTCCCGTCTAAAACCAAAAGACAGTGTTGAGTTTTTTCATTTTCGCCCGTAACTGAAATAATGCAACAAACTTCCTTATGGGGCAAACCCCGATCTTTTACTTAACCTTATCAAGTAGTGTTGTTGAGTTTTTGTTTTGCCGTTTTTCTTTTCTTTTGTTTTAATTTTCTAATATGACAGTAGTCCAGGAGAAAATGTGTTTCCCTGGAAGCGTTATTGAGAATGCAGTTTAGTTGTATGTGAATGTATTTTTGTACTAAACAGGGTTAAAGATTTACACTTACAAATAGGATGTCCGTAGTGGGGCAGTTATAAGCCGCACTTGTGTGCAATATGAGTCCATCAGCCTCTTTTCACAAGTTTAACCATCTCTATCCTTCAGAAGAGTTCACCTTTGACTTCTCTTTTTATTTTTTTGATCTTTTTGGATAGAGAGAATGATGAGGATTTTCTCTTTTTATTTCTCTGTCCCAGTGTTGGCAGGCTGGTTGGTGTTGGGGTGGGCATTTGGACCCGGGGCAGCATGGATGGGTGGGGGCTCTGTCAGCCCTGCTGATTTATCACCTGGGTAATAGGAAGTGATTGAAGGGAAATTCAAATGAACTCTCTCTGACAGGCACACATGCAGACACACACACGAGCACGCACACACAAATTAATAGTGGGGCTTAATAGACTACAGGGAGAGGGGGAACGAGAGCCGGAGAGGGAGATGAGATAAAAGGATGGCTTGTTTGGGAGGAAAGATAAAGAAAAGGTCTGAGACAAACAGGATAGAAGAGTAACTACTGGTGACAGATAAAATAAGATTTGCTTGTGAGGAACGTGAGCAAATTTACTTTTTTATCTATTTAAGTGGAATGACGGAAGAAGAAAATAATGAATGAGGCTTGTGTTTCAGTGCAAGAAAGCGAGGAGGTTGAAATAACCGCGGAAATGATAGTATATTAATATACCATTATAATATACTGTTGGTACCTGAAATTGAGCCACTTGCGCCTCTGTTTCTCTCTTACTTGCCTGTGCTCTGTCCTTTTCTCTTTCTTTCACAAATACACACACACACACACACACACACACACACACACTACCTAACCCTCACGTCAACGGCACCCTCACATGCTGCCACTTGCAGGGCCAAGTTTATATCAGGCATCCTTTAGGGAATGTCAGCCACAACACAGCATGACCTTCCTTGACCATAACCCCACCAGCACCGCCACACACACACACACACACAGACACACACACACACACACGCACACACACACACACAACTCAGCCCACATACCAAAGAGGCTGAGCTGTAGCTGTCAGTGTTAAGGGTATGAGTGTCAATCATTCCCTCTGGGAAATGCAGGAAAGGAAAAAGGGGGGTGGTTGACAAGACAGGATGAGAGAAGGAAGCGGAGGTAGAGGGACAGACAGCGATGTGGATTTGTGTGCGTGAGAAACCGAATGTATGTGTGCGTGTGCACCTCTTTGTGATCACAATGCAGCGTCCTAAAGCCAGTTTGACCCCAGGGCGACCCGCAGTTTAAAGCCCCTATGCCTGACCTCAGTGGCTTGACTGGGCTCAGACAGGACACTGACCTATGAATCATGGGTATTATAGTCTCGAGTCGTAGTCTATAGAGCTACTAGAGCCAATCCCTGTCGACCTCTCGCCCTGTGCCACTCCACTCCCCATGTCGGTCAGAGGGAAGTGAATGGGCTAAAAAGCGAAACTCTGCCCTAGAGGTCTAAGGCTGTAGCCTATATGTGACTCCATATACTCCTCTAGTGTGTGTGTTTGTCCTTTTGCCCTTGACATTCACTGAATAAATAAACCTGAAGTAGGGATGTCTTTCGGCTGTGAAAACAAAAAGACGTTGGCAAAATATTTCCTTAATATTGACCGGAGGGCTGCAGATTAGAGGACAATGTAGAGAGAATACAAATGCTAGTTTGTTGTCATTTTGTTATTCAGCGTCCTACTTACACCTGTTTATTCTACTCAGATTTACATTAACTAAACTGCTGAGAAAGGGCGGGAGGTCAATTTAGATGCACCATTAAGACGCACAGACAATCCCTCTCCTGCGCAGGTTTCTTCTTCTTTTTCTCTCACACGCAAACAACACACATACGCAGCACATTCCCAAGATGCATCAGCATGCGGACAGCTCCTTCACGACCCAAACAGCAGGAAGTGAGGTCATAATGAGAGCCGGGTCAATATGCTCATTAACCCCTGCAGTGTATCTGGATTATAGGAACATCAATAGACCTGACTGGGTCTCTGTTGCAGCCATCACAATGTCTATCAGACCACAGAGACTCACAGCAGCCTGTCAGACTGACAGTGAAATTCGACTTGACGCTGACATTTTCACATCTTTCAGTGAAAAACAACATAGAAAAAAAAACAGAACAAAATCTATTAAAATGACCGCAATGATGCTGCATTGTTTTAGAGACATAATTAGGTATATTTAAATTGGATGTTCTTAATGCGATCTGACTCATTTCTAAGATTGACATGGCATGGCAAGGCATAGCAGGCTGGACAGGCTGTTAGCTAAAAGCAGAGGCAAGCATTTCTGTTAGTGTATGTAAGTTGCCTTCATGAAGTTGCTTTTGAACAACTAAAAAGAAACAACATATTTGCAGATCAAACAAACAATTGTCTTGTGTATCCACTGACTAATAATGAGATCACCAAGCTAACTCCAAGGCTAATCCAGGGCTATAGCATCGTAGATTTCAGATTGCCCTCTATGACAAAAAGTCCTTTATCTATCCTATGAATATAGCCTCATTAGATGCTCTTTTTTCCTTTATATTTATATTACATTTTTAGTATTTAGTTCATGTATTTAGTATGTGTTCTGCATCTCTAACCAGTAGCGGAGCCAAATAATTAGGGTGGCCAGGCTGAGACCGTGATTGACTGGCACTGACATATGTGCTTTTTTTTCCACTTGGCATCGCGCCATAGGCCCACTAGTCACTATTTTGGGTCACTCACTCCTTACTTCATTAACAGGCAACAGGGGCTGCTCTATAAGCACCAACCTTACAAGTGCACAATTAGCTTAGAAACGCTTCTGTCCAAAGTGACCTGAGATTAGTGCATTCAAACTTGAATGGAAGCGTTACATGTTGTCAAAAAGTGGAAATACATCCCTCTCAAACAAAAAACTAAGGAATACCTATGAAAAGTATTAGCAAAGTTACTTCAGCAAGCATGTGAAATCAGCTGATTTGCTTACTACGTAAACAGGGGTTGGGGTGGGAAAGCAAAACTGGATGGATGCACAGCTAAAAGAAATGTCCCTGGTGGTTCTGTGGCAGTCCTCACAAGAAAAAGAAACGAGTGACCCGAATAGTGGTACTGTGTGTGGTGTGGTGTCGTTTATTAGTTTTCTCCTGCATTAGTCGTACTTCTCCTTAGCACCCGACAGTCTGGTCGACCCTCAACCTGAACCCAAACTCAGCCTCAGCCCAGAGCCTGCATGGTGCCACGCCCTTACCTTGCCAGAGCCAGGGCTCACATAGAGGTCAGAGCTGGATTGGATTGGACATGGTCTGTCAAACAGGCGGTCCAATACCTCGATCTGCTGTGGCGAGAACAGCTCCCCTCTCATCTGCTTCCTGAGGAAGTCCCGCCCACCGTGGCCGTGCCCGTTGGCCAGCGGTGACTCTTGCAAACCTAGTCCGAGAGAAAGACAGAAGAAAGGAGTGCGGTTAGAGAGGTTGTAAATGGAGGACATTTAACGGAGGAATATGAAAGTGAAAGGAGAGAGAGAGCAGATTTAAAGAGAGTTTGTGAGTCTGCTGTGTATAACAGCCGGAGAAACCAGACTCAGGCGATGATAGAGAAATGAAGGGAGGCGTGGGTTGATAAATTAAATCACTGAAGCAGATGTGGAGAGAGTTTGAGCAAAGTATGGACTCAAATGAACCCCAGTGAGCTGATTTGGGACTGAGTGACTTCGTAGATTGTGGCGACTCAGAGAAAATGCTATACAAATGCAATCCAATTCTCTCATTCTAGATCTCTCAAAAGTACACTCTCGCCTCTCACATATACACACTTCTCCGTCCCTCTTGTCGTCTCACCCACACACACACAGACACACAAATATGTATTGCTGGGGTATCAGTATTAGACTGTGAGCTCTCGTATCCTGCAGTTATTGCAAGGCTGAGGGACTGAACGAGACAATTATAAGAACTCTGAAGAGTCGCGGCCCACAAATGATTAGAAAAGAGAGAATCAGAGAAAAAGATAAAGAGAAAAAGGGGATGAGGGTGAAAATCCCCCGCTATAGAGCCAATTCATCGCTCGAAACCGCTCCTGAGAGCCTATTTTAGTCCTGGGGTCACTGTGTGTTTGGTGTGTGTATGTAAGTGTGTGTGAGTGTGTGTCCAGTGGCAGGGGGAGCGATATGACGGATAGGTGCAGAGGGGGAAAGGGCTTCAAATATTATTTTTTTTCCCATCTGGACAGCGAATACAGATCCATTTGTGCAAGACTGTGATCCTAAAGAAAAAAACAAAGAGTAATGTAAAATGACAGAAAGAAAGATAGAGAACAAACTAGAGATAGAGCTTTAGGGCATTTTACCACATTCAACATTAAATGATAATTACAGTTTATTACTAAGTTGGGTCCGACTGTCGTTCCCAAACCTTAAATGAGTACTCCACCAATTTAGAATTGACGGATAGTTTTTTTTCTACCACAGCAGTACCTGAGATATCATTTGGTTCGCTCACTTCTTTGTAACCAGATGGGTTTTTTTTTCATTTTCAAACTTTTATTTGTCAACCCCAACTGATGCTGACTCAAGTGACATCATGTGAGGCAGTTCATCCAAGCTCCCAGCATCAGTGCCAGGATTTGAAGCCAACTTGACAGAGTGGCCCAACCTTGATTTGAAACTTCTGCCACATGATGCCATTGGGCTCAAAACGTTTTTCCACCAATAAATTACATTGGGAAATAGACGTCTGTAAATCAAAAGATCATTACAGTCCCAGTACATCCCAGTACATCCCAGTACAAACTGCTGCTGCCGTTCGTGTGAATGAGCCCGAGCCCAGCGCCTGGGATGCAGCTTTAAAGGCAACGCTAGTGTGCTAGCTCCATGGGCCCCATGTGGAAGATCTGGGCAATTTTATACGTTTTTGTCTTTTTGCGCCACTAAGCAACTTTCATAGGCATGAACGGGGCCTCACCTCCAATGGTGTATCCATTTCTCTTAATACATCCATGAGTTCTTTAGATTTTGTGCTACTCCTTTCGTAGCCACACAAGGCTTTATATATCTTTTTTCACATATGCAGCACTGTAGTACTAACCAAGACCTGTAAACAGACATTTGGTGGAGTTCTCCTTTAGAAAAGTGTTTAAGTTGAACACAGTCAGGAAGAACAATCAGCTAGCTGCCCGATCGTGTCACTGCTCGCAAAAGTAAATCAATTTTGATTCAAATAATTTTCCCACATAGGCCTACTGACTTCGCTCTGCTCGGCCAAGTCTGTCTGACAGTCCCGAGGATGTGAGTACAGCATGCCACGTGAAGACAGACAGGCAGGCCTGTTTACTTCATAGAGGAAACGCCGGTCAATATAAACAAAATGTGAGTTGAAACACTACGTAACATTCATTGCGTGTTGGAGAAAAACATAAGAATGGGTTGAGAATGATGACCGGTGTTATAGGAGGAGCAGAGCCATTGTAGAGCGAGTGAGATAGATAGAGACGTTGAAGCGCCGATAAGCAGAACCAACTTCTTTTTATTTGAGTACCCGGTACCTGCCATTTTGTTTTCGGTTCTTACTTGAAACCGAGTTTTGGTTCCCAACCCTATTGCAAGCTGTATTTTCCCAGTTTGAGTGTTAACCTCTTAGAGTCCATGTCATTGGCAATAGGAGTGTTTTTTCAGTTCACCTAGTAAACCTCAAATCATGAGACAGTATCTAGCTGCTAACAAAAACATCTTATACTCACACAGTGCTGCATAACTCACAAAACCTCGCCATACCTTTTCAGCACACAAAACCTCTTTCACACACTCGCTCACAAACAAACTGCCCGATCATAATCTCTCTTTCTCGACTATAGTCACACACACACACACACACACACACACACACGTAGTCATACACAGAAACTGGGAGCAGTGTGAGTGTATGGTCCAGGTCTCTGGTGACAGACCAATCACGGGGGAGATAAAGCCGGTATGATGCTTTAGCCTGGTAACCCACGGCGACCCATTTAATCCCACCGGCCAGTCCCCATGATGGAATTCAATTGATCAATCATGTAGCTCTGATGGCACCATTTCAGCCAGCTTATTGCTTTCTGCTTTCTGTCTGTCGCACACATACACACACACACACACACACACACACACAACTGAATACACACTGAAAGACTGACCCAAGTCTGTCACGACGGAGTGACCGCTAAGGACATATAGAGAACGAAGGAGACGACAAAACCTACTGTAATCAAGCAGAAAAACAAAGCGTTAACTTATGATTATCAATATTGTCCAATTTTCTTCTGTGTGTCTGTGTGTGTGTGTGTGTGTGTGTGTGTCTGTGTGTGTGTGTGTGTGTGTGTGTGTGTGTGTGTGTGTGTGTGTCTTGATATCCGGCTGGTCTCATTGTATCCATGGATGGGTAAAGAAACTCATTGCCGTGACGGGTTAAATCCTATTCACTGTCGGATACACATGCGCGCTCGCACACACATACACACGCACACACACATAGACACACATACATACACACTCACAGCTGCCTCTACCTCTGTGAGTCAGTCTCAGAAGGGAAGCGCTTCTCTTCCCTCTTTTTCAGAGCAGAACAAAACAAACAATGAGCCCTTATTGTTCTCTTCTCTCTGCCTTTTTCTTCTCCCTTCCGCCTTCTCTCTCTCTCTCTTTTGCTGTCTCTCTCTCCGTCTCTCTGTCTCTCTCTCTGTCTCTGTGTCTGTCTCTCTCTCTTTTGCTGTCTCTCTGTCTGTCTGTCTGTCTCTCTCTCTCTCTCTCTCAGTTCTCCGTCTCCCTCAGACTCGACCTACCATTGCCAACATAGGAACAGTTGAATTATTAAATACCTTTGAGAGTTACAGAGTTTCAGTGCATGTTTTGTGTGCAAGTATGTATGTGTGTGTCTGTGTGTCTGTCTGCAGGGGGTAGGACACCACCAGTGTGCATCTTTTTGCACTTGACATCGATTATCATACTGATAGCACAAGGGTCGTAAGTCTGACCTCACGGCCTCAGCCTGTGTGTGTGTGTGTGTGTGTGTGTGTGTGTGTGTGTGTG
>CALSBV010012195.1:8823730-8833999 GCA_943590825.1 Bovichtus diacanthus | reverse complement strand
CACACACACACACACACACACACACAAACAGCCTGTGTGTGTAAGAGAATAGGTTAAGATACAATAGTCCCCTTTTGGCCCCACAAGTCAAGTTCTTCCATTCACTACCATTCATCTACATTTTGCCCCCAACCACCCCCCACTTCCCCTCGCTTTGGCTGGGGGCACAGGTCACCACAGGGCTTTACCCCCACACACTCCTCCTGGAGACACACACACACACACACACACACACACACACACACACACAAACACACATGCCATGATCCCGCCTTCCTGTGTTCCCATCACTTGAACAGCTGCCATTTCTGTGCTTGTAAGTTACAGCTGAAATGAAAGGTTTCCTGCACACATGTTAATATGTGATATGATCATCTTGTCTAATTTCATAATATCACAAAAACACTTCTGAAGCTAGGCAAGGGCACTTAGTGGCTTAAAGAATCAATGTGTAATCTCGAGCCACCTGCTCCAAAGAAATAGGGGGCAGTATTTCCCCTCTAAACTGGGACCATACGAACTCTAATGTTCATATTTTAGTTGTAGTAGTTTGGCATATTTATTGTTTTATAATTTATTCTGTATATTGTGTATTGCATTTACTCCTGTGTAATACCTGTCAGTCAGTGAGCAAGAATGTCAGAAAACACGGCTGTCTTATAATCTTCACGTGGAGCTGATCCATCTGTGTTTACTGAGGCACTAATGTTAACTCAGGCTGTAGTCTGTGTAACGTTACGTTAGTTGGTTTATTGGACTAAATACAAAGTGGCAGAAACTAGAAAACGACCCACATATTCATCTCATCTTCAGACTGGAGCTACAGTGACTCACTATCACCTCTAGAGGAACAAGTGGTATTACAAGACGGAGCAGAACTAGTCAGTTAGATGCTAATCTCTGTAGATATTTCTGCAACACAATACAAAGACGTCTTGGACATAACGTCAACACTGTTACCTCTTCACATTCTGTTGATGATGTTAGTTGTTTGAATGTTTTAAGTTTAAATTCTGCCATATCTTACACATTGAACCTTTAAATCCAGCTTCGTAAAAAAAATTAAATAAAAAAATATTATATTATTCACCTGGATGGATCAGATTTTGCTCCACTTTGAATCCATAAGAGGGAAACAGGTGCACCTCTCCTACGCTGAATTTCAGTTGGGTGGCCTGCCTCTAAATTTAGACTTTTCTCACATCAGGCATTTTTTACTTATCCGAGCAAAGGTGGAACAAATAACACGAAGTATAGCTTGGTTTAATTCAAGTGTCCAAGGAAGCCAGACCAGTTAACCATTATGCAGTACTGTACATCAGGGTCATGGAACAGGAACAACTAAATGGGATTCAGCAACCGTCAGTATTATTAGTTGCACCTGTGCCTTTCATGCTAGCTGTAAAAAGATTTATAGGAATTTACATATATAGGAGTTTGTTTCCCCCAAAAAAAATTCAGGAAGAAGGTTTCAAAATAATGAAAACAATCAACTCATGTCTTGGGGTATTTTATTTTTCAACCAATGGACTGACAAAAAGCTTCATGAAGAATCATCCCAGTCCGTTAAAAATTAAATTCATTAAAATGATCAAGACATGAATTATTTGCGTTTGAGCGCAACCTTTTTCCTGATTTTGTTTTGGGGAAACAACAATATTGTTTTTCTCCTTTTCATCAGGCTATTAAATGATTTTTTTTCATACATGGAAAGTCCAGGTTTGAACCTTGTCTGAAGTACATGAAAAACACTGTGACAGTCCCATGACTGCATAAGTAACGTTCACCTGTACTAAGAGATAGATATAACGTCAAAGTCAACATGAGACAGCTGTGCGACTGTGGGCCTTGTGCGTGTGTGTGACTTGTGTATGTTTATGTCTTTTTCCTTCTGTGTACAAATGTTCGTACCGACAAGCATATGGGAGTGAGGGTGTGTGAGAAGCTTGCATTATTGTGTATGTGTTTGTCTGTCCATGTCAGTGCATGCTGTTCCCCCCTGTCGCCCCTTGCTGTGTGTGTGTGTCATTATCCAGCGGGGGCTGCTCTAATGGAAGCTGTGATTAGCAATGCTGTTAATTAGACCACAGAGCCAACCGCGCAGACCTCTGCCACAGAAACACTGCAGATAAAACACACAAGCGAAACGTGACGCGCAGCAACACAATATGCTTTGTGGATGCTTCGGTGAAATGTGAAGTGATACAATATTTTCAATATGAATTATGAAACACAAGGTCCAGTCGCAGTAAAACAAGAGACAGACCACACATGCAGCACATGGTGTAGCACGTCATGCGAGAACAAAGTGAAACAATAATGCTGCTAATTAGATAACAGAGCTCCGACTTTAACTACAGATTCAACCACAGTGTCCATGCCACAGACGTCAGAGCGCACATAATAGTGTGGGATACATTTGTTTAATTATACTTGACTCATTATTCTTGTCAACGAAATGTGCAAGAAAAGTTAATCCCGAATATACATTTTGAATTGTTATAGCTGGAAAAGCACAGGTGTAACTCATAACACTATTGATGGCTCCACTCCTGGTATGTCAGTGAACCAGCAGGCAGACCTAAATGAAACCATCACTATATTAATGGTATTAAGTTACACCTGTGCTTTGCTTTCTATTAAAAGACAAAATGTCTGCTGTGCAGGACAATTGTAGGTCAATATTAAACATGACATTCTGTGGCGTGCTCTGTAGCCACTTTTGGTCAAGTTTCCATCCTAATATTTTCAGTTTCTATCAAATTTCTTTCATTCCCCCTTTTTTTTTTTTTTTTTCTTCTAACATCTCACCCTCTTTGATTCAACATATGTACATATTATCAGCTACTCCCTCCCTTGTGTGGAGAAAGTGCTGGTCTTTAGAACACACGTCATCATTATTCATCTGTGCATATTTCTGTGTGTGTGCGTGTGTGTGTGTGTGTGTGTGTGTGTGTGTGTCAGGTCTAAAGTCTTTGTGCTCTGCTGATGGGTAAGTGGGCCGTATCTGAGCATATCAGAACGCTCAGTCCACCTGGGATTCATCCTGGAACCTGCTGGAATGTTTTGGAAATTCATCAGCAGTGGGAAAAGGACCCCATACTGTATCAGTGTGTGTGCGTCCGTGTGTTAGAGACAGAGAGCGAGAAATAGCCCCCAGTGGCGTTCTGTCACCCCCCTTCGCTCCGACATCTGGTCCTGTCTCATTTACCGTAGGAGACTGTCTGTGTGATGGCTTTTTAATGCCACTGACACTGCCACATACACACCAACTAACATGCACACGTATGCACACACACAAACATATACATACAGTACAAGTGAGACCCCCCTAATGTGCACACACACACACACACACACACACACACACGAGCTCACGCCTCCATTAACATGCATACAACATTGATCCAGTATTACAGCGTATTTGATCAATAGTGCATGCATAAACTGACTTCTCAGGTAACTCTCCAGTGAAGCACCGTTAGTAAACAAATTTTCTGAATGAAGATGTTTGGTTTAGAACTCCCATATTGCACCTGCACACACACACTCTTACACACATCTGTCATTGATCCGAGTCCTTTCCATCTGGGCTCTTCATGGTGGAAGGGAAAGGAGGCTTTACGTGTCGGATATGTAGGTTGTGTATTTGTAAGTGCACCTGGAGAAAAAATCCATTTCCATAAAAATAAATGATGTAGGTGAGATAAAAAAAGAAACAAAAAAAAAAAAAACACTCAAGCACACACACACTTATTCTTTTGCTCACCTTCGTCTCTCTTCCTCTTGCCTACGTCGGCAGCTGAGCTGATACCCAGAATGCCACTGATGGAGTACGAGGAGCCGGCTGAGTCGCTGGTCACTGCTGACACTTGTGTAGCTGCCACGGACGTTGCTGCAGACAGACCACATGACAATACAATGATGTATTGAGAAGTCAAGCAAGGGAGAAAAATAGTAACCTATATTTTTTTTTATTACATCACCCTCAGCCCCTGAAATCTGAATAAAACCTCTGCATACGGCTGTTCTTACTGACCCTATATTCATCCCTATAGAAATGACATATGTTCAAGAGTACCCTGCTCACATAATTGAAAAAGTGAATATGATTCTCAAACTTAAACTAAATTATAATAAATAGTATTGCAGCCGGATAAACTGGGTCAGCTTTTGTTTCAAGAGATTTCAAGGAATTCACGTTGGATTTTGTGCAGAATGGGAGAAATACAAATGTGGCTGCTACTACTATAAAGCAGATTGTTTGAGGCTCATATATAATAGAAAATGTAACTTTTACAGGAGCCCAATAGCACGACTGTGTGTTATTTTGAAGCATCTTAAAGAATGGTTACATTATATAATGTTAAACAAACTAAAAATATTACTGCATGACACTGAGTGGCACAGAGCCTTATACTTATCATCAAAATATCTCCACTAAATTTCCACATATATGATAAAAATATATAACAACCCGAAAAAGAACTCCAGTAAAAGGAAATTGATAACCAGAATCATTCACTCACACAAAATAAGTTGATGGTTCTGTGTAATGTTAAGTCATATGCTTCGACATACAATGAATATTTGTGAGCCGTTTCCCACCAGCGTTTGTTGTTCTTTTTACTTGAAGAGCAACACTCACATGTCTTGATTCAGTTATTTATGACACCTTCAAAATCGAAGATACGCAGCAAAAAACTATGGTTGAAATCCTATTTTTCTGTCTTTAAACTAAACATAGATGCACTTTAATCCTCTAAAACTTTTGCTCAGCCATACGGACCAAATCGAGGCTTGAAAAAAAAAAAAAAAAAAAAAAAAAAGCCACAAAGGACAGGACTCTGTCTGCGTTTTGCCCCTCGTTGTCTCTCCCTCTAATCTTCCCCCTGGAGGAGACAAGTTCCTCGCACACAGCGACATACTTGTCACCGCTTCAGTGACACACACACACATTCTGCAACCGCCTGACACACACAAACACGCACACACCGAAACATACAGTCACTCATTCCTTGGTCCCTTATCTGTGCCCCTGTAAGCGGACATGGGGTTGAGTGACAGTATGGTATCCCAGGAGGGACAGAAAGGTGTGGAGACAGACATCCTAATCCTCTCTCCCAGCAGACCCCCAAACACAGAGAGACAAGACCGAAAAGGGAATAAAAAAGAAACGATAAACCAGAGGATCAAAGTCCCTTCCAGCCGTTACTCCTTCGCTAACGACAAGGAGAGCATAATGAATGCAGATCCCTCCTTTTCCCATCACTTGATTTAGCACTTCAATTATCTGATTTTCCTTTCTCTTTCTTTTCACTCTCTTTTTTTTTATCAGACGTAACGCTTTTATTCTGCAAATCCAAATGTTCAATTTTCCGCCTGGGAGTGGGACCCATTTATCTGTGTAATCTGTAAGCGTGCGTGTGTTCGCGCGCGCGTGTGTGTGTGTGTGTGTCTGGGTGCATCTAGGTGTGTATGCGTGTGTGTGCGTGTGTCTGCTAAATGTGTGTAAAAGGCAGGAGTCAGGGAGCAGTGTGTGTGAAATTAATTTAGATTAATAGACAATGTGTGATTATGAAGATATGAGAGACACCAAAACACAATCCACTGCAGGGCAAAGTGAGGAAGAGAGAGCGGGGGAGAGAGAGAGAGAGGCTCTCATATTTATTTGTACTCTGAGATATTCATCGAGTAAAAGGAAATAATGTTTCAGTCAAAGCTGTAATAGATATTTTGCTTGTCTGTTACATGATTAGAAACTACAATGAGTAGCCAAACCATGTTAATCTGAAGGAGAGTCGAGGGTCTTTTGATCACAAATATTAATTACACTCAGCCAAACGTCAGAATCAGATGTAGACTACCTGTTTTTTTTTGTTTTTTTTACTCAAATACTCAAACGCAATCTACTTCATGTTGGAAATAAACCTTAAATGGGCAGAAAACAGCTGTGGACTGTTTGTGGTCATTTGTTTGAACATAGGCAGAAGACATTTACAGTAGACAAGATCAGTCATAATTTGTAACCTACTTTGAGGATTTTATCATTTTAGTTCATTATGTGATTTAGTGGCACACATTCCCAAACAAATTTGCAATTAATCAAACGAGCCACAGAACTGACACAGAATAAATGTATTACAATAATCAGCCCTGCTGTAAAATACAATTTGTGAGCATTCTGTAAATACTCTATTTGCAATCATGATCTCCATTAGCAGACCTTTCAATGCTTATGATAATTGTTTTATCCGCATTAAGCTGGACGCCTTTGTCGCACGTTGTCCTCGGTCACTCTCTCTCCCTTTTTATCCTGTCAGCGCTACAATCTACGCTCCACAATAACGACAGAAGCACTTGAAGAAACGACGAACCCCGACCGTCACACAAACCCCCAGTTTAGCAGATCGAAATGTTCTTACAGTAATAAGCAGAACATGGATAACCTACATCTCATTAGCTAACTTTACTTTTGAAATCTCCATTTTGGGACGTCTTGATTAAAACATTCGAGCAAAGGCCTTTGTGGCACACAACATTTCACACTGTGTTTTTTCACTGCGAGTTGAGGTCCAGAATTTCAATACGTTTCGTTGTTCCACCTACGGCACACAGGCTCCTGAGAGATTCATACAAAAAACATCTCTGCTGTAAAATTTGCTTTGACAGTTCGAAACAGGATTTCTTATAGCAGCAGACCTACCTAAGTTGTGAGCCGACACTGAGCCTGTTTGGCCGGGCGGCTGCTGAACCTTTGTCCGAATGATCCTGCAGGAGGAGAGAGGAGATATTAGTGTGTGTGTGTGTGTGTGTGTGTGTGCGTGTGTGCGTGTGTGTCTGTGTGTGTGTGTGTGTATTCTGAGTGACAGAGAGAACATGACCATCGTGGGAGCTAAACTGTGTGTGTGTGTGTGTGTGTGTGTGTGTGTGTGCGTGTGCGTGTGTGCGTGTGTGTGAAGTGGCTGAGGCAGGCTGACATGGCAGAGGGGCCTCACACTTCCTGCTTGGCTGCTCATGCAAGCCTTTTCTTCCTCTTTCCTTCCCTTTCTTTTCTTTTCCTCCCCTTTTCCTCTCCTCTCATGTCCTCTCCTTTCCTTTTCCTTTCTTTCCTTTCCTTTTGTGTCTGTTTCTGTCCTTACTCTCGCACACCTTCCTTCCCTTTTGTCTGCCTCTTTTGCTCACTCCTTCTCTCTCTTATTTGACTATCCCTCCCTCTCTCTCTGCCTCTATGCTCAGGGGAAAGGGTTGTCATTGTACCATCGTGTTGAACCACTGAGCTGCAGCCACTTCATACATATGGAGACTGGGGCCTCTTTGCCATTCTCTTTTCCACTCCCGGACACACACACACACACACACACACATAAAACACACAGTATTATTTTGCTCTGAGCTCTACCTCCACTCAGTACCTGTTGCTGTGAGCTGATACTCCAACACACACACAGATTACTCAGACTGTCGTACCTGTTGATGGAGCTGACACTGGGGACGCTGTCGTTGTCACACACTCTCTCGGCCAGGAGCCTGTCCCGGATCTCCCAGGCAAACATGGTGGGGTTTTGGCGTTTGTAATCAGCGATCTTGTCGACCACTTTGGGAGTAGCAACCTTTGGTTTGGATCCCCCGATCACCCCGGGGCGGATACTGCCCGTTTCATAGTACCTGCCAATCAAAGCAAAGAAGATGCTTGTGTTGGTGAGGGGCAACACAAGAAGGTTGTAGTATTTCCAGAAGAAATGTTGAATAAAAGCGGTTGGAAAGTTACATTTGTTAGGTTGTAAGTAAACCTATTTTTGTTAGAACCATTACAGAGCAAAAGGAGATGCTTCAAAGTAAAACATCGGATTTCTTTCCTCATCTACTACATAATCTTCAATAATTTCAAAGGCAATATCACCATAATAACTGGGACTCTGCAATTTATAAAGATGTACTGTTGACTGGTTACTGGAAGTTTTACCTGAAAACACTATTTCCATATATCCATGTTACAAACACTGAAATAGTAATAAACACAATTCATATTGATCAATATTCATATATGACTAAAAAGCTCCATTCCATACAGGCCATGAACAGCCGGAGCTTCCAGCAGAGATCGTCACTCAAACTTGAGTAAGATGGCTGCTGGCTCCTCCCTGAGCCTCCCTGTGACTGGCCGTCGGCCCAAACTTGACTGTAGAACCGTAAGTAACTAATCTGCTGTTTCTGTTGGCAAAAATAACACACGGCTTGGTGAAATATTATGGAAAGAACATAGATTTTTGTCAGTGTGACTGTGAAAATGTGTTTCCCCGTTAGTCGCGTTTGCTGTGTGGTTCTGATCAAGGTGCGTTTACTGTAGCTGCTCTAGAAAGCTCGCAAACGTTATAGTTTCGAGAGATATCAAACATGTAGACTGAGGAGAAAATAATTTGCTCTTATACTTGCTCTTGTACTTACACAGGTTATATTTGTGCTACTTTATAATGCTTCATAAGAAGACATTGTTTGGACAACATACAGTGGGTTTACGGGATCTGGAAGCTGAACCCCATGTTCTGTTTTCTATAAATAGATCCTCTTCCATCGTGAGCTGGGTACTGTCGTTTTTTTGTTAGTTTTTTTAGCAAGAATTACTCAAACAGGAGCAAAGTGCATTTTTGGGGGACTATTTCATCTTCAGATTTGGTGCACTTGTTGCACTTTACACCTTGTGGTCATTTGGACTCTGTTCCACCCAGTCTAAACTCTTATCCCTCCTGGCTCCTCAGTAAATAAACATATCTCTGGCCTGTCCCTCCTCCTCCTCCTCCTCCTCCTCCATTTGCACCTGATCTTAAAAAAAAGACGATCCACCTGTCTTGTGTTTAATTACTTGGAAGACAGGTAGGTCCATGTTCTCACTGTCCTTACTGACAAAGTGAAGTGAGGTGATCGATGGGACGCAAAATCCACAGAGCCTGTCCTGTGCAAATATGCACTTTTCAATTCAGCTGAAGCTAATATGAGTCTGATTTAGTCACATCAAGTGATAATCTTCCAAAGTCGTAGTCTTTTAGTGTGAAATTCCCCCTTTGTGCACAGTGTATCCATCCACTGCAGTTTAGCAAGGAAACACTTTCTGAGGAAACGTAAAGAGAATTTGGACTTTGGAAGGTGTCCACTTGATTTGTTTTACTCTGAATCTGCTGAATTCTCCAAATGTTCTTTCTTATGAACATTACAATGTGTTTTTGCAGAGAACAAGGACAGCGCCCAATAACTCTTTCCATGCACATATGAGACTTGAGAAAAGCAAACATATTCTTTAACCAAACATTTTTATATTATATCTAAATATGATGAATATAAAGAGATATAACAAACTGTATAATTCCCATATATGTTTCTTGGTTATCATATTGTATATTTACTGTGTGTCCCTGATGCTTGGATAGGAAACTACCCAAATGTATGACTCCTGTAAATTCTGTGGTACTCCATTGGGATTTGTCTTTGCGGCTCCATTTTGGCCTTTTTAGTTTTGTTGTCTGCTTTCATAACTTTTGTCTGCAATTGTTTATGCTGCTGATTTGGTACCATACTTAAAAAATAAAACTTTCTCCAGGCACTCCAGTAAGGAAATAAGTTATATTCAATTCTTTTAATTAGTCGGGCATATTGATAATTTCACAGGGTCTTCATCAGGGTGGAAGGAGTAAAAGCTTACACCTGGTACTCTACATAGACCAACAGATACAGAGAGAACCAGTATTGTAACGATATCAAAATGTTAATATATTAATACAAAATAAACGACGACAACATAAATCTGACCCCTCAGTATGACGAAGGTTCCCTGGACTTGCTCCATTGGACCTCGTCATTGTTCTCAGCGGTTAAATTTAGATAAAAAATAAAAACCTCACTACGAGTTGTTTGTATTGTTGCAGATATTAGAACAAACTGTGGTTAATAGTGACTGAATGTGACGGCAAAAATATTTATAATGGCTGGCTGTTGTTTTCTTTGGCAATTTCACATTGTCACACAGAGGTAAGAGGAGGATGGCACTGATACACACACACACACACACACACACACACAATAATACAAACACACACACTCACAGATTCAGGCGTTTCGTGTCCACCATGGCTATTTCATGAATGTATTTGCATGCAGAAGGGGCATGGGGGCAGGGGGGTGGGAGGACAGCAAATGCGCTACACAGCTTGCAGAAAAAAGGGGGGATGCTGTGTGTGGATGCAAGCTGTCAGTCAGTCTTAAACCTGCTCTCTC
>CALSBV010012195.1:8786604-8816550 GCA_943590825.1 Bovichtus diacanthus | reverse complement strand
TCTCTCTCTCTCTCTCTCTCTCTCTCTCTCTCTCTCATCTCTCATCTCTCATCTGCCTCGTCACGGCCTGTCGACTCAAAAATAAAGAAAAAGAGAGAAATCGCAACAAAACGCCACCGGTTCTTTCTCCCTCTGTCTCTTGGTAAAAAAGAAAGAAAAGGGGGACTAGAAATTACTTTTCGCTGAAAACCTGTTTAGAAAGTTGCCCGCAAGAATACAGATGAAGCACATTTCCTTGAACAAACAGTGAATAGATCTGTGAGATGTGCCAGCCAGGCGTTTTGGAGGTATAGTGTTATTTTTCCCCCTGAAAGGTGGAATAATTAATATTCTGTCGGCGAAGTGCGAGTCAGGGAATCTTGTTAATGAACAGTTAGATTTATAAATAAATATATTATATTAAAAGAAGTCCGTTTTTATAGAGATTCCCGCAAGAAAAACTATGATTTGATTTTTTTTTTTTTTTTTTTTTAAAGGCTTAGACAGCATAAATTAAACCTACTTCAACCTATAATTGCTATTTCTTTACTTTCGTTTTGTTCAGTGGACAGTGGTTGGGATAAAGTGTGATTCATATAAGATTTATTTATTTTTCAGGTTAGAAAACGTTTTAGTGACAGTTTTTGTGCTATTTATGTATTTTTGCCCGTCATTTCCCCCCTTTTCTTTAAGTCATGAGTCGATCACCAAGGTAGGCCACAGCCTCACCTACTTAGTATTCAGCATGCCACCATTACCATTACAATACGTGATTATGAAATTCAGCTCATTATCATCACAATTACCTGCTATAGATTTTTAAAATAGAACTGCTATTTATTGTTGCTTATGACTCAAAACACGCTCCAAAGTTTTCCAAGTTATAACCAAGAATAACGAATGATGTGAACCATAAACATTACATAGACGACTGTTACACCCAAAACAGAGATAACGAATGGGATCGTCAACTCAAAAATGAAGCAACGTTGTGGGTATAAACGGATATAGGAAAAAATATGTGGAAATAACTGCCAGTTTTAAGAACAAAAGTGCGCAGGTTCTGGCTGTAAATCACTTAATAACTTTTGTTTTGTTAAAAAAAAAAAAAAAAAAAAAAAAAAAAAAAAAAAAAAAAAAAGTAATTGAAGTTAATATTGAACTTTAAAATCAGTATTAGGCTATAACTCACCAACACACATATGCTCCACACACACTCGCACACACACGCACTGAGGCACACAGCGCACAGCCACACTCGCCCAACAAAATTTCCACGCGTCACAGTCGATTCATCCCAACCTCTCTCTCTCTACCTTTGACATTTTTTAGGTGTAATCGTTTTAAAGCGTCTCCGGGCTTTGACATATATAACTTTAGCTCCGCTGTTACCGTCAGCACCGCGGTTCATTGGCTTTGGTGAAACTGTAGGGAAGAGGAAACATGATTCGTTCTAGTTGTTTTTTGGATGTGTGTGTGCAGCTTATTTCTTTTTTTTTTTTTTTTAATCCTGCAGGATAACGCACCGTGGGAACCTCTGTCAGTCACATAACACGGCTTCTCTCCGGGACTAAACTGCAATAAAATATGTATAATGCAAAATCTGTTAATTCGCTGGATTGCTTGTAGGACGCTTTATTCACCTTTTGGATGCAGAGGAAAAATATTACGTTCAGATCCACCCCACATGCAAGTTGCGACTATAGGACTCTATTAAAATCACAGTTTTCTTTTATAAAAGTGTTTGTACATTAAAACAAAAAAATGCTATTAAAAAAAATGCTTGTTAAAAGTACACGTAAAGTTCTTCATTTTATTATTTCTTATTATTTGGGCCTCTATGACAGCCAATGCTTGGACTTGATTATAACTGAACATATGATAATTTCAGATGTTAAATGTGGGTCTTTCTTAGCTGTGCTAGGCGTATTATCGATAGGAGCTCAGTGTTTTTTGCGCTCAAAGACAATTATTATTGATGTTAACAGTTGTGCAGGCTTGTATAAAATATATTCCATGTGAAGGGAGGTAGCTAGTATTTGGGGAAGGGAAAGTGGACTGAAAAACAAAGCAGGGACCGCCATGTCACGACTGAATGAACAAGTTGTGCCCCCCCCCCCTCACACACACACACACACACACTCTTTTATCTAGCCTTTACCCTGCGTGTCCCCAAGCACCTGCTCTGCTGAAGTGTCCTTGAGCAAGACACTGCTGCATGTTGCATGTTGCATGCTGTGAAGCTGAACCTGTGTGAGCTCTGACCTGCTGGGTAGTGAAAGGAGAATTTCCCTGCGGGGGGTCCAACAGAGTCTCACCTTGTTATTATTATTATTATTATTATTATTATTATTATAAGACCCGAGCAGATCTCTACCTGCACCTGTGTGCGTAAAGTGCAAAGTGTGTCTGTCTAACCTGGTTATTTGCTGCAAACACTCCTTATGTTTGTGGATCAAGTTCAGCTTTTAGTCATGCTTTGTTACCCCAATATATCTCTCTCTCTCTCTCTCTCTCTCTCTCTCTCTCTCTCTCTCTCTCTCTCTCTCTCTCTCTGACCCCTGCACCTCCTCTTCTCTTCAAAGGGGGAAACACAGCAAACCGTTTGACACACAAGGCACCAACAAACACAACACAAATGCAGGCCTCAGTGCATTTCACTTTTCAAGAAATCACTTCAATTCCATGACCCGTGCCCAATTTAGTCAATGTACACCTGTTTGGTGAAATACTGTAAGAGACAATACGTTAAAATCAAGAGTAAGGATTAATAGCAAATTCACAAACGAGGAAAATAGTAAAGTAGTAATAGTAAAATAATATAATTTGGGCCTAAACTTTTACATGTATCCAGATTTTAAACACTGCAAAAAATATCCATGTCCTTAGAAGTCATTAAGTGGAACAGCCAACTAAATAGCCTGTATAATATAAAAAATATGTGCTAATAATTCACTTGCACAACACATTTCCAAAGTTTCACCAAGGCTATTTGGAGATATTAAAAAAATATCTCAAATAAATGCAGACGTATCATATATCATTTAGTTTTTTGCAAAAAGCTTCCCATTAGAGAAAAAGTGCTTATATTATTAGCATTTTTGGAGACTTTTTGATGTCCTTTCAGTGAGAAATGACGATTTTGCACTCAAAGCCAGGATGTTTTTTTGCAGTGTATGGTGCGGCTGGAAACGCTACTATTCTGCTGTTATTAATGCATATGCACACAGAGTTGGAGGAGTGGGGGTTGTTTCAGTTTAGGGCAGATGGGATCATGCAGATGGGGGAAATTATAAACGTGTAAACTTACTGTGCATTGCTGCAAACGGGTCGTGCTTACAGTGAATCTCCATCGTTAAGCTGGAGGGCTGCAGGGCCCCGGTATGGTACGAGGGGTCTTTAAAAAAAGCCACCGGACGCTCCGCTTCAGTCGGCCGACACACCGTGACCTCCAATAAATGGAAAGGGGTACCAGTTCCCTTCAAAGAGAGGATCCCACCCCCCTCCCCTTAATTAATTAAAAGGAAGTGTTTAATTGGTTGACAACGTGACACAGGTTGTACTTTGACTCAAACTAATAAAAAGGTATTTCAAAATATAGAAGAATGGGAGACTTTAAGGTAGAAGGGAAGAATGAAATGGCGTCAAAAATATGAATCAGAGACGGGCTCCCTCCTCATGGGGACGGGACACCACACCGGGTCTGTTTTGGCGTCTCCAAAACCAGAGGAGGGAAAAAACAGCAATAGTGCTCATTCCCTCAGCTGCTCGTCTACACCGAGTCGCCTCAGTACCTTGAAAACAGATTCAAACTTTTTGCAAAAAAAAAAAAAAAATATGGAGAGCAAACAAAGTAGCCTCCCTCCTTTTCTCTCCTTCTCGGTCCGCTGGCCGTGACCCCTGCACTGCGACTTAGCCGGTGGGGGTGCTGAACTTTCTCCTTTCAGTCTGTTCAAATTTTTCAAAAACACACACACACAAAAAAAAAAAAAAAAAAACCCAGTTCGAAAAAAAAAATATATTCTTTTACAGATCCACGGTTATTTTTCTTCCAGGTTATTTGCTGCACGTTTTCTTCTTGTCAGATATCGTCCTCGGTAGTTGCTTTCACATTAACACTTGGTAATCTCCCATCAATAAAGCGAGTGAGAGCGGATGAATGCTCACATCTTGAAGTCTCATATCCACCGTGCCAAAAAAAAAAAAAAGGAAAGAAAATACTGTAAATTACGCAGCAGTAAAATAAAAAAAATAAAAACTCTCTGGTTTGAGTAAAAGCTGCTGAGGCTGCCGTGAGAGTTGTTATCCTGTAAGTAAGGCAGATATTGGTCACTCTAATATCTCTTCCCCCCTCTGTGTTGACCAGGACTCGCTGCAGGACCTATTGGTCTCCCGGTTTATTTGGAGTTTAGAGACGCACTTCTTCGTGTTGGATAATAAAACAGTCCTGTCCAAATTCAAAGGGTAGTTTTCTCTGCGCTCACGAGCCGAACACGTCAAAGATTGTGGTGTAAATATGTAGCCTACATAAACAGGCGTCTTTATCTACACAGAGAAAAGCTGCCTGCGCCCAGCGTCCACGGTGGCGCACGCCGCGTTTCAGGACCTGCTCTCGTGCGGACAGCGCCCGCGCTCCCAAACCCCTGGAACCCTAACCTACACGCGCCGGCCAGCTGCCCGTCACTCACAGCGGATCCAGCCAATCGCGATGCGAGCGCTGCCCACACGTCATCGCCAACCCCAGGTAGAAACGGGCGGGGGAGCGCGCTGATTGGCTGCTGCGAATCCCGTGGGCCAATGACGCCCCGCATGTATTGTCCGTCCACCAATGGGGAGGCTCGGTGAAGCGACGCAGGGCTCGGGGAGTAAATGATCATATGTTTAATTTTCAATTAACGAAGTAAAAAACTTAATGCCTTTATACCCATTTGCGCTCAATTTATTCATGTCAATATTAAATGGCTAATTAATTGAGTATTACTAAAAATGAGGCTTAGTTGCAGCAAGGCTTTATAAATGAGGGAATGCTCAGGAACTCAAACAGTAATTGTCTAATTGTAGGCATATAAGGGGGGAAATAATACATAAAAGCAAAAAGGCAGGTTTTAGCACAGCGTTTAAAGGAAACACATTTACATTCAAATTCATCTCAAAAACCTTCAGCTTTCTGTTCCTTTTACCTTCTTCATAGGCCTACAGGAGGGAGAGCTGCCAAATGTTGAGAAAACAGTCGCTCCTGCATACAATTCCCTCCTTCAACACAATGTCATAAATCTTTAGCTTTGGGGAGAATTGAGAGAAAACATATGAAACATGCATTCCCACTCACTACCTAATTGATTGCGGATCCGAACGGATGTCGTTTTTTTTTTAATGAAATGCAATTGGCGAGCTACATATTTACACTCCTAACTGAGAGACAGAAGCATTCATTACATGTTCGTCCCACCTGATTTGAGAGGGCATATCTAAGCCTCGCCCCTGTAATATTAAACACACAAATAGCCTAAAGCATGAGCCAAATTAAAAAGTGTTATTTCCCTTTTTCCTGTTTCTAGACATTTAATCATTTCGGTTCCTCGGTTTTTACTGCACGCATAAACCTTAGTTTAGACACATTTAGAGCTATACAGGAGATACGTAATTATGCCTATACAACAATACCATTAAGGACCCTTGTAATATTATAGGAAGCGAGTCATTAAAGTGACTCACTAATGAACAACAACAATAACAATCTTTACCTTGTTCTAATAGTTTTCAGGTAGCCTATATCCTCACAGGACTTACATGTTTGATGTACCTCAAGGCAATGCATCTGATACGGGAAAGGTCAATGTATGATATTATTGAGTCTATTTAATTTCTGATCTTGTATATTTGTAGATTTCTTGTTTTGAATTATTGGTTTCTAGCATCCTTTGATAACGTGCAGTTCTACCCCCAGGACTAAGCTGGAGTGCGCTCAAACACTCACGTTTTCCTCATTAAATCAAACACATTTCTTGTTTCGGTCAGTTATTGTATTCTGTCGGCATGTCAGAAAGTGCGAGATTTGCTTTGGGTTTTGCTTTCTGTCGGAGGCTTCTTTTGTGGGGCTGTGTACAGGATGAACCACGAGGGGGCGTTCAACCTTGGGCAATGTGCCCGTACGCACACGCGCGTGCACACAGATATACACACACGCAAGACATACAGGAACTTTACAATCAACACACTTGAACTTAAAGAGCGTACAAAGCAGTCAAATGGGGCTCTAAACTGACCCAAAATGTAAAGCAGAGGCCCACATGGGAGCATTAATACACGATGTGGGATCACTGTATCTATGATTTGATTGTGATCTGTTTAATAAAATAAAGCATTCTATTTCTATTACCAAGATGTTCAATCCTCAATATGGCTTCAAAAATCATTGATTCCACGTCCCTGCTTTATAATACTCTGACAGTCAAGTGCACACTAATCCTCATTCATATTTCACATCTCTTTACTGAGTATTCATGAATTAGGGCCTCAGACAAATCTGACAGACAGCAAATCACTAGTTTGATTCTTTGTTTTTTTAATCATAAAAACGACAAAAGACAAATGGACCAGAATACAGTTAAGACAGTTCGATATATTGAATCATGCACCAAAGACCAGGGCTACGTAGCCTTTTAGGCCACAAAGCAACGAAAGGAGCAAAAGCAGGCGAATAGAGACAATGACAAGACACTGCTGCCTGAAAATACTCTGCAAAGTGGTAAATATGTTGGCTTGTTTCCTTTTGTTATATGTGTATTACAAAAGCTTCTTAAAATTTGTTTAAAAAAAAAATTATATTTCTTTAATTTTCCAAATAAATACTTTTTTTTTCTTTCTTTTTTTTAATGACAGACTATTTGACTCTAGATGTCTCCAAACTGGGACACAAAGGCATACCGATATATCATATTTTGCGTATTTAATATTTTTTTCGTTTTCATTCTCCCTCGGCAGACAGTCTGTTTTTATTTATTGAGATATAGACACGAGCGCTTTTCTCCCCACAGAAGTAAACTGCTGCCGCCGCCCTTGTCTCTCCGATTTGCAAATTAAATACATAAGCAATTAAAAAATCCAAACACAATCAATCATGTATACAAATTGTTGTTGCTTTAGGGTTGGAAATTTGGAGAAAACTTCCATCAGGGTAGGACGACTTTAATCCGGGGGTCCAAACCCATTACCATATTTCATTACCTCTCCAGTGTTGGAAATGGGAGGGAAGAGGAGGGGGGAGGATGAGGGTGTGTATACTTTTTTAAACATTAGTAAGAATGTGGTTGAGTTGTGATAATCATTTGGAGGCAAATTGGAGGCAATGTTGTTGTTTAAGTGTTCCCTCTTTCTTTCCCTTCCTTCCCTTCCCTCCATCCACCATGAAAGCTTCGGCTGTTTTGCTTTTTTGCGCCCGAGCCTCGAAACGAAAAAGCAATGAAAAATTAATAGCGCATGTTAACTCCACCAGCTCGTTTATTACACGCCCGCTGACTGTAAACATAATGAGAAAGCTCCCGTATCTCTTCTTAAGTTTTCATTTGCTTATAAAATATAAAAGTCACCACTAATAAATAAAATATATGGTCTGCGTGGAGAGAGAACCGCCTTGGACTTCCCGAGGTGGAACTCTGTGTCTGTGTCCCGAGCAGGTGAATCACCCTCGCTGCTTCTCCCACTCACAGGCCTGATCAAATGGACCTATTTGTAATCATTTGGCTCGATGATAATGAAAGTAAAGACCAGTCCGTCATCTGTCAGGGGAGTACAGGGCCCTGCTGGCCATAATATCAGACCTTGGCCTGTGTTATGATGGGGCACTTGAGGTCAAAACGAAAGTAGGCTATGCCATGTGAGGTCATCTCTCTCTTTCTTTCTCCCCTCCCTCCCTCCCCCTCTCTCTCTCTCTCTCTCTCTCTCCTCAGTCTTCTGTCTCTCTATGTTGCATGCTTTTCTTGGATTCCACAACATTACAAAGCTTATTCGTCACACAGACTGTAATGCCTGTTAGAATACGCCTTTGGCAACGACTTTAAGGTGGATAATGAAATATTGTTTCTGAAAAAAATATATAGAGTATGACGCCTAAATGGTCAGGAGGTCTGATGCCAGGCGTTCGCACTGTTTGGTCATAAAGCTGAAGGGACGCAAACACAAAAAAGGGTTCACTGAATGTGACACTAGTATATGTCTCCAGCACCAAAGCTGGAACCTAAATGGTGTCTCTCAGTGAGAATCTGGACGTACTTTAGCGTCAGGGAACCACATCTTGCCTGTGTGGGGTTTTTTAATTTTTGTAATGGAACGGGGAAATATATTAAGAAGGTCTATATTGAAATCATAGGGGGGTCAAGAATCCAATATTTCTATAAAAACCAGAACAGACAATTGACCACCTACGTCTAATTATTATTAGTAAAATAATAATTGAACGTCAGCCACTGTCGTCGGACAGGGACTGAAATGGCGGCTCGCTTATTAAAAAGAGCCGGCCTATACGCACTTTTACGCACGGCCAACCTACAGGGTGGGAAGAGAGGGGGGTCTCTTTAGATCCACGTTCATTCTCACATATTCTGATTTGTACCCCGAGCACGTCTCTTAAAGTGAGAGGAAATGGAGAGGCTGTAGGTATAGGCCCGGGGCCCTTAAGACTTTACACCCCGACAGGGAAGGGCCTCCTTTAAACTCTGATTTCCTCAGTGGTTAAAAGGTTATTATCCAATTGCTACAAATCCCATTGCTTTCACCGTTTACCAGGGGTAAGGCCCACTCCACAAAAGACTGCAAAGGGGGCATTATTTGTCTCACAGACCATAGGCATTATTTGATGACACATTTCCATACAAGGCCTGGCACGAGCTAATTTATTTATATTATGACAGAACGTGTCGGAATCGGAACACTACATTGAGAAAATGAAAAAACACACTAAATGCAGGCTGCACCTCAATACAAATGTTGCTTCATGACTGTTTTAAACATCTACTATGCATGCATTACCATATTCTTAGAAAAAAGGCATCCAGGAGCATCACTAAAGCAGATGTTTTGCTTTTCTGGAGAAAAGACTTTCCACAAAGCACATTGCCCTTTGAGAGAGGATCACCTGCCCTCCGTTTCTTAATGACAAACGACGTTTTATCAATGCAGACACAGCGGGCAGCAATATGAAATGATGTGATATCCATTGGGTGCCATAATAAGGTCGATGGTCTGATCCATTGCTGTACCAGACCCCGCTGTTTTATGAATAGGCCTGTACGAGATGAACCTGTTGAATAAAGTAATGGAGACACGCAGGAAAGCACAGATTGCTTTCGAGAGTTATTTTTGGACTGAACCAGACAGCAACTTTTGGTCCACAAAACACGAACAATAAACTACGAACTTTCAATCCAGGGAATTTTAAATGGCCAGAGTCCTCATAACACACATTTTCAAAAAAAAGATGATTGAACTGCATTTAATAAATATGTGGAAGAAAATGTGTGTGTATACGCAATTGTGTGCCCCCTCAACGACAATCTACACACATCCACAAATCTACTATGCTTTTTATTATAAGGACCAATCAAGGTATCAGTGTACTACCCCTCTCAGGTGATGGTGCACAAACCAACACTTGGAGCTGACCTGACGCAGACGGTGGTGCCAACCCAAAACAACAACTTCAGCCACTTTTGTTTCTCTACAAAGTTGTAAATAAACTAAAAAGATATTGATTACAAAAAGCCATTACTGACATCGAAATCACATTTTAAACTGGCAAAAAAATATAAATCCTAAACTGCCAAAGTCTTCAGACACATTTGTCTTTGGCTTCTTCTTTTTTTTTAAGAAGGCAAAAAGTTTCCAGCAACACAGTACCAGCTAAACATCCTGACTCCAAAAGTTTCATAAAAAACTCATAAAGTCCCAAACTTGAGATGAAACATTTTGATTAGAGCATAGACAACTAAGATACTTAAAAAATAAGTTAGGTTCTAGTTGTCCCTGTTGTTGTGCTGTACAGCAATACTTCAGAACACTAGTAGTCACTAGTAGTACTTCTAATAACTCAGGACACCATGAAAAAGTTTTTAAAATAATAATTTCTAATAACTCAATTGCCACCAATGACTTCCACAACTTCTATTTAAAAGTTTCACTCTAGCAAAACAGTAATAACAAACAGCACCAACACTTGTTGCAGTTGTTAAAAAGACAAGTTCAACTGTATGTAAAAGTGAAATTAAGCTCGAGAGAGCCGGTTCGACCCTACCTGCTCTCCCAAGCCGCAGTGCAGGACTCGAGGGCCCCTGATCCATGTTCCCCGGGTAGAACAGGGGGAGGCGATGAGAGGAGGGAAAAAAAAAAAAGGAAAAGAACAAAAACTTTTTTTCCCAGTGTCCCCCTCTCACTCTCTTTCTCCCTCTCTTCGCCCCTCTCTCTCTCTCTCTCCCTCCCTCTCTGGCACTGTTTTCTTCTCTCCCTTCTTTTTTTTTTTCTTCCTCCCTACAGTAGCCTACTTTTGGGGCGAGTTGTAGGTTGAAATAATTCGACCCTTCCGCTCCCTATTGCACTCCCTGCAAGTGCTCAGTCAGCTGCAACTAAACGCTTTAGGTGGAAAAAAGGCTTCGGGGGGAAGCGTGAAATGATCACGCCGAGTAAAAGAGCCGCTCTCTCAATGTGCGCTCATGTCCTGTCCTTTTCCTGCACGAGCTTTCACACACAAACACTTTCATGTGCACGCATTAACACACGCGCACCCACATGGCCAAGCATACATACACACAACATACAATCTCCAACCATCCCTGCAGGGCCGCGCCCCCCTCACTCGCATCTGTTACCAAGTTCCACTTTACTAAACTTTCCCGCCCCCGCCCTTCTCTCCCTCTCTTTCTGTCTTTCTCTTTCTCTCCCCCTCTTTTATGTTAGATACATTTCCTCCGGGACACAAGATAGCTATACAGGTACACATGATGCGCGTAATTCCCATGCAGGCCCATTCTTCTGTTGTGTTCTTCTGTAGCTGAAGAACAATATAAAGTTGGTTCTAAAGTGCATTTATGTCCAGCGTCCCTACAGAAACTTCCAAAACAGCATTTATGAGACTTTCTCCAAACTTCTCTCTTCCTCTGCCGGTATACACCTGTTACGCACGGTGCTCTTTACGCATTACGCACGGACTGAAATACTGTGGAGCAGGTGCAATACACAGAGCTACACCTTCAGCTTCACCGCTCTGCAGCTGGAGAGTGCAGTCTTTTCCTCCTGCATGTGCTGTGTGTTACAAAACGGATAGTTCCGGTCCTCAGCTCTGCACACACGCGCACACACTCACACACACACACACCTGTGAACGCATAACATTGCATTTAAATATTCATTTGCCAACTGAAAATGTCCACTCATACTGATACTCACCGTTTTGTTGAGTTGTCATAGAGAACTTTCTTTTCTGGTGGAACAATGACTTTTAAGAGTTCCTGAACATGTGCTCTCGATGGCCCTTTCCTTTTATTAAAGCAAACATCTGAAAACAGTTTTACAGTCAGCTTAGACCAACGGAGAGGGTTTTACTCCACTTAGTTATAGACTGACTGCACTGCATGGCCTCTTAAGTCGTATAAGTAGTTTAAAAAAACAAGACAGGTAAGACCTTTTGAAAAACAAAACAAGAAAAAAAACTCTTTCCTATCTCTCCTGTCTCTTTTTACACCTCCATTTACCAAAGGCACGAGCTCACACACAAACATAGATAAAATACATTTAAAAATATAACTTTTCCTCATCAAAAGAAATGTGATTTAAAAAAACAGAATGAAAAAAACTTGAGCAGGCTATTATGAATAGAATATTTGCACATTCACGTTTGCGAAAAAGGCAAAAAGAAAAGTATACCAGAAGTCTCTCGATGGGGGAGAAATTATAATAGTTAGGCATGAGTGCCTCCAGCTATATTGATAGACTCGAGCTTGAGACGGAAGTAAGAGGTCTCTTTGTCAGATAATACAGCAAAAATATCTTTGTTTTCCTGTCGTGAGATAACAGATCCAGCGTCACACGATAGTAACACATCAGGTGAACATAGTATAAAGGACAAGACGAAGTCAATCAAATTAAGAGTCTAAACGGAGAGCATGGCTGTTGATATGGAGGCCACTGACTGTCACTGTCTCTGTCACTAAAACACCAATAAGGGAAAAAACATGCAATATTTCACCCCATATTCCCCTCGGGCTTTGACCAGAAACTGTGATAGAGGGACATTAAGATTTAAGAGAGATTTTTTTTTTTTTTTAGTCGGTGTCAAACTTCTCCTTCCCTCCGTTTCATTTCTGTCCTCCAGACAGCTGCAGGTCTCAGGGTTCACGCGCAGCCCCGAGACAATTGAGTGCGGAACAAAGCGCGAGACAGCGACCCATTTTGCTCTGCTTGTCGCCTCGCGCTGCAACACTACGACCCTGACCTTCGGCTCGCGCACATAACATCAAAACATAAATACTAATGTTTCCATGCGATGGCAGGAAACAAAAGGGAGGTCCAACTCTGACCTTTAGGCGGATAAACAGGCAGCCACAGATAAATACATTATACACTGGTGTCAGGAAAATAATCATTTATGCTTCAACTTAATGCACGTGATGATGGACATTAAACACAAACTGTTTTATGTTCGCATGAAGTGTCAAATGTACAGTAAACAACTAAACGAGTCATTTAAAATCTAATTCCTACAAAATACAATCACATATTTATTAGACTACTTATAACCTCCTGTTGTCACTTCATAGATTGCTGAATATATATCAATGTTGGGATGTTTTCAGAGTTATACATAGACCATGGAGGTATAGCCTAGAAAAACTATCTGCTGTCTTTCCTTCAGGGGGAAAAGATCTTGAATCCTCGGCAGACTTGCCTCATCCTTATCTTTTTTACAGGCCCAAAAGTTGAATCTGTATGCATGGCCATGGCAGCGGATTATTCAGTGCATTTCCTAAACGTGCGAGCTCGCAGAAGAGACTTTACAATTACCTGCTATTGAGCTATTTGAAGAAACCTAGTTATTATATTCTACATTCTGCCAGTTTTTAATTGTCGTTATTTTTTGCCAAACCATAATGAGGGACACGAAGAGGAAGAAGATATACAAATAAAAATGGAATATGTCATGTTTAAAATGTACACAATTTGAGCGAAATTAGATTAAAAAAGCCTATTTTAATTGAGCTTTACCCGAACATTAAGTGGTGTAAATGTGAATATAAGACCAAGTTCATTTTTTTTTTACATAAACAACACGAAATGTAGAAATATAACACAGTTGTAATGCTTTTAATAAAACTCATATTAATACTCATGGACAGTGTAACATTAGGCTTTTATTATTATTATTATTTTGATCATTCTTATTAATATTATTAATGTTATTATTAGTATTATTAAAAAGATATTAAAAAAAATCAGTTGTCATGTCACATTAGGCCTATTTATATATATATTTAAAATGTATTTAACAAAACATCAATTTATACATTAGTTGCCCATTCTGTGAGTTAAATTGCCGAATTATATCTGGACTGTATCACATACGTTAAGCCCAGAGCAAGGTCTTAGCAAAACATCTACTTATATCGCTTTTTTGATTTTATGCCTTGAATTGTTTTTCAAACCTCTTTGCATTTGTCTCGTGCAGCCTCAGGGAGGTGTCGCTCCACGTTTGGTTTGCCTACACAGGATCTCTTCAAAGAATTCGCCATAGTTTCGATATTAATCATCACTTGTTTGTTTTTCAGCCCCGTGCTAATTAACGTAATTAATATGAGGGGGGAGTAGTTGGATCGGTGACCCGCGCTCTGACCGAGCGGAACCGGAAATAATCGCATTAAAGCGCGAGAAAGAAGAACTAAAGGGACGATTAGAACAATAAGTAAACACGTAAACACAAGAGGAGAGGCTCAGTGTCTCTCTGGGACTTTTTGGCTTTCACCACAGCGTTTACATTCAGGGTGAACTGCAGGGGAAAAACTGCAAGTTGAGTCCAACTTGTTGTGGAGAGACAATGATTTCCGTGTGTTAATGAAGAATTACATCTGCATGACCGGTCTGCCTGTTTTTGTAGCTCATAAACTGTCAATTCAGAGCCTTTACTTAAGCAAAAGTAGCAGTAAGACAATGTAAAAAAATATTTCATTACAAGTACAAGTCCTGCCCTCAAAATCTTATTTTAGAGTACATAAAGTGTCATCAGCTGAGTGTACTTAAATCATTAGAAATATTAAGCCACTCATCTGGCCCCTTTCATTATCTTGTGTGTTATTATTATTATTATTATTATTATTATTATTATGTGCATTATATTATTATAGACAATGGATTGTTATTTACTGATGCATTAACGTGTCATCTGCATGTAATGTTGTAGCTGCTAAAGTGGACCTAATTCTAACTATCTTATACTGTTGGGGTTTAATCTATAACAAAGTTTCCTTTTTTTGTAAACTCATCATATTTTTTTGTATGCAAACCCCTTTTCTGCAAAATAACTAACTGTCAGAGAAAAATGTAGTGGAGTTAAAAGTTCAATATTCACCTTTTGAATTGTAGGAGAGCAGAAGTTGCAGAAAATGTAGATACTCAAGTAAAGTAAAAGTACCTTAAAACTGCCATTGAGTGCAGTCTGTACCTCACCCCCTGCTCACAAACATATTTAAAACTGATTAGTCTATTCTACTTTCTTACTAAATGTTTGTTATACGATTTTGTTTCAAAGCCAACCACATTTACATATTTGGTAGCACCAAAGCATTTTTTGGAACATGGTTGGATATTTATTTATTATATTGATTTTATATAATTTATCCCTGTTGCCCCTCTACCCTTACCTAAATGTTCCCACAGTTTGAGTTAAAATGAAGGGAGACTATGTATATTTGCTTTAATTTACCTCTTCAATAAATAAAAAAAACAATAATCTCCTAAAACTGACAAATATTCCCACTCTTTTGGTTACTAATATTTTGGTCTTTTGTTTTTATAAAAAAATGAGTTGATTCTGTTTTTCGGCTCTTGTGTTTGTATGCTTCATATTTACTACTCTAAATGCTTTTTTTTTATAAAGCACTTTGTACTATTTTGAAACATACAATATTATGAATACATTTTTACTTCTTGGCTTACTTACTACCCTCCTAGAAGGTCCAACTCCACGTTTTTAATCATCCTCACTCTTATATTTGAAGCAAATCCTGCACGGCTTGAACATTACTCCTGTGGGTATTTCATAATACTACTTTTGATCCTATTTTGTCTCACATTTCTGTACAATAAGACAGAAAAACCTACACTAAAACACTTTGATAACAACATCCCTCTGGTGCTCATGTGTTGCCATCACTTTCCCCCAAAAACACTCAGAGCCGCAGTGCTGATTGAGCTTACCTCTATATCCCTGGGATTTAATTCAGAGTGGCACTTCACTGTGGGGACACAAGGTTCCTTTTTTTTGCAGCCATGGTGCCTGGTTGTTGCTGCTGTGACTATAGAGGCTAGCAGGGGGCTTAAGGGCTGCAGGGCGGATTGAGAAATGGGACACATTATTTGTCCATGAAACATTATGTGACACAACATGACACCAGGCCATTTGTATGTAAAGGTAAACATTTCAGCGTGACGATTCGACAAGAGAGGACAAGGCTCCTGTCAATGTGGTTTTATACTCGCAGCTGAGAAAGAGGTGTTGTGGCACCGTGTGCGTGTGTGTGTGTGTGTGTGTGTGTGTGTGTGTGTGTGTGTGAGAGAGAGAGTGTGTAGAGCTTCTGTTCACAAATTTAATCCCTATAGACACAAGTCACTTGGTCCGGTCTGAAAAGTGTTGTCAGGCTTGTTCTCTTGTTCTAGTGTTTTCCTGCTGAAAGCACTGACACACTGTTGATCACAGAGCTTTTACAAAAACTGTTTCTTGGAGTGTGTGCATGTGCGTGTGCGTGTGTCTGTGTGTGTGTGTGTGTGTGTGTGGCAGGGCATTTCACCTGTACCGGCAATTTATTTAATTTGGACAAAGTGTGACTGCCAGACAATCCCAGCTGGGGCCGACAATCTATTTACCACAAAAAAAATGGACCAAAGTAGATCAAACTCGGAGCATCCTGGTTTCCTTGGGCTCTAAGACGGTGGTCCCCAAATGTTTTGGCACGTGACCCCTTAATATGGCACTTGTGGCCCCTCATCAGGCGGACATGGCCTTAGTTTGGACACGAGTTGAGAGCAATTCAAGCAAAGAGTGATTTTTCCTTTCAAAGTGTTTAATTTAAAGCAGGGTTGGGTAACATGTGGATATATACCATCAGACGATATCAACTTTTCAACCGTCAAGCCATTTTGGGCAGTGCTGCATATCAGTGTCAATGTAATTGTTGGCTTTTTATATGATTTTTGCATCAATGTGATGAAGTACTTTGATTTGACCGATCTGATTACTTGATCAGTAAACTGTTTCTTAATTGATCTTATCAGAAAATGAACTATATCAAGATATGTATCAATATTGTGATATGAAATTACCCTCAGTATAAAAAAAAAAAGGCAAAATTAGGGGAAATGTCAGGAAAAAAACGAAACAATTTTCTTTCCTTTCCAGAGAGAGGGCCCACTAACGTTTAAATATTATTAAATGACGGCGAAACCAAAGAAATATTCTGTAACATGGCCCAGAATTTCAGGCTATGCCCCTGTGACAAGTCATCATTCCCCTCTGGCTGTGTTTTATCATTTGTTTCTTCCTGCATGAGCTTTGCCACTGATTAGTACATGCTCTAGTTGGCATATTAACTCCAGAATATACTGAATCTCTCTAATACACCACTAGTTTCTTATCCCGCAAAGCTATTTGATGCTGTGATATCTACGAATTAATGAAAACATAACACCAATGTTAATGTGATTGAAAAGATCAAACTTTTACTGTAGTGATACAACACTACATGTGTGATGCAGTGTAAGAAAAGCACTAGTGATGGGGCTTTAGTTTCACAAATTCTGTACATCCGTTTTATGTGGATGGCTCAAGCACAGAGGGCCCCATATGGGTGATGCATGGGAGACATTTTTGTTCAGAAGCACTGATCCAGGGCTAGTCTTTTTATTTTTTTTTAGAGAGAATTCCTACTGCCTAGCTGCTTTGATACTGGCCGGCTGGTTGTATTTACATGCATACAGTAACAAGGAAGCCTGCACCAACATTAGAAGAGGAAGCTGTTTTTATCCCCTGCAGGACTCGCGCTACAGAACTGAAACTAGCTAAGGGACACAGATGCTACACATGCCTTTCATACCTTTAAATTGATTTCTAGGGCTGCAACTAACTATTATTTTTGCTTTTGATAAATCAATTAATCAATTGTTTGGTAGAGAGTGTCAGTAAAGATCTATCTATATATATAAATGCACATCACATGTTCCCAGAGCCCATGGTGACATCTTAAAATGTCTTGTTTTATCCGACCAACAGTCCAAAAGACCTAAATGTATATTTTACTAGAAGTGAAAATATTCACCTTTGAGAAGATGAAACCAGTTAAACCAATTATCAAAAAATAATGGCAGATTGATTTAATATAATAATAGATTAATCAACTAATTGTTTCAGCTGTATTTATTTTCTAAACCACTGTACTAAGGAAGATACGTATGTTTTGTCATTTCTCAAAATGCACTTTACCAAAGCAAACAATGTATTGTTCTGAATTTTAGGACAGTTTCTGTAAAATCCTTTCATTAGCGTTTCATCAAACTTACTAAATCCAAGCAATAGCAGTGTTGAGGACACAGTTGGGGCATTTTTAGTCTTTAGACAAGTACATTTGTACACAAATGACCATCATTTGCAGAATATTGCCAATACACAAGAGCAGCTGACGAGAATCCTGTTTTTAAAAACCACTCCATTGAAAGTGTTGGCTGCAGCGTCTGGCGCCGAATGAAAGTAGGAGCCACCATGGCACATACAAACAGCATCAAATGAGAGCAATGACATGCTTCTATTAACTCCTTCTCCTCAATAAAGATTCTTCATCAGGCAGAACCATCCCTCTGGAATGTGTGATTGGAAATCTGGGGACTTTAAATCCTTGTCCAGGACACTCCATCCATCTTCAACACGCCAGTGGTCTGGACGCTCAGAGATGAACCGCTGAACCAGATGCCTCCATTCAGCCAGTCTCCTCTACCTTTTTTAAAATAATAATAGTAAATACCGCCAAATGCATGGAGCCCAAAATCAGGCAGCCACATCACAATTTCACTGAGGCAGTGAGGCATCCCGAACCTGCATCCAATTTAGAGAGATATGGGGTGCAGAGGAGGCAGAGGGCCCCCATATGCACTTCCCAAAAAACAAACCAGATGCAGGATATTAAGTGTGTGTATGTGTGTGTGTGTGTCAGATGTATACATGGGCTAAAAGAGGTGATAGTGTTGAGACATGAGGTGCAGCCTAACCTTTGAAAGGAAACAATCCAACTCTGTGATGGCCTTTCTGTGTTGACACGCATGGTAAAACCTTTGGAATCAGATGGCATTCACCCTCTGATTCCCTATCATAAAACCATTCGCTTACTGTTATTATGATGGCGATGCCTATAGTTGGATATACAGAGTTTACAATTATTCTCATGATATGGAAGGGAGGAAAAGATGGATGTTAATGTTACACAGTCTCCATGAGAGCCAGGATGGCATAATTTTGCTGTATTCCACGTGTTATAAATATGACTGATGGTGATAGCCAGTCTGTTAAATTACATTTACATATAGATTTACATTCCCATCAACATGTAATAATAGCACAGGCCTGAAGGTCCATACTAGTCACTCATACATGCATGCTCACACCCAGTGTGCACATGCACATATTCTGACATTTCATAGCTAATATTTGTGCCTTATTGAGGAAGGTGAAGAAAATGCCTTGCATTCATCAGGCTGACAATAGTCCACGTAGTGAAAAACGGTGTAGGACCCTGCTGGATCTTTTGTCTGCAGAAAGAGATATGATGCATTTGAAGTAAAGCAACCCAGTTTACAATTACCCATGAACTTCAATAATAACATTTTATAATCAGACTTCACAATAATGTAGTCTTAGGATATTCTCTGAGGGCATAGAATATGTGCAACCATAAGCTAATAATATTTCGCATAAGAGTAGCACTGTTATTAAGAGCCCCAGTTTTTTGCAAGTGTTTTGGGGGAATTTTATTAGATAGTAGCAGTTTAGAGAACTGACAGGAAATGTGGGGAGGGAGAGAGATGGGGGTCGATAGGCAACAAGGGACCCCAGCTGGACTTGAACCAGGGATGCCATGACCACATGGTCAGCATCCCCAACAAATTGGCTACCAGGATGCACTATATCGTTATTTTAAAGTTCAGTTTTAACAGGATTTCTTTTTGTTTTGTTAGACCTGAACCAATGGTTTCATATGATGATTTATTAGAGGTGAGCCTTGAGATTGAGAAAAAAAATCATTGCGTCTATCCAAGAAAACCAAAATACTAAGGAAACAACAATGACAAAAAAGGATATCCTAATATATTTTTATTATAAAAAGACCAAACAACCTGATGATGCCATGAGGCATTGTGGCCTCCACATCCTCTGGTCTAAACAAAATAGGCCAAAAAAAAAATGCTACGGGATAGAATCCCCTTACTATGAAATTGTTTGGTAATCTTATCATTTTAGAATATCTCCACATCACAGCAAAAGTATAGCCTCCTTTTTTGATATCAAGACATATAAGATTATTATAGCATCTCAATCTCGATATGGGGATAAAACCACAACCAGATGTACAAGTAGTGCATAGAAACACTGTAAGTCCCTGTAGGAATATATTATATTATGGAAAAAAATTGGTTTCAAGTTTGAGGATATTAATCCTGTAAATTGCAATTTACCTTCTATAACTGACAGTTACACATTATAAGATTTCATGGTCCTCAAAGTCTTTTTTATGAGCGCAGACCTCTGCCAAGGCCAAATGCCCTGTCCGGCAAAGTTAACAAAGTGAAAAATATTTTGTGTATTTGCCATGCGAATCGAATCCTCTCCAAAATTGAATGGGTTCTTACTTGGCCCATGCCACACCATTCCACAAAGTGTCATGTAAATCAGGCAGGTATAGTTTTTCTATGATCCTGCCTACATGCAGACAAACAAACCAAAATGAAAACATAACCTGCTTGGTGGAGGAAAATTAGGAAAAAGATACATTTCTATACCGAGAAATAAAAATGGAACAGCCCAAAATTGACTGTTTCTAGTGTCTGGATAAAACTGTCTCCTTTATCTCGTGCCCTCAATATTTCCAAAATCCTGGCTGCAGCCCTGACTGATTTTCAAGCTTTGGTGCTTGGATATCCTGAAACATACAAAAAAGCGCTCCAGCAGCCCAGACATTTATACTGTAATCTAACAATATCCGCTCGTTACATTTATTACTGACGCTTTGAGGTTGCTATAATCGGTCATGATAGTCTCCAGAACTATCATAATTATCCGATAATAACTGCATCGGTAGGACGGAGTGAAACGTTACGGTCGGCCAACACATTTTCCCTCTGACACACCCGGAAGTTGTTTGCTTGCATCCCGCTGTATGGACTGAAGGCTGGAAGCAGGAGTCCTGTAACCTCTCCATTTTGTTGGACAAAGGTGAGCTCATGCTTACTAATATTCAATATGAATTATGCACGGCGGTGGCGTTGAGTAGGGAGACTTTATGTTCATGTATTTGTGATATTTCATGCTTGTTTGTGACTGAAGTGCTTCCTTGTTTACATCCGACCGGCTATGCTGCTTATAAACACGTGGACATACAGGAGGGACACATGTTAACTGTCGACATGTGGAAGTAACTAGAAATAATCACTTATTAGCGACAGTGTTCGGGTGCCTCTGTGGTTTGGGGCCAGTAAAGCGATAGTTAGTCACTTAACAGCATCTTCCTTCAGAGCTAATTTGCGCCTCAGTCCAACTGCTAGCTCGTTAGCCTTTAGCTAGCCGGGGCTACCACCAGGCTAACTCCAGTTAGAGTGCACACTTACTTCTAAAACCGAGATTTCTGCTGTTTTGCTTGTTATTACTGTAACGTTAATTAGACTTGGGCTGTGTGCTCAGGACTGCATCGTGCCCCTCTAGTGTTACACTTTGTGTGTGTTTCCCTGACCTTCCCAACACTATGACAACCAACAACTTAAAATCAGTTATTATTATAACCTTTATTTAAATGGGGTATGCCATTTGAGAGCAACCTTTCTTTTACAAGGACACCCTAAATACAGTAGATATGAAACAATGGAAGCACACAAAATGTACAGTTTACATCCACAAATTATACAACAAACAGGCCAACAACATCAACATAAGGGACATTGTCAATTCCAGGGCTGTCACCATTGTGCCCCTGAGCAAGGCACTTAACCCCTGGAGTTAGTTCACTGTAAGTCGCTCTGGATAAATGTAATGTAATCAATTGGAAGAAAACATGCTTTCACATGGCTCTTTGTCAGTCAAAAGGGATTTAAATATATTACGACTTAAACACACGGACTAAACACCAGTTGTGATTTTGATTTGATTCTGTCATAAACAACACACTGTACACACAACAGACATATCATAATATTCAAACAGTTGTGGGAGAATAATTATTCAAGTCCTTAACTCAAGTAAAACTATATATACTACATTGTAAAAATATACTTGCATACATAGACATTACAAGTAAAATCCAATTAAAATGTACTAACAATATGTACTATCATTATTAAAAGTAAAAGTAGTCGTTAGGCAACATGCCCCCTGTTATATTCTTATGTATGGTTCAGAATTATTGATGCACAAGGGCATTGCCCGTTCGGCCGATTGCTTGGACTCCGGCATTGCTGCTTGCTGCTTTCTAACAAACCGCTCATCCAAACAAGTTCCAACTCGACACTGCACTTCTGTGGGTGCTCAGCAATACCCTGGCCAAGTGTGAAGTCAATCGGATTAATGGTTGTCAAGAACATTGACGGACAGACGTACATAGAATCTAGACACTTACAGACAGTGACAACTTCCATTTCAGTTAGATTAACATTCAAGCAGTACTTTAATGTTGTAGTTGGTCGGGCTGGAACCAATTTTAGCGGCTGTACTTTTGGGTTGTATAGTATTACAATGCATCATATTTTAAAAGATGATCATGTGTTTTCTATGTTAAATCTTAACCAACAAAACAGCTATAGCTCTGAAATAACTGTAGTGAAGTAGAAAGTACAAGTTTTTCCTCTGAAACGTAGTGGAATAAAAGTATTAAGTAGCAAAATATTGAAATACTCAAGTAAAGTACCTGAGAATTGTGCTTAAAATTTCTACACACACGCATTAGGTGTTTTTGGCTATTCTGCTTGATTAGACCTCTGCTTATGTTGATGTTTGGCTGCTTGGGCAGAGCTATGATGTCTTAAGTATAGTCGCGTTACATTTCCATCCTACAAGTATTTGCTCCATCTTCAATCCTGAACGACAGACAAATTCAAGCATGTGTTTTCTGTCTCAGTGACATGTCCTGTCTGCTCCGGCAGACTTACAGGTCAGAGTTCACCTTTTGTTCAACTTCGACCGAGCGGATGTGCTCGGTTTGCCAATAGATTGGTGCTTGATGTTTGGAAATGTAAAAGTCATCAGTACAACATACATTACCAGACTATAAACTGTGACATTGTTGTCACCGACTTAACAGTTTGAACATTTCGGACGCTAGCCAATGTCAGAATCGTGGCATCACCGAATGTGATCGTACCTCTAAGTAGGAAAAGCGCAGGTGTTACTGATAACATTAACGTTGGCTCTGATTTATTTAAGTATCCCAGTAACCCGTGACAGCGAGCCCGCACGCACAATACCCAGACCCTGAAACAGAGGAAGCTAAATGTAATTTAACCAACAATCATTTTATGATTTAGACCTAAGCTTTTACTACTGTGACGAATGCAACAAAGCTAACAGGAGAGTCAGCGAGATGTCAATCAAGTACAGTCCGTATATACACATGCAGAGATTAAATTAGGCAGATTAAGTGAACACACCTGTGCTTTGGGACCATGACTGTGCTGGGGCTTTACATTCCACTACTGTAAAACACAGTCAGTCACTTGTCGGCTCCAGGTCTCTGCTAAAACTTCAAAACTGTCGCTCTCCCTCACCAGCCGGTAAGACTCTTCTTTCTGTCCCTTTTAATCCCCGGCGGCCGGCTTGTGACCGTGTAGCGTGGCGTTTCTACGGTGTGTGCGGTCTGGGAGCCAATCATCTCCAGCCATCATGGCACAGACACGCAGGACTGGACAGAGCAATGGGCCGGTGCCCCTTCTCTGTCCAATGTGTGTGTGCGTGTGTGTGAGTAAGAGAGGGAGAGAGAGAATGACAGAGATGGGGGAAATTAACTACACAGTGTGTGTGTTTTAAAGAGTGTAGTAAAAAGATAATTTCACAGTTTCTAATCTAATCATTAAAAGTTGGCCCCAGATGATGTTTTGGTAAAGTGTTTGTTGTTGACATCATCACCTAACTGGTAATAAACCTGGATCCAAGCTGTTTCTTAGTAGCAAAGTTCTGACAAATCAGTAAAAAAAAAAGATATCTGAGTGCAGCTGATCCATGCTCTCTCTCGCAGCTTTGTTAACAAGCACCAATGGATTTTAAGACCAAAGTCTGTGCCCTTCTTGTGATTGATGCTGGCCTGTGTTCGCTTATTCCTCAGTGCTGTAGATAATAGTTGACACAACTGTATTCGCACATGAGTTTAGAGAGGAAAATAATTAACAAACAATCCTGGTAATAATGTATCAATTGGATATCCTGAATTAGCATTGGTTTGGGCATCAGCCAGTTGTGACAGATAGACGTTAAATACATTGAAGGCCCAGTCACACCAGAGCGACATCAAAGACAGACAGACAGACAGACAGATACTTTATTGATCCTGAGGGAAATTTAGAACCCGCGTTAACGGAGGCGGACTGTTGCGGCACCTCATTTCTCCTGCTTCTTGGCCATAAGGTCGCACTTGAACACACCGCAAAGACTACAGCCAACTTTCTGCGTCTGAAGTGGCGTATAGAAATTTGACGTACAAAGATGTTAAACGGGGGAAAAAATAAAAGACCAACAGTGGTATTTGAATGATTATGAAAAATAATCATGAACTGCAGCCATGAATGTTTTATGCTTTAGGAAATGGTTGGCTTGACAATAATAGGTTTGCATGATTAAAAGCAAACATAGTGGCATAATATTTAAAAGAGTTGTTTGTTCCTCTAAGTTTTGGCCGGTGGTAGCTCAAGTCCCTGAACGCACCAAGTACGGAGTGTGGCCTGGTACTTTGACATGTACCTGTTCACCTTGAGTCACCTAGTATTAGGAACAGGACACCCACACATAATACTCAAATGGGTTAAATGCAGAGTCTAAATTTCACTGTGTGTGCATGTGTGTGACCATTAAAAAGAGGATTCACAATCATCCATTTTCAAGTGCAATTTGAATACAGTATGACAATATTATTACACATGTTATTATTTGTATGTGTTACTTTGGATTGCAGTTGTGATGACTTGTGATGCCTATAATAACTGATCTTGTTTTGTCTGTTTTTATCCCTGCAGTCTGCTTCAGGCCCTGAGCTCACCATCTCCCCTGGTGTGAGTGTTTGTTAGGCGTGTGCATGCGTGTGGGGATTGAGTGTGTTTTGGGGAGATGTACTGCATGTACCAGGATCGGGAGGAGTTGGAGGATGATCTCTATCAAGAGGATGAAGGGGACTCTGAGGGGTCAGAGGCCACCAGCGAGCTGGAGTTCCGCCTGTACAGCCAGCTCCACTACTCTTCTAATGCCGGGGTGACGGAGGAGCAGGAGGACAGAGGAGAGAAGGCGGAGGGCCAGGACAGCCAGCAGCTTGAGAAGACTGTAGATGTTGACGGTGAACAGGAAAAAACTAGTAGGCCTTCGTCACCTGATTTGAGCAAGTTACTGCAGCACCTTAAGGAGAAGAAGAAGAAAGAGAAACCTGATCAACAGAAGAAGGGGAAAAGTAACCCTAAAGGTCAGAGGTCGTCTTCATCACTTTTGGAGGAGGTCATCGTGATTGACTCCAGCCCTGATGTCATCTCCATCTCTGAGGATGACACTGCAGATGATGATGAAGGGGTCTGCGCCTTAAAGGGCCGAGGCTTAAACCGGATGCAGACTTCTACCCCGGCCCAACAGGTAGAGAGCAAACTGTGAGATGCTGTGTTTGTTTGCTTGTGTGGAAGAAATTGACTGTTGCGAACCCCCCACCCCCCCTCAAATACTGTTGATGACTCTGCCATGCGATACAATGCAATAGGCAGATTTTCCTGGTGGTAGTCTAGTGGTCTAGTACTCAGGCTTTCAAGCAGAACACCGGAAGGTCGTGAGTTCAACACCAGGCTGCCACCATTGTGCTCCTGAGCAAAGGCACTTAACCCTGAGTTGCTCCAGGGGACTGTCCCTGTAGTTAGTTCACTGTAAGTCGCTCTGGATAAGAGCGTCTGCTAAATGACCTGTACTGTAATGGTGTGGTTGAAAATGCCATCTCCAGCTGTCTTTTGCGAATCCTGTAAGAGTTGTCTTAAATATGACCTTCACTCACATACACAATGTTGAGCTGAGACTAAAAGTACATTTAATTCATTTTCTATTTCTATAGAGCCAAATCACCACAGAATGTATCTCTTGACACTTTTCATATAGAGCAGGACTAGACTCTTTAATTTACATAGACCCAACATAACATTCCCCCATGAGCGGCAAGGAAACCCCCTTCAACAGGAACAAACCCCGAGCAGAACGAGGCTCAGGGTGAGCGGCCATCGGCCTCGACCGGTTGGACATGTCCCAGCCAAACAGTCTGAATTCTCACCAGACGATGAGTGTGGAGAATATAGGAATTGTCTTGCACTGTAGTGGTAGTCACTCCTTGTTTTCTAAATATGATAAGGAAAACTACAAGATCAGATTATTCAAACCTAACATAACTTTTCTTGGCTGCTTAGCTTACATAAACTACTTGTTTATAGTTTCAAACAGTATTGTTTTGCTTTTTTTTTTTAATATTCCAAGAGAAAATGCTTTCAGGAGGAGGACTAAAGAGGGGAAAACTCCAGTAGGGCTGGGGGATATGGCCAAAATCTTCTATCCCTATATAGGTCATTTCATATCTTGATAACGACATATATCACGATGTATCACATTTTCTGATAATTCAATAAATAAATAAATAGTTTATTACACAGTACATCTTACTTTAGAGCAGATACTCATACAGTTGAACCCACTCCTTACACTTTCACCCTTGTGCTATTGGTATTGAAAAGGCTAAAAAGAAGACGGCAACCTCGAATCTCTTCAGATACAGAGTACATCTCTTACTACAGCCACAGCTTCCATATGTGGAGAAATTCAAAACTCGACGCTGCTGTTTGTTCTTGACGTCATGGGTTGAGTGGTGGAAATGGGAGCGAGAGAGTTCACTTCGAGTTGGTCTTGTGAGGGTTGCAAATTCTGTGCTTTGACAATATAACACTAGACCCATAGATTGAATCACCTTGAACGACATTAGGAGATGCAAGGCATCCATCTTGCATTGCCTTTTGTGGCACTTCCATATTATAAGTGCTAATCGGATATATCTGGTTGTCAGAGAAATATGAATTTAGAGGCTTAGACTGGCTGCTATTTTGTCAAGCTACTGTCCAGTGGCCAGTTTCAGCGAGCTGATTGATTACTGTTGAGCTGCAGAAATCAGTGAAGCATGTAGCAATGCCAGTAAATGACAAAACTCTAGCTTTGGTTGTTTTGATTTTTAATGCTGGCAAAAAGGTGTTAATGTTTAAGAAAAGGCATAACATCGCAGTGTTTCCTTGCCTTTTCACTTTTAATTCATAGCTAGATCGTGGTTTGATCAGTACAACAAGTGATGCATAACGGTGCAACTAAAAGCTTTATATTGATATCTGCAATATGGTTGTTGTTTGGTCATCTAGGGAACCCAGAAGAGGAGTCTCAGTGTGCCGGTGACGGTGGTCTCCAGCACCTCAGAGTCTGATTCAGAAAAGTCGGAATCTGAGTCTGATGGTCTGGAGAACTGGATGATCCTGGGTCGAGGGAACCAGGACGGAGACCAGAGCATCTCACTAAACCTGGAGGGAGGGTCTGACAGCAACTCAGGTATGTCGCTGTTTAAGCGTTGCCTCATCTGTATGTGTGTGTTGTTTGTGATGGGTGTGTTGTGCATTGTCCAGACTTTTGTGATATGTTTTTGTTCATTTGAATGTGTGGAGAACGGAAGCAATAAGTCATTGTGCTCGGTCCAGCTCATTCATAACACTTAGCCTACCTGCAGCACATTGATAAGGAGCGGGCACAGCGTTGGGCTACACTGTGAACACTCTGTGTCTGTCTGTCTGTGTGTGTGTGTGTGTGTGTGTGCGTGCATGTTTGTCTGCACATATGCAGCATCTGTGCCTGCATGTTTACAAATTTGTAAGCTCTTAACATTCCTGGCAATGTCCGCCCAGTTTCTCGCTTCTCTGATGCATCTTTAAGTATGTTTGTGTGCATTATGTATTGATATGTGCGCAAGGGTTTTTGCAAGTGTGAATATTTGTGTTTATAAAATATTCCACTTCTAATCAGCATGCATGTGTACATACACACGCATACCAACAGTCATAACGCTAATGCCAAAAACAAACAAACGGAGAGACAACAACACAAGAGGGGGGAGGTCGGGAGAGATGGGAGTAATCAAAAAATGAATAAAAATGTACCTTGCAAATCTCTTCAGATCTACACATTATCTTAACCTGCAGCCTCAGCAACCTCTCCAGCTCCCCCTCCTTCTCCCTCCTACCTAACTCTCTCGCATCTCATTCTTTTATCCTATTTTCGCACTATTGTGCTCTCTCTCTCTCCCAGTCTCCTTCTCTCTGTGTCTCTCTCACCGTTTCTTTCTCATTTGAATTTCCCTGGGCTGATGTTTCTGCAAGAGTGCTCTCTGCCTCTTCTACACACAACTGGGCTAAAGGAGGGGGTCTGGAGCTGGTGGGAAGGTTTGAGGTTTTGGCCTGGTTTTGGGAGGAAAGGAGGATTTTAGGTCTGTTTCTCTCTCTCTCTCTGTCTCTCTCTCTCTCTCTCTCTCTGTCTCTCTCTGTCTCTCTTCTCTCTCTCTCTGTCTCTCTCTCCTCTCTCTCTCTCTCTCTCTCTCTCTCTCTCTCTCTCTCTCTCTCTCTCTCGTCTGGCTTCTCTGTGATCTTTGGAGCTTGACCTCATGTCTGCACATGGGGGGTCATGGGTGTGGTGTTGAAGGGGTCTTAAAGTGGGAGGAATGGGGGAGGGTTTAAAAAGGAAAAAAAAAAAGGAATTGAAGGCAAAGAAATTTGAGGGACGAGCCTCAATAGTCTTCAACTGCGAGATAATTTGATTCTACACAGTAATTCTTAGCAGGGGTATGTAGTGTGTGGAAAAGTGGCAAAATATGGTTTTGTTTTTCTCATGAATCCCATGAAAAGCCAAAAAAAACAACAATGAATTGAAGTAGCGCATGCTAAAGCTCATTCCTCTGTGACGTAGAGCTCTACGGTCCCGAAACTATTAAAAACACATCAAGCCACACTGTTGCACTGGGTGACATGTTCATTCATTACAATGAACATGCCCACTATAGTTTCTTTTCTGTCAGTACTGCTGCTGTAAACACTCACTCGTGCACCAAATGTGTATTAATCCGCAGCTGAAAATAGTCCCCAACAAATGCACTATTTACTCCCGTTTGAGTAATGTAACTACACTGCCCAGCTGTTTGGAAATTTGAGAGTTTTTAAAGTCTTAAACGTCTTCAGTAACAATACATCGCTTTCAGCTGAGAGTCACAGACGGGGCAGGAGAGTCAGACAGCGTCGAGTGACAAACTAACACAATGTTGACTTCAGTCTTTTCATGCGATTTGTCGACTGTAAGAAAAGTATAGAATACATCGTCGAGGGTGTCTTTCAGTGTTTTTATAGCAGAAGTAGGCCTCCTCACCTAAAACAAAGACCAACTCTGCCAACCTCACTGAAATGTATTTATTTCATTTTAATGTTTAGTTTTGTAGGGATAACGTAAAAGTAATTGCACCCGAATTGGCCAGAAGCTCTTTAGCATTAGACAAAAAAGAACCACATAACACCAAATACACTACATAAAACCGCACAATACACAAAAGTCCATCAGTGTAAGATAATGAATAGAATCGGCATGATCAAATGAATACGCTTTATTGAAATAAAACATTCTTTCGGTTTGTGAAGTATAAATGGCTGTGAAGTTTAGAGCTGAAACAATAAGTCGCTTAGTTGATTTGTCAGAAAACTAATCGGCAACTATTTTGATAGTCAAAAAATATTTAGATTTACCCTTCAAGCAGAAATGCCAAGGATTTTCTTGTTCCAGCTCCTTAAATGTGAGGATTTGCTGCTGTTCTCTCTTATATCATTGTAAATGGATGGTCTTTGGGGTTTGCACTGCTGACTGAACAAAACAACAACCCCTTAAACTCTGGGAAACTGTAGACATTTTTCGCAATTTTCAAACATGTTATGGTCAAAACAATTAATCGATAAATTTAAGAAAATAATCGATAGCTTAATCTACGAAAATAATTGTTTGCAAATTGTTTGATCGGTGTCAGTCAGCTTGTGTATCACTTCCTCTCAGTACAAAATGGTAAAGTATATTTATTTATGTGCATTTATGTGCATTTACTGCCAAAACAGTATACTATGAATATATAGTACAAACTATATAACGTGTATATATATATATATATATATATATATATATAT
>CALSBV010012195.1:8734125-8751148 GCA_943590825.1 Bovichtus diacanthus | reverse complement strand
GTGTGTGTGTGTGTGTGTGTGTGTGTGTGTGTGTGTGTGTGTGTGTGACATTAGCAGTAAATACACTGTGCCTGTGTCTCCTCTCTCTCTCTTTATCAGTGTATATTTGCTGTGGGTGCTGGAGCATGGAAGGCTTTCAGAACACAGGCCCATAGGGGACGGGACCCTGTGCCCAACACACACACACAGGCAGACGCACACACAGACGGTTACTTATCATACAGGGTCATTACAGGCCTCTAACTATAGCCCCAGTAATCACTGTTTTATATCAGAACCCATATTCACCGTACAATACACAGCAGCTTGTATCAATAGAGAGCATGGGAATGAGAAGAAGGAGAACGGGAGACAAATAGAAGGTTAAACCGCCACATTTTAAGAGAGAAAAGATTGATTTAGTTTTCTCTTTAACAAGCTTCTTTTGATTTTCTCTGTCTGTACTTAGACTGAGATGCGTACTCCTGTAAAGCCGCAGGGAATGGCGCGGGGTCGGACCCCTGCCTACTGCTACAACTGCTCCAGGAGAGGACACTTCGGCCATGTGAGTAACTTGCTCTGCCTTTAATTTCATGTGTAGGTATTTACCATTTAGCTTGTTTTTTTTCTGGTCTCAATACCAAATTAAGGCCCAGAGCGATGGCACTTACCACAATCCAAATTTCTCAAAGGTGCTCCTTAGTTTTGCATGCAGTAAGAGCGCTGTTTGGAGCAATCGATGAGTTCCGTATCCAGTTTCTTCAGGTTTGCTTATCAGGCTCAACTTCTAGAGATTCGGGATGCAGTGAGATTTTAACTTCCACACTAATGCGAAACAAAATGTTGAAATCTGCCCGGAGTCTGCACTGAGTTTATTAGATGTCTATTAGATGTGTTGGTCATTTTGTCATGCGTCAATCTTTCCTATCACATTATTTAATTTTCCTATGCACATCTTCACCAGATCTGCATAAGTTAAACACTTAATAGAATTGGTTAAATTGTTTCCAAAATTGATAGGTTTTCAAGATAAAGCTATGGTGTTCACAATAACATTACACTCTATAGAATGAGTCCATGCATAACAGAGGGATGATCTATTACAGCCTAACCTCTCCGTCTCCTTTGTATGTTCTGTCTACTTCAGTTTTAATATGATTCCACACATCTTTATTTGCCTTCTTTGCGTGTGATTCTTGTGTGCGCGCGTACATGCTGTCATGCATTGGTGTGGTTTCCTCAGGTGTGCACACGGAAGAGGATGTTCAATGGGACGTATCCCAGCACACCGTTCATCAACCACTACGACACAAGGAAGGACATCAAATGCAGACAACACTGGATAACGTCGAAGGTTAAAGGTAAGTCGAACACACAAACATCTGCTTTCTTACCTTGTGGTGTTTGTTTAAGACCGTTGTGGATGAAGTATTCAAAGTAAAACTACCAAAACATTAATGTAATCATACTCCATTTCAAGTCAAACTACTACATTTTAAATCCTACTTAAGTAAAAGTAGAAGTAGAAGTAATTTCAGCAAAATGTACCAACAGTGAAAAGTACCTGTACTTCAGTGAGTGACTTTGTTAGATTGTTAATACTGAGGCATGAGCGTGTGAGCAGCATTTTACAGTTTAGCTGGTTTAACTACTTAAAACTACTTTACATTTTATACAGGCCGGTATTTTAGTCCAGTCGTGGGATGATTGATGTGATAGACGAAACAAAAGCAAAGCTCTGCCTGCATTCCCTGATTTTTCATGACATACGAAAGATCAAATAAGTAATTAACGCCTTTTTGTTTTCTGTTTTCCCCAGAACTGAGTAAAAAGGGCTTTTTAACTACCAGTTTTCAGACCCCTCTCACTCCAGGACCACCAAAGAAGAAACAGAAAATCATCCATTACAAAACCAACCACCAGCCTAACCATACACCTCGTCAAAACCCTAACAACCACAAACCCAGCCATATCTTTTTTAATGACGATGACTGGGCTCCGGCAGCCAAAAGGAATAAGCACAAAAAACAGGAAGGCACTGGCAATGTGAAACCATGGAAACCCAAGAGACCAGTTCCCACCTCAAAAGGCCGTCTCCCACCAACTAAACTCATTTTGAATGAAGCAGATGACTTTCCCAGAGGTGGAGGCAAAGGAGAGGATACGGATAAGAAGAGGATGAGGAAAAGAAAGCATGTTCCTGAAAGGCTAGCAAAAGGACACAAAGCGAGCAGACCAGACCGTTGGTCTGAACCTGAAGAGACGCAGGGGTCGGCGTCAAAGCAAGAGAAAGGAAAGAGGAACAAGAGAAATCGAGCCCAGAGGATGGCTGACAAAAAGGGTGGTGCACAGATGTACCCAACAGATGAGAACCTGTTTATCATCAAACAGAGGAAACGTCACAGATAGCATCAGTTTGTGTGAGGGGTCAGGGCAGCGATCTTCATGAGCAGTACATGACATTTAGTGTCATTATGTTGACGCAACCGTTAAAGCGTCAGTGCTGCTTTATGGGGTACATAAGCCTGTTTGACAGAAGACGTGTTTACATGTCACAGTAGGAAAGCACAGGTGTAAATAATAAAATGAATAATGGCTGAATTCATCTGCTTCGGTTTCGGTGTCCTGGTACTGTGCATGCTGACTCACTTTCACACTGTCGGGGCTTACTGCGACAGCATTGTTAAAGGATACGCTCAAGTCTATGATTGTCAGGCGTCTATGTGAGCGTTGAAACAGGTTTTTGTTGCTGTAATCATTCCTCTTGTTCCTCCTGGCCCTATACTGAGATCCCTTCCTAATACACTCTGTGTAAGTGATGGGCGACAAAATTCACAGTCTTCTTTTTGTGAAAAAGATGTATTCCTAGTAAAATTGGGCTTCAGGAGTCTGAGTTGGACAAATAAAATGGATATCTTTCAAAATTGGAGTCTTTTTAGTACAAAATCCCCTCTTTTGTTACAATGTGCACTGCAGCTCAACAGGTGAACAGTGGAAGATATTTTGATTTGTTTAACTCCAATATTCCAATATTAGTCTCAGATAAACTTTTTTAACTTTTGCACAAAACTTGTAGGGGTGTAAATCACAAATTTCATCATGATACAAAACTATATTGATTCTTTGGACAACAATATTTATTATCTCACAATAGCTTATATCACAAAGCCTGCTGCGATACGGTTTCAATTTGATTCAATTCAGGAGCCTGCGATCGATACGAGGCGATAGCATATGCCCATTTAACACAATCGGTTACATTTACACACACACTCACAAAAAGCAGCTAAAATATGATTTGACATTTTAAAACTGGGCTCATCTTATAGATGATAAGTATCTATGTTTTAATGTTGCATTGATGATATTGGATCATTTAGAAAGGTATATTTTAATGTCCAGAATTAACTGGAGGGATGATTATAACAGGCAAAGCTGTCCTTTCATTTTACTAGTTCCACCTGTACCTTTCCCACTATGACGAGTCGAAACTGTCTGCTGTGAAAAAGGTCTTTTGTGTTTGATGCTGCAGTCTGGCCTGCTTTTTCACAGTTTTACTTTGTGTGGCATTGTTTCTGAAATGGTTTCTAACTAAGTCACTGATTTGATATATTTGGAGCTCGACAAGTAAGAACCCAGTTGAGAGTTCATACGGTCAGTTCAGTAGTTATTTAAAGGGACAATTCACCCCAAAATCAAAATGACATATTTTTCCCTCTTACCTGTTGTGCTATTTACCAATCCAGATTGTTTTGGTGAGCTAGCTAACGTCACAGCTCAGCCGAGGAGGACGCCATTAATGTTTTCATCTCGTGCTGTCGCGAGCACGAGCCTCTCGTCCATGAGTAGATGCACGCTTCCTTATTCGCAGAGATACGGTTGGAGGAGTGTAGTTTGATAGGAAGGAAATTGTTCCTACATGAAACTGCTCTTAACAAGGTCTGTGGTTTATCTAGAGTTACCTTGTCATGTGGAAAGAGACATTGCTGTTGAGTTTTCAAATGTATGTTTTGGTGCTTTGAGCATCACAAGCAGAGCCATGTTGTTTCATTATATACGAGAGAAGGCAGATATCTCAAACACAGCAACTCACACCAAAGCAATCTATTTTGATAAATAGCACTAACTGTTAAGAGGAAAAATATGTATTTTTGATTTTTGGGTCAACTGTCCGTTTAAGGCAACAAGTCATCTCCACAGTTCTGAGCGCTCTCTGTTAAACAGCAGGATAACTTGTATTCCTAATAGGCATTTAGAAACCTAAAAGCCAAACATTCAGTTGCATCAACTTATCAGTTATCATTAGATTGTTTATTAAGTAATGGTTAAAATTGATCTATTGATGTCATCGTTATCATATTCTCTCATTTCTTTGTTCACATTAGTTTGTGAACATTGCATGTTTTAAATTAAAAAACAGACTCTGCTCTTTGAATTACAGTAAGATCATCTCATAGTGCCTCAGCTCTGAACGTCTGAACAAAGTATTAAAGTTGATGCTGCTTTTATCAGTTGGAACCAAAGAATGGGTAGGTTTCTTTTTTCTTTTATTATTCTTGGAAATTGTCCTTTTTTCAAATTTAGAACACATTACATTCTAATACACATTAATTTGTAAATTATCTATATGTGTGAACATTCTGTAAATGCCTCCAGTACACATGTTTGATGCACATCTGCAGATAGTCGCCTCACCAGTTATTTTGTGATTTGGATCAAATTCTGCCCTGACGGTATTAACTTGTATCCATCCACTATTTAAATTCAGTTTTTATAACATGATGAATTCTTAATAACATAACCTGTTGATAGCATGGACACTGGCTACCTGAAGTGCTTTGGATGAATACAAATTGAATCTGCTCTGATTTATTAGTTCTGTGTTTCAGGAGGAGAAATCAGTTGAGTGCTTCATCTAAGACCTGTTCATACTGGTTTATTCAGTTCCATAATTATTCACATTGCATTTCTGATGTAATTTATGTAGATGATACATTAAAAATAATTTGGTTCCAGTTCCTAAATGTCTCTTCTTTTCTTCTTTTTTTTTAAAGAAGGTCCTAATTGTTATAAAAATGTCAAATCAATCTTTCAAATCTCTTTAAAAATACTAAAGCATGGGAAATAGGATTTTATGAATCTTTTTTTTTTTCTGACATTGCAATTTAAAATCTCAAAATAACTTAAAAAATATTAGCAAAAAGCCCCTGTTTTTTTTTCTTCAATTTTGGTTATTGAAAAGTTGGTCTTAAATTTAATTTCGAGTGGCATTCAAAGTTCTTAAATCTCACTTGCCTGTATGAACCCTCGGTACCAGTAATGGCCAAAAAGTAAGAACAAAGTCTCTAAAAACTTTATTAAATAAATAAATGAATGTTTTCTTTAAGAGGTTTGTTTTAAATGTTCTTCTTGTTCACTATGACCCTGACTGACCATGCAAAATCTGAAGTAATTTTACCATCTTTCTTCAAACTAAACTCAAAAGTGTAAAGCCATGTAGTTTTAAGTCCCATAAAGTGGAGATAATACAGTAAAAGTTACTCAAAATTAAGAACTGTAGTAAAAATGTATTGCATATACATATTATAGAGGCCTAATAGGGGACTTTATTAAAATGACTGTTATTCCACAAAAGCATTAGAATTGTACACATATGTGTTATTTGAGTAAAAATTAAAATGTAATAATCCAATTGACATTTTCCTTTTCCCATACTCGTATGGAAATGCTATGACCAAATTAAAATGAAAATGGAAAAGCTGTTTTGACAATACATTTTTAAACCACGCTGTAGAGGTGACAATATTCAAATTTTAAAATGACAATGCAATATGTAACTTTTCATGTATACAAGCAATCGCTTTTTAAGTCATAATGAAAATCTAATTTTCTAACAATTTGAAAATTAAAATTAAAATAGTTGGACTCTCGCTTCGGATAAGGAAAAACTCCCGGAAACCAGTAGTAGTTACTTCGGCTAAGTGTCCACTTGGTGAAACAATCAGTGAAGCCCTCATGATTATTAACCCATAATTACCACTTTTGCGGCGACCAGTGAAGGCAACAGATGAGAAACTCGTGACGCAGGACGTCGCCCCGCCCCGCGGACAGCCAGGCGGTCCCATCTTCAGCTGCATTTCACCTTTTTGTGCTGCAAAAGGCTTCACTGTGAGCGTCCTCACCTCGTATGAGCAAAGTTAGTGAACTGGACAGCGTCTTGACTCGCGTAAAAGGGGAAATGGAGAACGGTTTGTCCAAATTGGGCGACACCAAGCTGGAGCAGGCTGTCCGGCAGTGGCTGCAGTATGACAAGGTAAGCTGACAGCTGAGTGCTAGCCGCTAGCTGCTAGCTTTATGTGCTGAGGCAGTCCTACAGTATAGTGTGTTGGCACTATACCTGCTGGCCTTATAGAAGAGATTCATGGCTTCGTGATACTGTAGGGTTGTTTACAGTGGTGGAAGTACTCAGATGTTATACTAAAAGTAGATATACTACAGTGTATTAATACTCTGTTACAAGCAGAAGTCCTGCATAACAAATCTTACTTAAGTAAAAGTACAGAAGTATAAGCTTCAATGCCTATATACTTAAAGTACCCAAAGTAAAAGTACTCATTATGCTCAATGTCCCATTTCAGAATCGTATATATTATTGGATTATAATAATTCATGTATTAATGTGTTCATCACTTTAATGTTGCAGCTGGTTAAGGTGGAGCTCATTTTACTTACTTTATATACTGCTGGGTGGTTTAATCTATAATAATACATCATAATGTATTAGTTGAGTATATTTTGTATTAATAATCTGAATCTGGTAAGTAACTACAGCTGTCAAATAAATATAGTGAAGTAAAAAAAAAAAAGTACATTTCCCTCTGCGATGTAGTGGAGTAGGAGTATGAAGGAGCAGAAAATAGAAATACTCAAGTAAAGTACAAGATCCTCAAAATAGTACTAAAGTACAGTACTTTTCAAATGTACTTTTCACCACTGATTGTTAATAATATTAGGAGGGAAACGAGAAAGGGTTTTATTAAAGCCAGACAGCAGTAAAAAAACACAAACTGTCACTGCACTTACATTACACTAATGTGGCTTCAAGTACTGTGTGAGTGAAATTATACACTTAACGGCTGTTTCATAAATAGCTTTTGGTCAATTAAACTTTATTGTGTTTTATGTGATAATGCTTTATTTTACCAGTCTGTAATGTCTTAATCATTATAGGCTAATAAACAAATCCTGGAAAGGACCATGTTAATTCATGGTAATACAGAGAAAGTGTTTAATTGGTCCCCTTCCAAACCAATAATTAATGTCAAATCATTTCTAATTAAAGTCACTTCAGTTGAACATGCAACATGTAAAACGTGTCTACAGGCAAGTCTCCAATCAATACATTAATAACAAATGCATATTTACTTTGTTTCAAATTGTTTCAAGGGAGGTTACCTTTCTATCTTATGATTCCTACCAAATCGCATAGTTCTCTCCAGGAAACCTTCCAATGAAAATATTTGGAAATAACTGACCTGTTAAAAAAGCATTCCCTTTCAGGAGTATACATGTATGTAGGCTTGTTACAATGTAGGAAAGTCCTAGTATTTTGTGCTCTAAATGCAAAATATCAAAGCTTCACTCGCCACGTTTCCTCTCCCTCCCTGCTGTCTTCATCAAAAGGACAATGGACTTCCTTCATACGGACTGATATGCTGGTCATTTCACAGAATACGAACGCTCCGCCCCCAAGTTTAAGAGCACACCGATGTGTAATTAGACTAACATGCATCCGGCCATCAGGCCAACACAAACCAAGTCATTCATAGTCTTAAAAAGACATGGGATGTCGCTAATCAGGTCACATTGGAAAAGGGACCCTGGTTCATTATTCTTAACATAATTATGTTAGGGCCGCTTGCCCAGTGGCACATTTGAAGTGGAACTTGTAGGAACTTGTTGTATTTATGGTTGCCATTTCTATTGCGACATGTCGATTGACAGAAAAATATCTGTCAACTATTTTGATAAAATGTTATTCATTTTCTAAGAACAACAGACTTAACTCAGCATTTCTCCAAATGTCCCAGTGTTATCCAGCCAGCTAGTTTCCAAACTGCATTCCTTGGCAAAGATCTCTTCTAAAACATATTGCCAAACATTTTGATCATTAAGTCATTTTTTAAGTATTTTTTTACAGCAAAAAATAACAAAATGTGGCCATGTTTTTCACTTTCCCAGAACCCCAAGACGGCGTCAATGGTGCAGGACCTGGTGAAAGAAGGAGCGGTGGAGGCTTTGAAAAAATGTTTCACCTCCAGGATGGAGTTTGGTACAGCAGGTCTGAGAGCAGCTATGGGCCCTGGCACATCCTGTATGAATGACCTCACTATCATCCAGACCACACAGGTTGGTTAATAGATTAACTACTACCACACATTAAGCATCAAGTCACATGTAAAGCCAGACATGCACATTATTGATTGTTGTTTTCTGCAGTTTGAAGAGAGATCCTCCAAACTCTCCTGGTAGGATCTCAGTGCAGCTACTTTTCTTACCGACTTCCTGTAGCTGTTATTAAATGTCCTTCACTGCACATTAAACTTATTTCCCAAAAAACTTTTCTCTCTGACAGGGTTTCTGTCACTACCTCGAGGAGAGTTTTGATAACTTTAAGGAGCGGGGGGTTGTGATTGGGTACGACGCCCGGGCCCATCCTCCCAGCGGGGGCAGCAGCAAGCGCTTCGCCAGCCTGGCTGCAGCCGTGTTCATCAGCCGAGGGGTGTCGGTCCACCTCTTCTCTGACATCACCCCGACACCCTTTGTGGTAATTACTTCCTCATTTATTCATTTTTTTTATATAATATATAAATATATATCTATATATAATATAATAGCTTAAAACAGAGGGTATCATTTGACATCTTAATATAACATGTTAATCATGCTTAATATCACGTTTGTGACTGAAACCAAATTCTTTAGTCAGATCAGTTTGTCTGGTGTCAGGGTGGCTGGTGCAGCAGGTGACAGAAGCTATAGGGCAAATGTCATTCAAAGAGTACACTTCCCCTTCGTTTACTGCAGGTTGCATAACGCACAAAGGATTCAAGTAACACTCGCTTTGAAACGTGTGACCTTTCACACAACTTTGTATCTATACTACACGCAATAAACCAAACAAGCAGGGTTGCGAGGGTTAATGTATTCTGATACAATTACTAATTACCTATGGTAACCTAATCCAAGTATTACAATATTAAAGTAATGTAAATCGATTCATTTCTGTTACTTGCTAAATACCAAACATACAAATAAAGACGAGAGAATTTATTTATTTATTTTTTTTGTAAAATGCAGTCATCATCCAAGGACTCAAATCATTTGGTACATTAGTATTACCAGATTTTAACTTGAAGCAGCAGCAGTAACCATATAAACTGAATTAAATCAATCAGTTTGTCATGTATTATGTTTGCTGGACCAGAAATGTGAAGCGGTTTGCTGATTTCCTACGAACCATCTTTTCATGCCGGGATGCCTCCTAGCAAAACCATCCTGCTTTGCAATGAATTGCACTTTACTGTGATGTTGTTCCCCTTTTCTGTTTTACATAATAAATAATGACGAAATTTCCACCCAGTGAAAGCTTTTTTACTAACGTTAGAGGCCATTCTGTGAGACTTGTGTCTCGAAATGTTGTAATGCCTGCATGGTAGTATACAGTTCTTTATTTTGAAATGTATTTTACTAGACACTTCTTTTATTCTCTGACAAATACACAGTTTGTGAAGCAGTTCATATTTATTTTCACTGATTTTTGACCTGGACTTGATGTCCCTATGCCTGTCCTGCTGCAAGAAGACATCCGCTAATGTTTATAGTAAATAAGCAGGTTGGTTTCTGTGGGCAGCACAGGAGAGGTTATTGCTAAATTGTTACTTACTTGAGTACCTCAGAGTAATTAATGCTGGCTCATATACCTATGATACCAATAGATATTTTACACATTTCTAGATAGATTGTAGCACAAATTGTTTGCCACTGGCTGGAAATGAAATGACAACTATAATATTGTTCTTTAAGGTATGGTTATATACATCTGTCCACATGTTCTTTGTATTTCATCTCTGGCATGGCGTGCTTGCCATATACTGTATAGTATATATGGTCTAATATGATCTTTGACTGTTTGACTGTAAACGTGACATATTTCTCTCCTGCTCCCTGCAGCCTTTCACAGTTTCCCACCTGGGTCTGTGTGCTGGTATCATGGTGACCGCCTCCCACAACCCCAAACAGGACAATGGCTACAAGGTAACAACTTTTACTTACTCTTATGGTTTTCCTTCCCTCCTTCCTTACCTGTTTGTTTGTTTGTTTGTTTGTTTGTTTGTTAGTTAGTTATTTATTTAATTAGGGCTTAGTTGTTGGCTCTGGCCCTGATTCATATTTGAGTGTTTTGAAAATTGACACTGACTCGGCTCCACAGTCTGACCGTTGGCTTTACATACTTTATAAACTCCCTGTTGCTGCGCTTGTTTGATTTGTTACATCTTGTTCAGTGCGGAGTTGAAACGATTACTATTAGTTGATTAACAGAAAATTAATAGCAAAAATGTCCTGGTTACAGCTTCTCAAATGTCGGTTCCTGCTTTTCTTTCTTATTTGTCGTATGTAGTGAACTGAGTTTTGAACATGTCACATTTGACCGGGAAATTATAATTTACATTTTAGTAAATTTTCTGACGTTATATAGAAACAACTTTAAATCGATGAAAATCAATAAATGAACAATAATTGGGAGATTTATCGATATTGAAAATAATAGCTACTTACAGTCCTCATTCATTGTTCTGTCCTCTGCTGCTTTGTCTGTGTCTCAGGTGTACTGGGAGAATGGAGCCCAGATTGTGACTCCTCATGACAAAGGTATCTCCAAGGCCATAGAGAAGAACCTGGAGCCCTGGCCTGAGTCCTGGAGCACAGAGGAGGCCCTGAAGAGCCCCTTACTCAAAGATCCCTACCAGGACATCCACACACAATACTTCAAAGCCATCCAGAAACACTGTCATCACAGGTGCTCCACACATTACATGGATAACCTATTGAGCAGCATGTATTATCTAAAACACCTGAGAAAGGCATGACGTAGAACTTTAGGAACTGTGTTTAATGTGATCGTAATCATTGTCTGCTGCTGCCTAACAATTAAAATGCATGTGTGAGACACAACTGTGGGGCAAACTAGGACAAACACACAATACTACAGAGTTGAAAGGAGGAAGGACACATGGAAACTTGTTTTGACTCGACCTTCTTTCTTCACAGGGACATAAACAAGAGTTCAGAGGTGAAAATTGTGCATACATCTGTGCACGGCGTTGGCCACACATTTGTCCAGTCAGCTTTCAAGGCCTTTGACCTTCAGCCTCCATATGCTGTAGAGGAACAGAAAGATCCAGACCCCGAATTCCCCACGGTCAAATACCCCAATCCTGAGGAAGGAGAGGGAGTCCTGGTATGTTTCGAACATTCACATCACATGCAGTCGCATACACGGTGTGTTTTTAGGTTGAAGGTGTAATGTGTGCGTGTTTTGCAGACACTGTCGTTCGCTCTGGCAGAGAGGGAGGGGGCCGCTGTGGTGCTGGCGAATGACCCTGATGCCGATCGCCTGGCCATAGCTGAGAAGCAGGAGAGGTCTGTGTTTATGTGTGTGTATGAGGGTTGTGTTTTTTATGTTTTCATGCTCATGTTAACAATGAGTAATTGAACAATAGACAGGTTTTGTTCTTTGTCACGTTGTCTTGCTGTCCACAATGTCACAAGATGCATTGTAGGATTCCTCTGATGTAAATGTATCCAGGTTCAGTTCACGGCCCAGGACAACTTGAGTATTAACAAATTCCTTTTTTGCAGCTCACAAGATCTGAAGTGTAGCGAGGGCCGTTGAGCAACCTTGCTTGATGATAGAAACCGACTAAGAAGAGTACGCGTGGGAAAAGATTCTGACCTCTTAAAACTACCCACCTGTATAAAAGCTGCGTGCCTGTGCCAATATCAAAAGGTCACTATCTCCATCGGCCATCTGATAATGTGAATAAATAAGAGGAAATTCTTATCATAAAAATAGTGTATAAAACACTTTACTACCTTATGTTTTCATTGAAGCACTGCAAAAATGTTTTGATGAAAACTTGTAGAATGGTAAAGTTTCTTTAGAACAATAAATATGTAGTTTCCTCTGTATTCTATTTTATATCTCTGCCAGCAAAGCCTGCGTTGCACTCATTCCACTCTACACATGCTACAGGTGTAAGAACTTCCCACTGCTTTTGAAAGAGTTTTTAAATGTTGTAAATCTCTGACTGAGATGATGAGGCATGTTTGTGGAAAGTGAGTCGACCTCAAAGATAAATTGGAACCAGGGCCGTATTCAAAAACATAGAAATAACTAACCACCAAAAATACTGAAATGATATATAATAATAAAAAGAAAATTCTATTTCAATTGTCAAACAATTGTCTCACCTTCTCCACACTGTCAAGAATATACAGTGAAAAAAGAAATACTGAATCATACCCTATTTATTATTCAAAATAAATTGTATTTAGTTTTTGCCAGAAACAGCCAACTATTAAATATGTTAAGTCCAAAAATATCAGAATCCTCCTTAAAAACCCACGATGGGTCATTTTTGAATGATGCAGATTGTGAACTCCTCCTTGTGTCAATAAAACCTTCACATTTCCAGAACCAGTAGCAAGGAAATGCTTGGAACAGCACAGATTGGTGATGTATAAGGTTGTGTGTTTCTGAAGGCCTGCACTTCAATAACCTCCGTCTCTCTCCGTGTCAGTGGACAGTGGCGGGTGTTCAGCGGTAATGAGTTGGGAGCGTTGCTCGGCTGGTGGATGTTCCGCTGCTGGAAACAGCAAAACTCCGACGCTGCTGCTGTGAAGAACCTCTACATGCTGTCGAGCACCGTTTCATCAAAGATACTGCGCGCCATCGCTCTCAAGGAAGGCTTCCACTTTGAGGTAACATTAGTCAAATCATTCAATCAATCATTAGGCTTCAACTTTGCGAATGTCGCTAGAGTCAATATTTCAAACCACACCTGACGGTTACTGTCGCCACTGTTTGAACAGGAAACTCTCACAGGGTTCAAATGGATGGGAAACAGAGCCAGAGACCTTTTGGACCAGGGCAAGACTGTGCTGTTTGCCTTTGAGGAGGCCATAGGTGCACACACACACACACACACACACACACACACACGTAACTGAATGTGTCCACAGGCATAGTCATAGGAAAGCGGTTCTGATTAGTGCTTTGTGGCATCTCATTATAAGAATTTGTTCTTGTAATGATCTTCTCAATGTCTCCAGATAAGTTGATTTGATCTGCCTAAAAGTATTCATCTGATGTATTATATCTAAGGCAGATGGCGGGCAAGAACAACTTGAGTCTTAACAAAATCCTTGTGCCTGGATCAGGATCTAAACTGTGGGTGAGGGTTATTGAGAAACGTTACTCGATGATGGAAACTGTCAAAGAAGAGTTTACATAGAAGTCAAATGTAATAACCTGAACATTTTGTTGTCATCAAAGCGCGTTTCATTAACACACATTTGAAATGAAAACGTGTAGAATGGTAAAGTTTTTTTCGAACCATAAATATGTAGTTTCCTCTGTAATCCGCCAACAAAACATTCTCACTCCATCACGCTAAATGTGTCTTTACGGGCACGCTGCCGTGTCAGCGCGTGGTCTAGGATGGGATGTTGGTCATTGCCACAATGACGGTAATCAACACTTAAACTAGACTTTTTACATCAAAATATGTAGTTGAATCGATTATTTTTCCTATCCTTAACCTTTTGCAATATTTGTATGAATTACCACAACAATGCATCTCATAATTCTTGACAGCCCACCTTCGTCTGGGCATAGGTGTCTCATGCATCATACCTAGTAATTTACTGCCTCAACCTCTATTTTTTCAGAGCCAGTAGCCAGCTTGCCTTAACTTCCTCAGAAGCTTCCTCTGTGCCTCCTGCCTGACATTGCGTATAGCTACAAGTGTCTACTGAATTGTATGTACACTGGTGTTCTAACCATATAGTACAGTCTTGGTTTAGTTTTTAAAGGAATACATCAATCATCAAAATCAGAGAAAGTATGAAAAATATCAGAGGTGTTAACTGAGGACCTTGGTCTTGGTTAGTTAGCGGTCAAACACCATGCACACGTCTGGGTTAAAGGTATTTTGAGGTTATGACAGATGTTCACACAAACCCACAAATACTACATGACATACTTTAGTGAATTCCCATATAACATGATTATGCTGTAATTGAAATCTCATGCCTTTGCACACACAGTTACTAAAAGAAACCAGTGGCCGAGGATGAACTGAAAATGTGTGTGTGTGTGTGTGTGTGTTTAGGGTATATGTGTAGTCCCTTTGTGTTGGACAAGGATGGAGTGAGTGCTGCAGCCATAGCAGGAGAGATGATTTCCTATCTGGCCACGAAAAGCTCAAGCCTTTCTCAACAAGTCACTACCATCTATGAAGAGTAAGACACATTATACTCGCCTGGCTTCGATTTATATTACTAAGATGTATAAATTAAAACTGCAGACTCTAACTCTGTCTCTCTCTACTCTGTCAGGTACGGCTACCACATCAGTAAGAACTCCTATTTCATCTGCCACGACCAGGATGTGACCTGCAGCTTGTTCACGCGCCTGCGCACATACAGTGGCCAGAAAGACTCGTATCCCACTGAATGCGGTCGCTTCTCCATCTCAGCTGTACGCGACTTGACCACCGGCTACGACAGCAACCAGCCCAGTAACAAGGCTGTAAGTGCACACATGGACACATGTACAGTACATCTATTTAGAGCAGGACAAACACTTGCATCACTGTATGGTATGTTGTCTGCTAATAGATAGAACTCTTTAAAGCAATAACTATGAACAAAATATAGTTAGAAATATCAATCCAAACTGATAATATTGGTCCATAATTGCTGGATGTGTAAATATATGACGCCGTATAAGGGCCATTGTGGGTATACATTTTATTTTTTTTTTTTAAAATACAGTGCCTGGGGGAGGGAAAAATAACGTCATACCTTTTTACAAAAAAAAAAAAATCCCAAATTTACGAGAAAAAAAAAACGTGACGGTTCTCTGACATTATAAATTCATAAATGTTTTATTTTATTATTTAAATCTACAATGGCCCTAATACACGGTCATATAAATAAACAACTGTTTGCTAACAAGTTCACTATATTAACTTAAAGGTTGACGATATGTCAATGTGCTCACAACTTTCCACTTCCCTCAAGTGGCCAAAGAAAAATCAGGTGTTGCAGGTTTAAGCCTGGAGTGTTGGTGTTTTTAAGGTTAATTAAGTGCACTAGGACTATACTGATGAGTTTGGAAAACATTCATTAAATGAACGCACTATTCCAGGTTACGTTTTTAGTTACTTGTTGAAGAAGCGCAGTTACTGCTGCTGTAGTCGCAGAACTGAATGAATGAATGAATGAATGTGTATGTGGAGAGTTTCCCTGTAGTTGTCCTTCCAAACAGAAGTTTCTTTTGGATCTTGTTTTTCCCATCTATCCATCCATCACTCCTTCCTCTTGTGTCCCAGGTTCTTCCCACTTCCAGGTCCAGCCAGATGATCACCTTTACCTTCTCCAACGGGTGTGTGGCCACCATGAGGACCAGCGGCACTGAGCCAAAAATCAAATACTATACTGAGCTCTGTGCTGCTCCCGGTAACAGGTGGGTCGCCGTAGAGACCAGGAAATTACAAATATCTTTAGGTCTAATAATTATTTTGATTATCGATAATCATTTATACTATAAAATGTCCTCAACTTGGTGAAGCTGGAACAAAGATTTGTAAAATTTTTGCTTGAACAATTACTTAACCCATGTGCCTCGCTTGGGACATTTTTGGCTTTTTAATTTTTCGATAATTTTGGTTGTGTTAATGCAAATGGCATAAATTCTGGCAAGGGTATGAGTTTTTTCTTTTTTTTGTTCTTCGAATTTTGGAAGTTCAACCGCAGCTGTAATAATGAACTCTGTAGCCACTCAGACCCTTAAGGAAAAAAATGTCTCAATTGAAACTCATTAAACAGCTTAACAACAAAGTGGACAGTTACTTTTATATGGATCGCCTCAATGTTTAAGCTCTAAATGTCTCTCAAAGTTACTTCATTGTCATCTTTTGTTTTTGGCCTCTGACTCAACAGTGATGTGGCGCACCTGAAGAAGGAGCTGGATGAACTGGTTGATGCCATTGTTGAAAACTTCTTCGAGCCAGAGAAGAATAAGCTGCAGCCCAAGCCGGAGTAGCACTGATAGACATGCGTTCATAAACAGGACCGATTGTGACTAATATCTACAACCAGCATTTTACATGTGTTAATTACTCCAGAAGGGATTATTGATTTAATATAGGCTTGACTTTGATGACCAATGTGTTTTCTGCCAGTTGGACCACAGATACTGTTACTTATTGATGAATTACCTACTTTATTTCAATCATCTGCAGGGTTAATGCCAAACTCTAACCACCACTTTGAGTTTGTTTAGCCATCAACCTGTTTTGGGGGTATAGATATGCATCCAGAGACAGTTTTATATCCAGCAGTTACATGTTTTGGATTTATTTTACCTCAGTGCTGGAGATTTTAAACCACAACTGTAAAAAGGTCACCATTCTACAGTCATTCCTGATGTTTTACTGTGATGTTTAGATACACACACATTACTATATATTCACAATATATTTACCAATGATACATCCCACACTGCTTCATCATCCACTGCAAAGCTGCGTGTGAGTGTAAATGAGAACTGCTGGAACTGATATTGTAACTTTAAAACTAGCTGTAACTTTAGTGGGTGTTTATAAACTGTTGTTAAACTTCGAATGTGTAATATCTTAGATAATAGTAAGGTATGGCATTGAAATTGACAGTTGAATATATTTTTACATTTTAA
>CALSBV010012195.1:8709902-8734115 GCA_943590825.1 Bovichtus diacanthus | reverse complement strand
GCTGTGCTGAAAAACCAATTTAACTCAATTAAAAACAAATTTCAAAAATGGTGTCTAACTGCAAATGTTGACGGTAAAACACGCACGCACACACACGCACGCTACGTGCGGACACGTCGCCCCTGCATCCTCCAGCAGCGCATGCATGCAGCATGCACTTGTCATGCCCAGAGAAGAGCAGGGAGGTCGGGTCTGCCCTGTCTTCTATATTTAACTCAAACTAGAGACCGCTAGGCTCTGTGTGAAGCTCTGCCTCGCTCTTTATGTCTGTGCGTACGTAGGCTATGTAGTTTTCCCTGAAATACACTGCAACCTCGTGGTTTCGCTTCACGCATCGGACAAGACTTCAGTGAACAGGTAAGAAGACTGCACTGGCATGAAAAGAGCAGAGAGATCATGTTAAATCGATTGAAATGTGTACTGTGCACTTTGGTGTCTGCGCAACCTCGTGCGTAAATATAACTTGTTCAGTGCGTAAAATTACAATAACCAGTAAAAGAAGGCAAGTCGGGATGCACTGCTCGGGAATAAAATCTCATTCTAACTTCCGTTGCTGTTCTGGTGCAGCAGACCGACCTATATTGCTTGCTGCGCTGTCCCAGCTCATTTAAATTGAGGATGTATTTATGTTGCAAGGTCAAATATGAGGTGAGTATTGACCGCCTTATTTGTATTTCTCTATAACTTTACTGACGCGATTTGATTCCATAGCTGGTATGATCCGTTTATTATAAGCATTGTCATCATGTCCCGCTATTAATGTTGGCTTAGTTACTTGCACCTTTTCCCACTGATTTCACATGCACATTCTAACACGTGTATATATCAGTGATCAAAATTATTAAAATGTCTGTTAATGGTGTGGGACAGGGCAGGTCAGCCGGACCTCTGAGCCCCTCCTCTCTGACACTGGACTCGCAGAGTATGAGCCTCATAATTTAGCTGTCATGTGTTTGTATGTGTGTCCTTGAGACTGTAAAAGTGTAGGTCAGTCGTCATGTGTTTCTGGTTGGGTAAACACCAGGTGGTCATTTTTTAGTACCCTCCAAATGACCCTGTGATTACTACACTGCAAGACTCAGCCGATTCAGAGTGTCCTGTTGCTATACAAATGTCAAAGTGTCCCCTTTAAATGCCTCTGTCCTCTTAACTGGTGTTTTGCAGGTAAAAGTCGAGGCAGACAGCTGCCTCCGGCCCCATCAGCCATGGAGGGAATCTACTTTGAAGTGAAGCCCAGAAGATATGAACCCTCCAGGACAGGGAGCTCTGAGAAACCTCCTCACGTCAACACTTCAAACCACAGCTCGTGTCCATCAATTTCACATCGCACCTCTTCCACATCGTGTCCTCGGAAACTCTATTCTTCTAGGAAGAGGATTGCATCACGGGGGGGAAAGGTAGAGGAAGAAGGACAGGAGGAGGAGGAGGTGCGATACAAACTGACATTGATAGGTTCTCTGCCGGTCCACCACCTGACCACCATGGCCATGCTGCCCTGGGTGGTGGCTGAGATCAGCAAGTCTTGGCCTGCAGAGAAGAATCTGGGTGCTGGGTTGCAGTCTGGACGACAGTTGGACCCTTCTACCCGTAATCAGACCGTTTTTCTGTGTGTGTCAGCATTGTGGGTTCGATGTGTGTCTGTTCTGGGAGAGGGAGTTGTCTGGGACCCTCTGACACATACATTGCTGTTTGAATGTCGTCCTCACCAAGTGACTAAGCTTATTCACAACAGCCAGGAGCCCAGCAGCTTTGGCTGCCTGGTCAAAGACGCACCGAACTACGCCTGCTATGTCTTCCAGTGCCAGGACAGCACCAAGGTAAGTGTGTGTGATGATGAGAAGAAACACTAGTGCCTCAGTGGAAGTCAATGTACACTCGTCACATAAACACCAACAAATCTACATACAAAACACACATTCACATCACACTCGTGACCTCTAAATCCTTTCACCTCTCCTCCACATGGCGTACTTTACCAACAGGCTCAGCACTGTGAAGGTGCAGCTGGTGTCCGAGTCAACCCAGAGACATGTGATACCATCTTCATTGCATACCATGCCTAACACACCAAAGACTAAAAAGAGTTAGCCAAATTATAGAGATGGAGACAATGGAGGATACTAAATGAATCAAACTAAATGTGTTTTCTTGCTCTTCGCAAGTCGAGGCTCACATAAAGAAATACCTGCATATGCTTCAAACATATGAACAGTCAACATGAACTCTGTGATGTACTGTAAATATATCACAACAGCTATTGTATGTGGTGTAAATACGCACATGCAGATTCACTGTACTTGCACGTATACACACAGGCTGCTCTGTGTGTGCTTGAGTGAAAGTCAAATAAGCTTGCTTTACATTAACCAAGCAGGATGTGGAACCATGTTGCTATGGCAACCCCTTCCTTTGGCCCAGCATCGGTTGTGATTTGTTTTTGCTGTGGAGATTTGTGTGTCTGTGTGTGTCTGTGTGTGGGTGTGGATGCTTGTTGTTCTCTCACTGACTCTTTTCAGCCCTTTCAAGAATGTGATGATGAGGATGTCAGGCTGACCACCTGTTGCTCTAGCTCTCATATTGACAGACACTCACACACGCACACACACACACACACACACAATAACCCTCTCTCTTTCAAGTAGAGGGGGGTGATGGCACATTTATTTGCCTCACAGTTTCATGTGCCGCAAGCATCCAAGTGTTTATGTATGAGCTCACGTTACAAAATAGAGCTGCAGGAGATGTAAATGGTAAGACTTAAAATGACATTTGTTCTGTAGTGTATCATAACAGGCACATTACAAGCCCTTGTGGTATTATGTGTGACCTTTTTATCTAACATGAAGTGAAAAGTTGTTTCTGAAAGTTAAAGTACGAATTTGAACTTAAAGGTGCAGTATCATCCGTCTAGCATGCAAGTAGATATTGTAGCAGATAGGACTACGAAAAAAAAAAACAATGGTAATCTTCAACTGGTTCGAAAATTGACTAGCCATTTGGCCAGTGGTCAAAAAAGTTGCTATACACAACGAACATGTGAGATTAAAGATATTTGAGCTCAAATTCATTGAAAGTTTTTTTTCTTTTTCTTTTTTTTTTTACCACGCAGTGATTTACTTTCATTAAGAGATGTGGGACATGATGTCTGTCACAATCATTATTTGTTTTTGTTAAAACATAATCATAATGAGAAAATGTATAATTCGTACATAATGTAAACCCTGCAGAGGACAAATAAAAACGTCCTCTTCTGTGTCAGGGGACAGAAACCGTCTCAGAGGGTCTGTGGGTAACAAGTAACCACTGGGTGTCACCACTGTTTCAGTGTGAACATTTTAGAAATGAATGTGGGTTTGTTGCAGTGTTTCTTTGTTTGATGTGGTTGCTGCTAATTAACGTATTACTTAATGACTATTCTGCAAGTCAACAGATGGTAATGACTAAAGATTAGATATGTCAGTATGACTACTTGTACTTATTTTATTGTTATCTAGTTAACGTTTGACTTGTGAAAAGCACTGGTCCATGAAACATAGTTACTTGTACTTACAGTATTTTATTGCTCACCACTTTGGCAATTAAACGGCACTGTTAACAACCAATAATATAATCAGTTGACCTCAGATTAATTATGCTAGTTTTGATTTGACAGTTGGTGGTGATGGCGATTAAAATGGACTAAGATATCTGCAAGATATATATATTTTTAAATGTGTAGTAAACTTTCAATTGCACGCTATTCAACACAACATTTGATTTTCCTTCCATGTATGTGAGACAGAGTTTGCTTGTGACAGAAAAGTTCACTTCAAATCTAATTTAAACTTTCTAAATTGAAATCCAAACCACCGCTTCATCTTCATTAGATATTCGTAAATATTTACCAAAGACGAGGTGATACTTCATTCTCCACTGCTAACTATTGTATATCACTATTTCTACTTCCTATTAAATATTTAGGTTTTCATAAAGGCTTTTCATTGAGTCCTATACCATCTATGCCTACAGCTGTATGATCAGCATGTAGGTTTGACTAGTCCTGTATTACAATTATAAAAGGAAATTAATTTAAACACTCTTTATTAGCAACTGGTGGTTAAAAAAATAATAATAATAAATTAAATTAAATAAAAATGCTGATTAGATATGGCCTTAAAGTAGGCTAGTTTTCCTATTTAATTTGAATACATGGGAAAGAGACAGCGTTGGCAGTGGCTGCCTGGATGTTAGGCTACACTGTCAAAGTCATTTACAACACAAATTGTAACCAGTTCTACACCAAGGCTGTGGAGCTTGAGATAAAACTGTGAATTGGTGACTAAAGGGCTTTGAAACTTCTGGGTCATTAAGTTCACAATATCCCATGTCGTCCCAGCGATCAGCGGCAGTGCATCCCAGAAGCATTCATTCCTGCTTGATTGGGTCTGCTCTGCTTACAGACCGGAAATACTTAATGTATTCAGTCATACCAACGAAGATAATGGACACAATCTCAGTGAAGTAACGGTCAAGGGAAAACCACCCAAAAGTCTACCGCCTAAAGTTAGACTGCCCCGGGACAGGAACTGTGTCCACCTCGTTGTCCAAACGTATTGGCGGATCTAGCTGCGACAAGCTAACTACAGTTAGCTGGAATCAAGTCGGAAGTCGGTTAATTGGCCTTCAAAACAAAAGCAAATCAGTAAAGTGTCTAAATGATATCCCATGCGAAGTGATTAGACTGATCTTACTTTGAAATTTCTCAACCAAACGTGTTGTGATTATATGTTTGCCAACTTGACTGTTTAACGCAGGATCCTCGGCAGGGAGCAAAATCAACTTTCCAATGAAATTATATTGAAGTGTCCCACACTGTCAGAGGCGAGTCTCGGAGAAGTAACCGCTCAGATCCCGCTTTTGTAAAGTTTATGGCGGATGGGATGAAAGCACGACTCCAGCGACTCAACCTGTTCAACATCAAACAAGAACAGAAAGATGTAAGTTACGTTTAAAAGCTGTGTCGGTGCGGGTTTGTTTAGTTTTGAGTGCCATGCTAAAGTGGACAGTTAGCTAACGTTAACCGAGGTTGTTAGCGAGCATTCCCATTAGCCACAAACATTAGCGAAGCCCGTTGTTTGCCAAGTTCAACAAGTTAGCTCTCTGTAACGTTAACGTTAGTCAAGTTACACGACGTGTTACACGACTCCAGCAGAATAGTCGTTACATGTCTAGTAACGTGCTCTTTACCCATTAGTTTTCACCATCAATTATGATATTACATTTTCTTTACTTAGCTTACTACACATGCTTGTCTTTATGTCAAATGTGTCTGTTTGTTTGACAAGTGACCTTCAACTACTGCTATTCTTCCTCTTAACTGTGTGTGATATCTGGCTACTGCAGTTGTTGGTCAAGTACCTGAACGTTACCATAAGTGGTCAAGAAATCCTGAGTGGAAAATGTCATCACTGAATGTTTCTGTTGGTGTGATGGTTGTAAATAATGAGGGTCTCTTACTGTCCACAGTTGACAGCAGATCGATTTGAATGTACCTCTAAACCAGCTAAACAAACTGCATTAACATTAAATATGATCCTTTTGCAGTTTGAAGAGAGGATTTAATTTGAAAGGGGATTTCATTACAGCATGTACTGTCAATCAGGTTTATAATTTCATGTGTTCCTATGATGGTGGCCAGCAACATATTTTTACATCTTCACTTCTATTGGTTATATCTTTTTGAAGTAAAGTCTAGTAGAGATAACATTCGATTAGTTCATTTCCGGTAGTCTATTGACAGAAAAATAATGTTTAATTATTCGATGATTAATTATTTCACTTTTTTTTTTAAGCAAATGCAGCCAAAAAAAAAAAGTAATCACTAGTCACAGTTCCTCAAATGTGAATGTTTTTCAGAAGTCTTCCATAACAGTAAACTGACCTAGATAGCTTCTAGGTTTTAGACTGTACATTTTGAAAAACACATCACATTTTTTTCACATAAAAAAAAAAGAATTCTGACTAAATGATTAGTTGGTTTATGGAGAAAATAATGTGCATATTAATCGATAATGAAAATAATCATTGTCAATTGTGAACAATCGTTGTCACAGTCAGTCTCCTTCGTATCAGAGAAACCTGTTCAGTGCATCATCATCCTAAGACACGGTGTTACTCAACATGGTTTTTGAAATGGTGAATAATCATTTTTTCTTTTTAAATATGGCATTTCCCTCAACTAGATGTTGTTAAAGCTGCTGGTTGTGTTAATCAGTGGCTTACTGACTGTCAGACCCTCTATAAAGTTAAGTATGTGAAAATCCGGTCTGCTTAGCTGTTGTAAACACAGGCCAAATGTAGTTGTGAGTGAGTCATGGAGATATCACCTCCAGAGTCATTGTGCTTATGCCAGGACTTCACTCCTGGAAGAGGAGGCAAGTCGTTTCGTACGCCGTATTAGTCAGAGGCTGCTTTGAGCCCTCACTTCAGCAGTCTCTCCCTCATGGCTGGTTTTACACACATGCCACCTTAAAGCCTTGTCCTAAAGTGAGAAACTCAGTATCACCATTTGAACTGCAGAATATTGGGGAGCGTGGCCCTTTTGAGTGGTGATGCTAATAAAAGATATTTACTTGGTTTGAATGAAAGATGTTCTCAACCATCTCCACAATGTCTTGACTTAAAGAGCTGACGTATAACTCTCTTGGTTAAAACAACTGCCTTCTGTCACATCTTGGAAAGTACCCTACGAAGCGTTTTTGATTTTGACAAAAACATATACTTTGAAAAGTGATTGGTGTTAATGATTACCCAAATTGTCCATAGGTGACTGTCGTGCTTGGAATCCTCCTTTTCCTTCTCTGCCATACCCTCTTCTTGTAATCATGTGACACAGTCTTTGCACTGTTGTAAAAACAAGCCTGTTAACTGGAGGCAATTGCTGTCTGTATATAACTGACTGTCTGTCCTCGTCAGTCTTACTATTTGTCTTTCACTTTGTTAATTCAAGTTTTTGCTTACCTCACCTGTCATGCTGTCAGTCTTAGAGCTACACCTAATAATCGTCCTAGATGAGAACAGTGTTCTTATCTGTGGGCCCTTCTGACCTCATTTATCCTCAGCCAAGAGTTCATTCTGACTCAGCACAGCACTTTGACAACAAGCCCCTGCATTGTGTCCCCGCTATCACATTTGAATAGTTTGCCACTTCTGTCTCGCTTGTCTTTGTGCTGTGAAGTGGCTCCTTAATCCCAATAGAGTGATGTCAATGTGTTGGACTCTTGTGGCTAACCATCTCAGTCACCCCAACCTTCAAATACTTTTCCTCTTTCTCTCTTTTGTGCTTTACTTTCTGCAAGTGGGGCTTCTACTGTGTTGTATGGCTTCTGTACTTTGAACTTCTGTGAGCTCTGGCTTTACACCACAAGGCACAAGACTCAGGCACATGACCATGCGAAGTGCAAAAGTGGGACTTTTCGCTGGCTCGTCATCGTTGTTGATTTTCCAGGCTATACATATTTTACTCATTTATTCATAAATACAGATCATTTAGTATGGTTACAACTAGATACTAAGTTCCTTTTAAACAGCGAAGTTGATTATTCTATAAATTATTAGTTTCATTGTTGTTTTTATCTCTCATCTTTGTTGGGCAAACTTCTTGTCATCTCAGGCCTACAGCTGTTTAATAAATGTGGGACCAATGGCTGTACTAGAGCCTCTCAGCCTTGTAAGAGGAAAACTATAGTTTAGAAAGAGAGAAACCAAAAGTAGCCAAAGAGTAGAGAAAGTTGGAGTAATGTAGACAAATCTATAAAATACATTTGTTTACGTTTGTTTTTGGTAATAATAATTTCATCCTGGTATCTGACTATGCCCTTCATAGTATCCTCGCCTTTGACCTTTTTACTTTCCTTGACAAACACTGAAAACCTTATTTTGTTTATTGCACTGAATTGCATGTTCTCTTTTTTTCGGTGGTACTTGTGTAACTTCCTACTTTTCGAGGTCAGTACAACAGTAGTTCTATTTAATTCTGGTTTGGTGAGAGACAACATGCTTTTCAGAGTTGTTCCTCTGGGAGAGGCCAAGTTTGTGGGTCACAGCCTGAGGCTGTTTCCAACTGCCTTCCTGTCTGAGATCATGTAAATGTTGCACTGAACAAGATACTGTGTCTATAACTAACTGCCCTCTGAGGAGCAAACCTTCCCTCCACTGCCCTTCAATCCTTTCAATCCACAACTCCAAATCCACCTTGTTCAAACCGTCTAAAATGAAAGAAAAATATTGGAAAAAGAAATCCAAGAATTGATGACATAACAAAAACGTACAAAGAAACGTCTCTGTTTGCATTCATCAAGGTTGGAGAAATCCCGAGCATCCTATTAGTGACACCAGGCATAATTTCTTTAAAAAAGTTCACTGTTTTTTTTGCATGATTTATGATCACAGAAGCTGATATACGAAACGTTATACGTCACAGGTCATTTAGCAGACGCTCTTATCTAGAGTGATTTACAGTGAACTAACTACAGGGACTGTCCCCTGGAGCAACTCAGGGTTAAGTGCCTTGCTCAATGCTGTCAGCCTGGTATTGAACCCACAAACCTCCGGTGTTCTATTTGAAAGCCTAACCACGAGACTACCACCACCACGTTCCTTGAAAGCTGCGACAAACTATTATTTTCATTTTTGGTTTACTACGCTAATTTCTTGATACATAATTTTGTCTGTGAAATGTCAAAAAATTGTGAATAAATGTCCATCACAATATTAACGAGCTGGTACCAGCAAATGTTGCTATTTTTTGATTGACAAATTATTAATCATTTACCAAAATAATTGCTGAATAATTTTCCTCTAATTGACTAATCAATTCATTCAATAATTGTTTCAGCTCTACTCTTCTTTCAGTTTAACCTTACTCAAAAGAGGAACCATGAAAAATAAAATTATAACAATTTTTATATTTTGCATGGTAGATTGGGAAGTGTGGTATAGTTAGTTAAGTGAAATTGACTTCATAAAGGGGTTTCAGGGGGTTTTTGGGAAAAAATGCTTTGGGAAGGGAGTGACTCACTGTGAGAACAGTACAGATTCTAACATCATCATGCTGAGCAGTCAAGGAGCCGTTATCAGCCAAACAAAGCAGAGGGAGTGAAACTGCTGTGAAATGAGAAAAGGCTACACCAGTACAATTTAAGAAAGCAAATCCTCCTCCTCTTTATGGCTGTTTTGTGTCTTTAACGACAAAGGGAGTAAGAGGAGAGCCACATGCAAAAGGAGTCGGCTAAATGTATCTGTTGGTTGAAGTGTTTCAGAGAATGAAGCAGTGAAAGCAGAAGGAAGAGGAAGGGGTAGATGGAGGGGGGTAAGCAAAACAGAGAGAGGTCTGTTGTTACTGGACAGATCGCAGACTTCACTCTAATGCCAGGGTGGTGGGCCTTTTTCACGGCAGACATTTTGGGAAAAACACAGGTGTTACAAATGACACTAACAATGGCTCCGCTCTAATTAAGTGTCCCAGTGAGAGTGACGGTGAACCAGCATGCACTATGTTTTGTTTGCAAAAAGAAAGAAGGGTCGGGTGCAGGTGAGGTAGAAACAGGCCTGTCTAAAAAAAAATAAACTCTAAAAGAGAGGGGAAAGAAAGGAAGTGTTATAAGAAAATAACTACGCAAAACAAAATATCAATTAACATGATTACTTTGACATGTCTAATCACATAAATTGTAAATTATGATTAGCTGCTTATGGGGAAAAAAACAGCACTATGTTGAAAACTCTTAATTATTCATTTCTAGAGGATATACACATGGACATAATAATCACTGGTACTTGTCATATTTTTAAGTTAGGCTATTTGTATAATACCAGAATCTTGAAATCAAAGCAGCTGAATGGAATTCAGTCATCATTAATTTCATAATTTACATCCGTGCGTTTCGTACTGTGACATCAAAATGACCTTTCAAAAACAAGTAGACACTCGAGGCTGGAGGGTGAGAAACATGGTGTCTGGATGATGTTGGGAGAGGGGAATGGAAGCGGTGAGTGAAGCACTGATTAAACAGAATTTGTATTGTGTCTCTGAGTCAATGGGTAAAAGATGGCACAACACATTTTTAACGAAAAGAGCAGAAGAATAGGCATTTTAATGGAAAATAAATGTTACATTCTTTCTGCATTAAGTGGGTTTGGGCAACACAATTAACACATCTGTCATTGGTTTCAGTTTTCTGCTGATTTAAGTCTTTTTATTTAAGTGATTTAAAGCATTCAAGACATCAGCGTTGTTCGAAATAAAAAGTAATTGTGCTGAAATCACGGTTCATTACATTGCAGTTTTGCTGTCATTGTTTGGTATGCGTTCAGTCGATTAGGACAAATACATCTGCTATCATAAATTGTGTTACATTTGTGGCTTGTGTTTATTCTTTCGGGTCAGATTGATGGCCCAATGCTTAAGAAAGAGGCTTTTGAACTCCACGTATTCCAATAGAAGAAAATCACAGAGGTCCACTAAGTGTTTTTTCGGCGCTGAGAATGAAGTATGAAAGTTGAAAATAGAGTTTTTGCAGATCAAATCACCTGTAAAAGAAAAACAGGTAACTGAGGAGGGAAAATGGGTCATGGAAAACAAATCTGCATTCCTGCCTAGATTTTCATTGTGGATGGTCACGGCTGATTTCTCTCTGCCTCTCTCGCACTATCAATGCACTTATTGTCTTCAGTGTGCCTTACCTATCTCTGTCTGAACAGCGTCTTAAATCACCAAAATATTGACCTTTATAGTTCCGCCTCACTGGCTTCCAAGGCATCAAAACAAAAGCCTCCTGAGTTTTATTTAGAATACCATTAAAATGTTTGGTTTTTTTTTTGTTTTTTTTTTTTAAATATAGTCATGCTATTTATGGTTTTGACTTTTTTGGCTTCCCACAAAGTAAAAAGTACATTTATTTAACATCTTCTTAATTCAGTTTCAGAATCTGGATGTTAATGTCCTGTATGTAACCATTGTTGAAAAGCATATTCAACAGGAAAGTTTTGGAAGACATGTTTGGTGCCATGTCTTCCAAAACATGGACTGTTTATGAAAGCGTCATGCTGCACCCATATACTTTGTAATACAAAGGACAATCTAGAGGCCGCAAAGGTTCCCTCTTATCCTGCGTTGTTTAATTGTACTTCATGAATATAAATATACGGAGGCAAAAGAAGAGGTTCTGAAAAACATATATATATGTGTTCCCATGTCGGTCAGGGAACACATTCATTGGTTGTCAATAAACTGCGTAAAACACCCCAAGGTCAAATGTTTGTGATTCAAGTTCATGTTTTAACTGAGCACACGCTTTCTCTTTCCTTTTGTTCATTTTTTTCTGTGTAGGGCCTATATATTACTACTTCACTCTTTTTCCATTCTGTTGACATTAAAGGTCCAATGTTTATCCATTTGTGAGAGGTTGAGTCTGTCTTTTATGTTTTAAGTGTTGGTCACATGCTAACAACCCATCCAGCCAAGTTTCTCAGTTGTCCAGTGTCAGCTGATCAGCATTATATGTCACAAATTTTTCAGGAACATGTTACAAAACGGCTTTCAAATTCAATCCTTAAAGCATTAAGAGAAAGCATACTTTAGTGAGGATGCCAGCCTTTAAATTAGTTGTTTTAATAATTTTTTTATATTCATAAATAAATTAAAACCTGCATTAAACTGCAGTTGCTGTGGTAGACAATCGAGAGAGATATGCCTGTGTGATTGAGAAAGAAAAGAAATCCCATCATCCTGTCGCCATTTTTTTTTTTTTTGAGATATCCTGTGTAGCAGACAGAATTCAGAAAGGTCATTCTGTTTGGCTTATCACCCAGGAATGTCTTACTGAGTAATCCTCAAGCTGCTGCAGTGGTAGAAGAAGTATTAACAACCTTTTATCTAAGTATCAGTTGCATTACCACACTAAAGAAATACTCCTAATAATAGAAAGTAAAAGCACTAAATTATTAACAGCAAAACATGCTCTAAATAAAAAGTAAAAGCACTTATCATGTAGAATATTATCTTACTATACATATTAAAGGTGCTTCACGTTCATGGTTCACCCACAGGTGTTTTCACTAACTGCCTGATTGGACCTTGTTTTAGAGTAGAGGCATGTAAAAAAAGAAAAACACAGGTGTATTTAATAACATTAATAATGCATTACCTTTAGAGGAGGTCCTGCTACTGTGTGTGCAAGCTTACAGGGACGCTTAACGGAACTGAGCCACCGTTATCATGTTATTGTTTATCATACCTGTGCTTTTCCTGCTATGACGAGTCAAACTGTCTGCTGTGAAAAAGGTCTATTTATGTTGAGATGGCGACACCTCAAAATGACCATAATTCCCACCAACAACACCTGAGCATAGGTCCAATCAGTTAACTGAGAATACCTGTGTGAGTGTGCAGAGCCTTTAAATGATTGGGTTATTATTACCAATGCATTAATGTTTAAGCAGCATTTTAACGATGTAGCTAGATCATCTGATAATTTTTACTACTTTACTACTTAATATGTTGTTGGGTAGGGCATCATATTTTATATGATGTTCTTATGTTTTTGATGCAAAATCTTAATGTGCAAAGTAAGGAAATCCAGCTGTCAGGTTAATGTCGTGGAGTAAAAAGTATGATATTTCCCGAATTGTAGTGAAGTACCTCAAAATTGTACTCAAATTCAATACTTGAGTAACTGTACTTACTTGCTTTCCACCACTGCACTGCTATTTTGATATTTTTTTGAAAATGAGAAAATTCAAGGGTCAAAACCATTCATGACACTCGGGGCATTTAGCTGACGCACTTCTCCAGAGCAGCTTAAAGTTGAGATAGAACAAAATGAGGCAGGCGTTGTTTTGATAAAAGAACAGGATAGAGCACATCTCGTACCGAAGCAAGACACAACAGGACCTGGCTGTCAGTGCCAGTTTGTGAGACTGCAGTTTTAGTAGCGGCTCAGGCATCTCACATTAATGACCTCACTGATGTGACTCAACCACTGCTTCTGCTTTCCTCGTCTACTTCCTCCTATTTGTTTCTGGTTCACTGCCAGTGTGGTCTAGCAAACCAGGCCCACAATAGGAGAGGCATGTGTATGTTGGCAGCCAAAGGTTATAGTCTGACTTGGCTTGATAGTCTTTTTGTGGTTGATAATGATGATATATTTTTGCATGATATCTTTTGTTCATTGTTTGTTTTCTTGAATTAACAAGTAAGGTAGTAAGTCTAAAAATAATTGCAAACCCCAGAGCTGTTTTTTATTATGTACATTTTTTTTTTTTTTCTCGATGACCCACTACCCTGAACTTCCTGCATTATTTTGCATAAGAAACTCAATATGCCAGTAGTACACACAATCGCAGAACAACAACAATGCAAACTTCCTACTTAAACTTAGCCGTAGTTCTTTTTTTTTTTTTTTTTTTTTTTTTTGTCTGTGTAATTAGTGAAGTATTAGTCATGTTTGTCAAAGTAGAAAATACATTAAAAAAATTGGCTGTAAGAAAATAACTGGTACTCACTCAAGGACACTTAGCTAGAGCAGATTAATACGTTAGGGTGCAAGTCCGCCTCACTGCGTGTAATTAGTTATATTGCGACAGTAGTGGTGCAATGAGGTGGCACGTTTGCAGGTTTGTTTGAAAAAGAAAAAAAGAATCTTTAGAGGCTTTTTTTTTGGCCTGGGAGTGAGCCATGGTCATGGTTAAACATGCACGCTTACACCTCTGGTGGAATAGGTGTTTGCTTGTTACTATGTTCCTTTTAGACTCGTGGTTCAGATTAAACCACGTGCATCTGAATGATTAGTGCCTGTTATCAAACCAATATTGATAACTGCTTGGAATCAGTATGTCCTCACAACTGCCACGGGCTTGTGAGTGAATGATGAATATTGCTTTGTACTTTTTGTGAGACTATAACTGTTTGGAACACGCAAAGTATATGGATGGATGGATGGATTCAAAGAGAATAGGTTTGTTGCCGCAAAAGTGGTTTGAGACGTTTTTATGAATGTTTATTTGCTATTTATACATACATTTTGACTACATTGTAACTGACAAAGCCACAGGATGACCAAGAGAACAGCCACATTTCATGTCTACAGTCTTGATACTAAAATGATATATGATATATATTGGGTGAAGTGTTACCCTGGTTGGCTGATTGACCTTTTGCCCCGAGCCTGTTCAGCTAGCCTTACCTAGCCTCCTTTTTATTTTTCTTAAACATTTATATACTTCTGCTTGTTCATTGCTTGTCTTTCTTTAAACCTGGAACAAGCAATGTGTCAGGCTGTTTTAATGGTCATAGAAATCCTCTGTGTTAGTCATGGAAAGAGTTGTACAGAAAAGGATTTGTTGTGTGACTAAGAGACCCAAGTTATAGTTTATTTGTTATAGGCTGTCATTTAACCCTGAATGTCCACTTATCTGAAGACCAGTCCAGGTTGAAAACAATGAGCAACATATCTGCATTACAAAACAAAGAAAGAATCTTGCAAAATATTTGGATAAGAAGAAGTACTTTTGCATTAGATTTTGCAAACTGAAAAACACTACTAGCTACAAATTAAATGAATATATCTTCTAGCCAAGGAATGTTCTTTCTTTTACAAAGCAATTATTTTGCTGTAGAAATAATGAACGTCCCAGTCTGAACATACAGTAAATATCCAGGAAGCCATTTAAGAGCAACAATGCATTTTTTGCTGCTCTGCTCTGTTTCCGATGCGGCTCTTTTTCTTCTTTTTTTTTTACCAGACAGGCTTGCATCTGTGAAGTATAAAAACGAGTGTTTGCATAGATTATATAAACAAAATTCACAGCCAAGTAATACAAATCAGTATAACACATAATCTCTCTCTCTATTGCAGTTTCCTGGACAAAGTTTATTGATGGCAGTGAGTGTGTATAATTGCTCGCCATGCTCCATTTGTTATAACGAACTGCTAGCCTACATCCTGACTGCTGGATCCCTTTTTGGGATTCCAGCCAGAGACATTGTTTCGAGGGACAGAGAGGCAGCGCCGTGGTCCTCGCTGCTGTTATGCAACTGCAATGGTTGATATCAATGGGGAGTTGATATTAAAAGACAAGTTCAGCTGCTGAGTAAACATAACATAAAACTTACCGCGGTGAACCAACAGGGCTGCTTGTGTCCTACTGCTTATTCCTTACATTCATCCCTAGATGAAAGAGACTAAGAGACTTAAGTTATAATAAAGCGGCAAAATCACGCACATCTTTTCTGTCCAGGTGCTGAATAGGAAATAGTAGTTTCACAAGGCCGCAGCACTGTGGAACGCTTCCTTTTCAGAGAGAATTCCTTTAGCACGAGTACATGTTTTAATCCCAGGTTGACTCTTCATCAGGTACTCCGGCATCGTAGTTATCATAAAGCTCAAGTGTGTTTATGATCGTCCTGGGAGAGCTGGTTAGTGTATGATATTTGTTTTGGAGCATTGGAGTTAATCATATTTCTGCTCCCCTTTTCTTTGTCAGTTGCATTTTGAGTCTCTGTTACAGTGTGTGTGTGTGTGTGTGAGTGTGTATTTTTGTGTTAATGCCAACATGATAAGTATGTGTGGATGCTGGGAATGGTGCACGGTTCATGAATCTTCAGAGCCGACCAGGAATAGATGGATCCATTTTTGGAAAGGTCTGTCTGTCTCTGTCTTTCACTCACACACATACAGAAACAGTGGTGAGCTGATGATGAGGATACTGGTAAACATTATGCTTTACATTTAGCATTTGCTTTTTTATTGACAGAGAGTGAAGAGGAAAAGGGGAAAGGAGGAGTCTGGAGGAAAGGAAAGAAGGGAATCAAATAAAGGGAAAGTGAATACAAAGCCTGCTTTGAGACTAAAGGTCCCAATTCGGCTTCTTTTCAACACAGGAAGACGTCACAAAGGCTGCTCTATTTCAGGGAACCATAACACACATTACACCATATATGGCAGGTTAGATCATAGTGAGGTGTGGCATCTACATTAATAAATAAGAATGGCTGTGGTTCTTGCAGTGTGTATTTAGTATTTACTTCAGTGTTTACTGACTATTGCTACCGTAGGCAGCCACCTGTGCCATCAGTATGAGCACCCAGTCAAATACTTGACTTAAAATTACCAGGCCAGTTAATGTTTATTAAAGAACCCGAAGAGCTTTATTGTGGCAATGGATATAATGGCACTGTGAACTGTTTATACAGATGTTTTGGGTTTTTTAATAGCTTGCAGAAACTTGAACTGGAAGAAAGTAGTGTGTATGTTTAGTTAGGTAGGTAGTTAGTTAGTTTATTATTCATTTTATTTGATATAAACGTCACAGTAGATTTACAACACCTGTTTTTTTTGTTTTTTTTAAGAAATACAGCCACAGATGCATACACAAAAATACAACCACAACTACTTTACTCAGCCAAAATCCGTGCATTGGTATCGTTTTTGCTGCACAATATCATGTTGACAGAAGTGGCAAACAATGACAAAGGTTTCTTTGGACACATGGGTGAAGAAAATACAAAGTATTTTAACAGGTTGCAAATACAGAGATTCAGATACATGTAGGTAGTCTGGCAAAAATTTAAGACATAGGTTTTGGTGCATTTTCTCGTCTGTCTGCATTGAGGAGTTTGGAGACATTCCCTTAGTAGGTCAGGAAAGACAGAACGGATGCCGCATTTGGTGTAGTTTCACCTTTACTTTAGGTTTAATTGTTGTATTCTTCCAACAGACTTCCAAGCCAGTAGCATACTTCAAGTAAAGTGTTTTCAGGGTTGCTTGTCTTTTCTTATTCTCAATGGATGTGATCATATTCATCAGTTGAACTGTCGTGCAACTACAAAATGTTTTATTGCAGTAGTTAACAGTTCTTATCCCCTGCTTGCTGTCCCTCCAGGTTCCTGATATCATCAGTACGTTGAGGCAGGCTGGCAAGAGCTCGGCACGCAGCAATCATATCGCCACCATCCCCAACAAAAGTTCCTCTGGAGGCAGCGATTCCTCTGAAACATGTTGTTCTTCTCTCCCCACAACGTCTACCTCCGCGGCACCCTCCGCTGCTATGTCTCCGACAGCCTTCTCCAAGAAGTTTGAGGTGCTGTTTTGCGGCCGCGTGAGTGTTGCTCACAAGAAAGCCCCTCCTGCCCTGATTGATGAGTGCATCGAGAAGTTTAGCCAGTTGCATGGCTCAGGGACGAGCGATAAAGGAGGAAGTAGTGGGGCAATGGCGGGTGGGCTGAAGAGGGCATTAACCTTTCAATCCAATGGACTCGGGAGTAGTGATGTTGGTAATGGTGCTGCAGGGAGTCCGACCACCGGGAAGCGTCCTGTCCTGTTTAAAAGAGACCCCAGCTTTCCCTGCCTGCAGGCCCTGGATGAGAATGGACTCTCACCTGAGATCTCTCACACCAGCACTACTGACGCACACGCTCACTCCGCTGGAGTACAGCCCACCAGCCTGCAGGAGAACAGGACCATGCTGTTTACGGTAATTTTCAAGTATTCTCCAAGTGCTCCCATTTTTATACTCGATTGATATTTATAACCTATTACAATAATTGCTTCCCAGGAAATCAAACTAAATCTCGATAACTACATTTGTCCCCAGATATGGGTGTGTGCCAATCATTGAGACCATAAACATTGTATAACACGGAAGACGGTGTCAAATTGGCACACCCAAACATCTTAATAATCTGGAGCTCATTCACTCACACAATAGTGTACAGGCCTTGGCTTTTAGTTACGGAAGGAAACACAGTAAAGATTTACACCTGGTTAAATCATACAAAAGAAAATGTTGAATTCCTGAGTTTGTAAGAAACGCAACTTTTCAGTCATGGGCATCCTGAAAAAAATTGCATTTCTAATAAACTCTGCTGACAGTGTGCGAGTAACGGAAGGAAAAAACTATTTTGGGTGGTGCAGCAGTCTCATGCTCTGTATGTGCATGACAGTCCAGAATGGGCTTACTTTAAAGTTACTGACATTTTTTGGGGGGGATATTTTGATCTTTTATGATAAGTAATACCTTTCTCAGTAGGGAGGGAAAAAAACGATTTTTCATGGTTGGATTGTTTCAGATTGAGCTGAGGCAGAGGTTAAATACATTAAGCATTATTTCAGATTGATTCTTAAAAAAAAATTTTAAGCACACTGCTTTTCAGACAAACGCTTTTTAGTGTGAGTTCTACCAGCTCGCACACAATGGTTTTCTCAGATGCTTTTGTTGAGAATTAGAAGAGAAATGTATAGTGCTGTAAAGTGCAATTTCGGATTCCCAAAATCAAAGTCCTCATGCTCAGTCGCTCATAAAGCACAGAGAGGGAGAGAACAAAAGAGAGAGAAAAATATAAATCCTATAATGACTCAGCAAAATCAAATGCTGACTGCGTCATTCTCCCCTAATTCACCTTCATGTGACCTCAGTGACCTGCTGCCAACAGTTTTCCTGTTTGTCCTCCAGGCAGGACACGGTGACCACTGGCACAGGAACCACCAGGGCCTGTAGCTGTCCCTCTCAGCAAATACAGACACTGATAATACATCCTGCTGCTGACATGCATAATAGACAGAATTACCTCATCTTGATAACATCGTCACCTACAATTTGAAGACACAGATTAAATCCCCCATTTCCTCTAGAAAGGGTCTCATTATGTGATTCATATTTGATACAGAATAATGGTGTGGGGCAACTTGTTCACAGAAAGAATAGCTGTGCTCACCGAGTGTGAAGAAATGGGATTTAACAGACATGAGATCACATGCTTTTTACGAACCACTGAGTCCCTTTTTTTTTTAGGTTTTAGTAGTGATGGTGACTCATTTCATAATGATGGTATAAATTGGAATATCCCCTAAAGCGCAACTGTTTATTGGTACTTTTTGAAAAGAGAAAAAATGAAACTGCCTCATTTGACAAATCCGATTATTTAAAGAAAAAAAAGAACTAAATAGATTATTTTTAGGCTCCCTTTTCACCTAATCATTCAGACAAATGTCAAAAAGTGTGAGAAATTGGGACTTGGTCCATATCTATTTGTCTGTGGAGTTTATTATTGAGGTCAAAACCACACCACAAACCGCACCACACACACAGAAGCACACACTACTGACCGCAAGCCCATAAAAACCCATGCACACACAGAGACACTTAGATTTAAGAGTCTAACTGTTTTGTCTTTTTCTCTGTTTTAGGTTGGCAGGTCTCAGATATTCTTGGTTAGTCCAGACACTAAGAAAGTTGCCATAGAGAAGAGTTTCAGAGAAATCTCCTTCTGCTCACAGGTATCAAGCGCTGCGTTTTTACACATAATTGTGTTGCTTGTGTGTAATAATTAAACCTATCCTGAATCCTGAAACAGCTGATCTTTTTATTCCAGGGTATTCGTCACGTGGATCACTTTGGCTTCATTTGCAGGGAGACAGTGGAAGGAGGAAGCTGCCACTTTGTTTGCTATGTCTTCCAGTGCACCGACGAATCACTGGTATAGTAAAGAAAAGGATAAGACATAGTGTTGTGTAAAAAATATTATTATTATTATTTATCCTATACATAGGAATTTTTCTGTATTTTTTTCCCTTTTTCACATTTTCTTCAGAAATCCAAATAGACACATTTCTGTTTATTTATTAATTTATAATGCACATCTACAAACCTAGGAACGTCTTTTGTACAGTTGTTAATGCACAGCTGAGCATTATGTTTATTTCCTGTAACTAATTTCACATGTCATATTTTCTTCTCTGTACTTCCCACTCGGTGTTCATATTTAATCATCCCACTCAGTTTAATTTAACACCTTGCAAGATAGCTGTGGATAGCTGGGGAAATTTGAGCGACACAATGCATGAAGCCATTGTTTTTCACCAAAAGTTGTTATATGTCAATCAAGATTAAATTCTGCTTTAACACTTTAGACCTATGACTCAGTACATCTGTGCTCCACTGAGTCATGGTGTGCCAGACGGACTATCAGTTTGATAGAAAGCCTTGTTCATTAGACGGATGTCCTCGATTGTATAATAGTCAGCTAATGTTGCAGTGTGATTATCTTATACTAGATAGATTCTCACTGTTATTTTAAACAATGAGTCACTGGGTAAGTATTTGACTACTGTCAGAGTAAACTGGACCTGTGTGGGAAAAACTGCATATCCTGTTTGCTTTGCTTTTATTTTTTACTTCCCAGATTTCCCACATAAATTGAACATTACCTTGAATTAGGACAGGGGCGTTCTCAGCCCAGAAACAGAATGGATACTAAATATAAAACTTTTGAAAAATAATGGGATGAATTTGTTTACATTTATGATTGTTTTCTATACTGGAAAACAGTTCTGAAAAGAAGCTTATGATATAAATATAAATATGGGTAGAAGCAACTGATAAATGCATGGAAGAATTATCGAAAATGTTGAAGGATGGATGAAAAAAAGCCGAAGGAAAACTGTATTTCGCTCTTGTAGGTGGATGAGATCATGCTGACTTTGAAGCAGGCGTTTTCTGTGGCAGCCCTGCAGCAGAATGCAAAGACCCAGAGCCAGCAGTGCGACAGCTGCCCCATGCAGCAGCTCCACAGACTGTGTGAGAGGATAGAAGGTAAAAAAAAAAAAAACTGTCCCTGGGCTCCCTTTACAGTACATGTCAGAACATTTAAAAACAATTTCAAATGATGGCCGGTTGGAGTAATGTTGATAGGTTAAGTTTATACAGTATACATCTTAATACGCCTGTAGGAGAATAAAAGTCATTGTGTTCAGCCAGTTTACATCACATTTACCTCTTTAAATAATTCAAATGTAGTGGCAAAAGGCTGAACCTAGCGGAGGATTTCATAAATATTTAATATTTATATTAAATGTGTTCTGCGACAGACGTAGCAAAACTTTCACACAACAAATGTTTCAAAACTGTTACAATGCAGGAAGACTTAATATTTTATGTTAACATGCACACAATTAAAATGAGGCCTTCAATTGTGTCTTTGTTTCTGTGTCACAAATGTATTTATGTTTATTTATCTATATAGATAACAGCATCCCAATGGGTATAAGGGCATATTATGCAGGCCGATAAACTAGGACTAAGCGATATACGATATAAAGGGGCAACACTATTCAGTACCCTACATACCCAATACACACACAAGTACTATAAAACAAATCTGACATGAGACTAGTCTTGTCTGCAGTGTGTTTTTTTTTTTTTATTCTTTATTTACATATTTTTCAGGTCTACACTCATCTAAAACCAAGCTGGAGCTTCAGAGACACTTGGCCACTCTGGACAACCAGGAGCAGGCGTCAGTCTTTGAAAACACTATGGTAATGTGTCTCTTCTGTCTGTGCACCTGTAGGTCAAAGTGTGAATTCCTAGCGTTTGCTTTGAGGCCACTGCAGCTAGAAACAAACCAACCAGTCTACCATTTCAACATGACTGGATCCCTGCGGAATCTACCTCTGTCTCTATCCAAGAAACAGAAGTGGATTGTTTGATAAAGCACATCAATATAGCTGTTGTAAATAGATCTTTAGGCCTCTTGCTGTTATTTATCTATCATTGTTATTACAGATTGTTGTACAGTTAAAGACAAGTCTTGAGAGGTAAATGCCCTCAAATATTCCTGTATTACTCAGCTGACATCTGCTGGTGATGTAGCTGAATTGCAACACTACAACAGTGCCGAACTGTCGATGCATGAGCTCAGCAAATCGCTGCTTTTCCAACGCAAAAAAATGGATGTATCCACTATTGTATTGTAATCTAATGTAGCTATTGTCCAGTCAGAAACTTTAGATTTGGATGCTATTTGTATGCCAACATTTCCAAACTGTTCCTCGCATATCATTTATTGAAACAGAAAAAGGTGATTTTAAATGAAATGTTGTGTCTGTGTGTTTCAGAGGGCCCATCCTAAGAGTGATCAGGAGGAGAATGAGTTGGTCATGGCCTCTTTGAGGAATCTGTATGAGGAGAGGCAGAGGGGCCATCAGCACACCCAGCCCGGAGACAAACAGGTTACTTTTGCACATCTTTTATGCACACGTACCAGCTTTCCCTCTTGTTTTCTGTCATTTCCTGTCTTTATTACAGTGATGTCCTACATTTCCTCCAAAGGGTCAACGGTTCTACGGCCAAATAGTTCACCAAGGAGAGATAACTGGGGGAAAAATATTCTTTTCCCTTATACAGACAGAAGTGTCACACTATACTTGTGAGGACCCCATCTCTCTCTCTCTCTCTCTCTCTCTCTCTCTCTCTCTCTCACTCTCACTCTCACTCTCACTCTCACTCTCACTCTCACTCACACACTCACCCACTCACTCACTCACTGTCTTGCTTTCTGTCTCCCTATATCTCTCCATTTGAGTGTAGGTGTGTGAGGAGGCCGCTCCAGCCCCAGTGGAGGCGCAGCAGAGCAGCAGTCGGCAGCGACTCGAGCAGTTCAAGAGCCGAGCCAAGCGCTCTCTCACTGAGTCCCTGGAGGGGATCTGGAAGGTAACAATGTTCTTTCTCTCTTGGGTTTGTTTTCAGTAATGTTTAAGTATTCACTTGTATTCATGCTATGTTGTCATTTGTGTTTTGTTTTGTTATCCAACATCGAAAAACAGGCATTTCAGAAGAGATGGCAGTTTTTTGATTTCATAATTATTCATCTTTACATTTTGAACATAGAAATGGGGGTATTACGTGACACGGGTCCTTTAAAGTCTTGTCCTGGTTTGTGATCTTTGGTTACATGTATATAACCTTGGCGTGTGTGTTTTTTGGCAGGGGAGCAGCAAGGCCAGAGCTCAAAGGGACAACAGTGTAGGAAGTGACAGCGGCTCTTCCATTTGTACAGTCAACAGCAGCCAGGACCATCCTTGTCTTGATGACCCCTTGCCTGCTTCCTCCCAGCTGCGACCCATCAGCCCACTCAGGTAAACACACTCGATTCATATTTTGGGGCAGAACAGTCAGTGATTTAAGGGTCAGGACGGTTCTACTTGTTTTAAGTGGATTTCACGACTATAGGGGTTTATGTGTCGCTGAGTTCAAATGAGTGATTTATAGACCTATGTTGGTGTCTTTAGGAAACACCAGCCTCCAGCAAATATTGATCAATCAACGTGTTTTGTAGGGCTGTAATCACTCAATTGATTGGTCGATGGGGGGAAAAAAGATCTGCACGTTATACTAAGATTAACTAAATCAGCCACAGTGCATTGAGTGCACTCTGCCTGGTAGCCTAAATGAATTATAAATAAACATAAAAGCAATTTGCAGCCTATTCAATTATTTTAACTTAATTATTTATACTTAAATGATGACAACAGACTCAAAGCCGGCCAGCCTGCACTTGCCCATACGCATAAGATTACTGTTAATAGAATGAGCCGCCGAAGCTGACGCAAAGGGATGCGCCCGCAGTTATAGTATGTCAATCCAAACTATCTGGCTATTTATTACGCCGAATATATTAGGATATGCCAATTCTGATATGTTTCCACTCGAAGCCTAACAAGAATTTGTGCGCGAGTTAGGGTTTTTAAATCCACTCAACCCATTATGAGAGCCAATTGGCACCGCCCAACCTGAATAAATAAGCATTAATCAACCACCCAAACCCAACCCGCATACGGGGGGGTATGCGGGTATAGCACAATTGTCAGAACAGAATATAATTCTACATAATTAAAGTTTGCTTAAATTATCCCCAAACCTTCTTGGACTTCCTATAAATTAGAAAGCTAGGTGGTGCATTATAAACTTAACTTCACCTCACAATATTTTTTGCCTTGGACTACATGAAGCTGTATGTGGTCACATCACATTGTGTGGACACTGTGTATTTCTCCTCACATACGTTCCTCATGATCTTCAGGTGCCACAACTCAACAGGAGACCTGAAGCGCCTCGACTCCTCTCTCACCTTCTCGCCCTCCTCGTCCTCTTTACCCAGTGACTCTCAGCCTCTGGGCTTCCGCCGACGGGCCAGCACCTTCAGCCACCCTCCCTCCCCTTCCTCAACAGAGTACTCACCGGTGCACGCACTAACTCACACACCACAGGACCCTTCTGCATCTACAAAGCCCAAGCTCGTACGACACTACTCCGTCAGCACCGACACTCCCCACCAGAGCAAGTAAGGAGAGAGTTTGTGTGTGTGTGTGTGTGTGTGTGTGTGTGTGTGTGTGTGTG
>CALSBV010012195.1:8662614-8693277 GCA_943590825.1 Bovichtus diacanthus | reverse complement strand
AATCCTTACTCCACCCTGATACAAAGCACGCACACAAATACACACACCTACTCAGTCTCTGGTCTATATTTATGTTTGCTTAAAATTGTTATTGACGTCAAAGCATCCGTCATTTAAAAAAAAAAAAAACTAAAATTCACCAATGAACAGTATGATGTGCTGTGAGTCATTATTTATTTTTACTGTTGCGTAACTTTTTAAAAAGCTGTCACGTCAGGGCCTTTTCAACCAGTTATTTGTCTTCTTCTTCTTTAACCTTTTGATTCCTCTTTGTCTTCTTGTCAGATATGTTGTTCCTGCAGGGGTCAGAGGTCATCTTTAAGGTGGCCTTGAGCCTGCTGGGGAGCCATAAGCCTCTGATCTTGCAGCATGAGAGCCTGGAGTCCATAGTGGACTTCATCAAGACCACGCTGCCCAACCTGGGCCTGGTACAGATGGAGAAAACCATCAACCAGGTTAGAATAACTTTGCCTTTAATCACTGGACTGCCTAACTGGAAGACATTGCAAAGTTTTTTTATGGACCATATTTTATTGATTTTCATATCTGGGATTATAGTAAAGTGTTTGAATTGCGATAGTCTGTCTTAATACTTTCCAATTTTCTTTTTCTGTCTGTGGTGCAAAACACATTTCATTCTACTAGAAACAAAAATCATTCACAATTGGTGTATTTTGTGTGTGTGTGTGTGTGTGTGTGAGAGAGAGATAGATAGAGAGAGAGAGAGAGAGAGAGAGAGATTCATTTTAAGAAAGGCTAAATGATTTCCGAAAACTGCATAGTGCAGTTACTGCATGTTATGTCCATAATGTTGAAGCAGCATAGAGTGAAATATTCTGACTTCTAGTCTCTGGTATGTGTCTTTAGTGTACAGTAACTTAACAGCAACTCTAACTAGATATAGAATATCACCAGACCTATCATTTCATTCACATACACATGCAGCGGCGATTTCCCACTTCCTGTCAACTTTTGTGAGGCTGAATGAATTTGCGTATGTTAGATATGTTAGTGGATCAGTGACCTCTTAGCTTGTCGTATGTCCGTGTAAATACGTGACGTTACTAAATTAGCTCAAGCAACTATTAAACTTCCCTCAGTTCACTAAACAGATGTTGATTTTACAACTCATGGCGGTCATAAAGTGACAATATAATTGCTTTAGGACGAACCTAAAAAAATAGAGTATGATATTCTGCTTGAGTGACAGGTGCTATCAATGTGAACCACACTCTCTCCTTACAACAGTGTGCCTGGAGTAATTGAACATTCAGTCAGTCTTTGTGGTGAAAAAACATAAAAACCACCACGTGTAAACAACACAAGCACACCTGTTTAATAACTCCAAGAACCAAACAGTGATGATCAGACTTCCTTGTGTAATATTGTTTTTATGAGTCAGTCTCATGTCAAGATGGAACATTTACTCTATTTACAGTAATATAAGCTGCCAGTGGTCTTGAGATGGGAAAAGCTGACATGAGCTTGTGATGAGTCACAGAAATGTGGAGAGATGTTATCAATGTAGTCTATAGTTTAGAAAGTATACCTATACTATATAATTTGCACGAGATAGCAAAATGGGGTTGACTCATTCTCCAGCTTGCCGGTGCTTTCCCTCTAGTGCCACTTATCCTCGTCACGTTGTCTATATGTTAACTGAGGTGTGACTCGCAGAGACTGTACTGACAGAATGTTTGGAGCCGCGCACGTAAAACATGTCTCCATTGTTTATTTTCTGTTATGCAGTCACATGGAATTTGTAGGTGCAGGACAACAACAATCTGCTGAATATGAGTTGTGACATGAGAAGGAAACAAGGGATGGTTTCCTGGTTTTGGCCACCTTTCCTATCAGTGATGATAACATTGTACTCACCAAGTAAGATTGCTGAAATATGAGAGCACGGTGACATTGCTCTGGGGAAGTCGAACAAGGAAAGAAACAGTCAGATGATCTTACAAGTTTTAAACAAACCCACTGGTTAGTCATTTGATATTTGGATGAGAAAACAAAGGCAAATGCTTACCCCACTACCTTTATAATTACTACCTGCCCGTTGGCCTTGGCCCTCTGTCGTGCAACAAGGAAACTGGTTTCTGGTGCACTCATGTTGACTTTTACTTCCAAATAAAGTGGTTTAAATGACCTTGCTAAACCAAAATAAAAGTAAAATTCTGGTTTCCGTCTTTGCTTTAAGAACAAAACGTATCCTTACAAAAAGGCAATGAACAATGGTATCTGGAGTCCAGGGCCACGACCATTGCAAGCAAGAAAGAAAAATTCACGAACTACGAGTCCTGAGTATAATAAAAGGCCTTTAATATTGCATCACTGACACCAACGCATTTCGGCTGAAAGCTGAAGCCCTGACAAACACTTTCAGACAAGGATAAATGTTTTTTAGATTGTTGCTGCACGTTGTAAGCACTGTCTGTGTTCATTAGGTTTGTCAGATGGACGTGTCCAAGCAGCTCCAGGCCTACGAGGTGGAGTACCATGTCCTGCAGGATGAGCTGCTTGACACGCCCCCGACCCTCAACCAACACCAGCGAGCCGCACAGCTGGAGAGGACCAATCAGAGCCTACGACAGCAGAACCTAGACCTGCTTGAGGAGCTGCAGGTACACACACACAAATAACAGTTACCTTCTCAGATCTTCTGATATTGTACGTGCCTTGTCGTGAGACAATGTTTTGCTAGCCGATCTGCAATCTGGGCTGAGGACCATAGACTGTATAAAATATGGATGTAGTTTCCGTGACGTCACCCATAGGTTTCCAAAAGGTTTACCATTATTTGTCTTATCATTTACCCTTTTGTTTTGAAATGTGCTATATAAATAAAGTTTATTATTATTATTATTATTCTCTTTTACTTGATTCATTTCAACCATCACTGTCTCCCTCAGGTGTCACAAGCTCGCGTCTACAGCCTTGAGAGCCGAGTGGAGACTTTGTCCCAGTCGGAGGTCCGGCTGATGGAGCAAGTGTCTGCGCTGGAGGAGGAGAAGCAGCAGCTAGTGAGCACCGTCGCACACCTTCAGAACGTCCTCACCAGCCTCGGCATACACACCACCCCTGATGAACAAACGCTCGGCCCACCCTCTGACAGACACACAGTCACAGCGACCGCAAAGGTGGAAGACAGAGAGGGGCTGGCCAACAGGACTGTGGGCTCCCCTCCCCACCCTTTGGTTCTTCCACAGGGTTCATAACTGCACCTAATCATTTTCCAAATGGTAAGGTCGACCGGAGGAGGAGGAGCCGTTTGTGGAAGGCCCAGGAAGTGAGACGTTAAAATGACTCCCTACCTCGACCTTTATCCTCTTCCCAGCTACAGAATGTTTTAATAAAAACAGGAAATGCAGAGGTAGTTTGACTCAAAACAGGGAGGAGAAGAATGGAAATATAACAAAAAAGGGGATGAGGTTAAAAGAGAATAAAGGATGGCACCTTTTATTTTGAGTATTATCCTAAAACAGCACATGTGCCCACTTCCCACTCTCTAACAAATATAAATAGACATGTGATTTAAACAACTATCCCCAAAGTTAGCACTGTCTCACTTGGAACTCTACTGTAAAAACAAAACGGTTACATTTGCACCTCTACATGTAAGTATGTTTGTGTTTTTTGAATGTCCGAGTGTCTTCACGCGTGTGTTTTATGCTCCTGTGTCAGATGCAACAAGGCTAAAATAGCCAAAGAATGTCATTATTAATATAAAGCTCGAACAAAGATCCTAAAACAACATGTTGTTGATCACACTTAATAAGTAAGTAATACAAAGATGAAATGTTTCCAAAGAAAAAAGTGACTAGAAAGTGAGATGAAGGGACGGGTGAAGAAATAACTTCATGACAAAGTTTTTTTTTTTTTCCTATTATATAAGTTGAATATGGCATAAGCTAAATGATGTTAGATCTTGGAAGGTGTTGCTCATATTCAGAGGTCAAAGGTGAACTATTTTTTATTTCTCCTCCTTATTTCTGGTCTTCCACGATTGTGTTTCCTGATCCTGTACATTTTAAACTTTAGTGACAGTAGCGCGCAGAAAGCGTCGCACAACAAATCCAGTCCATTTCACATCCTGTTTTTTTTTTTTTCACCTTTGAATACACGTCGCTCTGTCTGTGTAGAAGGCAAATAGATGCCTTTTCAGCAGAAAACTTAAAACAGTAGCTGTGCCTTTTCTAGTGAGGGGAAGTACAGATCAATAAAATACTTCAAAACGCACTTTTGTCTGAAACTTCAAACAGGAAACCTCTGCTGTTGTGACAATCTGTCAGCTCTGAGTCATTTACTGTATTCAACACACTGAATTCTTTTAACCCGAGATGCAGCTTGGTGTGTTTGTATGCGAGTGTCTAAATGTGTGTTCCTGTGTGCTTAGAAATGCATTACAAACTTCAGACGCATAAAAAAAAAGATGCTAATCATTTGCTATGTACATGTACACTCCACTACTAAATGCCTTGGTTTTCCACGTGATCGTGTCTTTTTGTTTTATTATTTATTAGTAACAGGAGTATACGATAATGCAGAGCTCCCAGACGGATCTTTTTCTCCTCACATCTCACATACCTAAACCTGTTTGAAGACCTCTGAGTGCACCTTTTAATCAAACAGCTCACGGTGGAGCATGGTCATAACTCACAAAAATAACTATGACGAAGGCTGTTACAGGTATTTCAGACAGTCTACTGTGCCGCTGCTGTAGGAGGTTATCTCTGAACAAGAGCAATGGGGTTAAAGCCTCTATTGGCTAATTTCCACCTTGCTGTGTCCCAATACTAAACTTCATACGTACCTTTTATAGTTTCGTTTTTCTAGTTAGTATACAATCAATCAACATCTTGCATCTAGCTGTGCGGATCAATATTTTTATATTAACGATGGATTAAATTACTGCATATAAACTGATCGCTCATGGTGACCAAAACCCGCAGAGAATTTTCACCTGATCTTTGGCCCGAACCCAAAGTTCACACTCACAGACTCGAGGGTGTGAGGGTGTGAGGGCTGCTCTACTGGCAACGCGTCAAGTGCAAGAGGGCTCTATCGCAGACATTTTGAGCTCTTTATGCATACATTCTGTAAGTTCCCATTTCTGCAGACTTTACCTGAGCAAATGACCCACAATTCATAGCGCTGTGACGTTAAACACGGGTTTAAAAGGAGAAACACGAAGGCATTAAACTAGACTGGCATATATGGGTGTGCTGGTTTGCCTAAAAGTACACAGAACCAATACATTAACAAGTATTTAAGATGGTACATAAAAAAACAGGAAATCGAGCATAGGCTATAGCCTAATACACAATGTTTGCTTTTGTTCAGAAAATAAAAATTGTTAATTGATTATTTGACAATTACTTCTCGACCATTCTGTGGGGCAAGAGCCTGGAAGGGAATGACCCTTTATTTGCCTTGGCCATGAGGAAAAGTTTTAAAATGTACAATTAAAACTCCCGAAGCCGATATGGTGCACAACATGTTTTGGCATCATCACGGTAGCGTGATATGTCAAAGTGCTGTCCCTTTCCTATTTATACCATTTTGAGTCCTAGTCCTAACCCTCTCGCACTTACCAAGTGACACCTGGTCCCTGAGGGTTCAGGCTCCCACTGTAAACTACCTGCTCAGCACCAACAGCAGACAGACGCAGCCGGTGACCAGCTGGTGAACTTAGTGGAGCATTTAGCAGCTAAAGAGCCAGATATTTCCTTCAAGATTTGGTAGAGAGCAAATGTAGAGTTAAAAGAAAGTGGATATGTGACTTGACACACGACTCCCAACTGAATGATATTATTTCTCCGTGTCTGCTGGATGTGTAATTAAACAACCGCTAAGATGTTCCAATATCAACTTGTTAACAGCTTGTTTCTAATGCCCCCAAAGTGGCAAAAAAATCAGTTAATGTAGGTTTAAAGGTTCTATTTATGAGATTCTGAGCATTGATATAGCAGCAAACACTCATTTGCTATGTGAAGATATAGTGGAGTAATGGCATCCTGAGCAGAGAATGTAGTTTCAGTCCCTGTGCGTGTGCGTGTGCGTGTGTGTGTGTGTGTGTGTTGTAATCTTAGCCTCTTTGTGCTTTGTTTTGGTAGCCGGGCCGGCCACGTGTGCATATTAAGCCGCGTTTCCACTGCATTCTCAAAACATGTTCACAAGTCAAACGTAGTACAGTCACCCGGAGGGTTGAATGTCATATTCTTCTCTCTCTCTCTCTCTCCCCATGTTTGATATCTGCATGTCTACTGTCACAATCACATGAAAGTGAAATTGAAATTGTAGTCATTAGCTAACATAAAAAATAAAAATTGATGTTAGCTAATGACTCTGTGACAACTCAGAAATGTTGCCCTGTAAACGACCTTTGCCCTGTGGGTGAGGGCAATATAAAAAGACTTTCCCTGGAGGAATCATCAAAAGAATAACATTGTTAATAACCCTCATTAATGCTGTCAAGGAACGCTCTGCTTTAAAGACGTGGATCAAGTCTTGATCCAAACCAAACATTCCTGCTGAATGGAGATTTCCACAAAGCAGCAACAAAAGGAGTCAAGTTCTTTTCATAACACCCAGAAGCCGGACACGCCCTCCGGTACTAATGACACCGATCAGCATGTAAACTGCATGACTGCTTGATACGTGTCCACACCCTGCAGATCACCACCGTCACCAGCCTCAATGAGGCTTGATGCAGCTAATCTGTCAGGATCTCTTGGACGCTTATGTGGATTTTTTATTTTCTTTTAAGCTACATAACCCTTCTTGACCGAGCGGCCTTGCCCAAGTTATCATGCAGTGTTGTAACGGCTAACATTTTGTTTGTGTGTGTGCGTACGCACCTGCTGTTGCTGGTTGAAAAGGGCACAAACATTTTGTCTGTTCAGGAGCGACGGCTCCTCGCGTAGGGAGCAGGATCACCCGCCGCCTACGCTGCGTGTAAACAGTGTATGTGTACAGTGTGTGTGTCTACAGTATGTGTGCGTGTTGTCGCTCTCTGCCAGCCGGAGCAGACTGCCAGGGGTTGTACCGCTTCCCGGAGTTTTGTTTTATTTGACTCAAAATCTGTTTACCCTTCCACACTCCATCTCAAGCCTCGCCTGCCCTGCCCTGCCCTGCCCTGCACCGAGCTCCACCACATGCCTGTATCCTCCTACAACCATGATCCAACACTCTGAGGCCTGAGAGAGGCACAGCATTTTTTGAGATATTTCAGTCTGGACCAAAGTGGTGGACCGACTGGCAGACATCCCCAGAGCAAGGCTGGGTGTCTTTATCAGCTGACCTTTACACACCAATAAACACCTACTTCATCAGGTTTTTGTGGTTTATAAAGTTATCCAGTTGGATGTAATCATTAATGATGCTTTGTTTAATCAAGCGCTGAGATGAGAGTGCACTGGTCAGTGCAAAAGGTCGAACAGTGTCAGAAACTGCTCATAAAGCATTACTGCAGCACTAAATACTGATAAGAAGCTCCTTTACCTGAAGCACCTGGATAATTCAAAGTGATGAAGGCCATAAAGTTGGCTCCTGATTATACTGGCTCTGCTCCTCTCTCTGTACCTTTTAGTCTGACATACGTTTTCAATATGTTGACCTGAATGAATATACTTTTTTAATACAGTAGTGATTTTACTCACAGCAAAATAAGGAACGCTTTTATTAGGTTGTACTCAACCTATGGTCGAGCTTATCAATCTTGAAGAAAACCTATAGTGTACAGGAAACTATGCATTTCATATTAGAAACATTAGCTCCAGAAGAACCTGCACTCTACATGAAGTGTAGAGAGTGTGTCTTTTTTCTCTGTTAAATTTAATCTGTTTTTTATCTGCAGTGTTCTTATAAGCATTATAAGTAAACTATTACTGTTTGACAGATAATGTTAGAGCCTCTCTGGGATCACTTCACCATTTGCATGTTTGCCCTCAATCATGCACAAATGTCATAGTATAGTATAGTATAGTTTTCTTTACACCTCAGACACTTTTTCTATATACTGAATTTGCACAGCCCGCCTCAACACCAGACTAATATACCTTAACAAATGAATTGTTTATAAATGTCATTTTTACTCAAATCGTAATTAATATTCTTCATTGCATACACTTTGTTTTGTCAGCACAGCCACATTGTCAGTGTGCCTGTGTGCAATGCAATGCACATGCTTATACAACATGTGCATTGCATTGCACATGTTGTATAAGCATGTGACATATGAAGCCTTTGAATCTTCAACTCCCGTTTTACATCAGTCCTTTGTGTCTTCCATTCCGAAGTGGTTCCATTTTAAAGATCCAATCAATATGATGCAGTAAATCAGAATAGAAGATTTTTTATTGTTTTGACTGACAGGTGTGTTTATTCTGCATTTGACTCTGTGTCGGGTGAGTCACTCGTTTCTTTTCAAAGAAATGTCTTGGCAAGGAAATTGCACATAAAACCCACTGCACATTTCAGCATTGTGTGTGTGTGTGTGTGTGTGTGTGTGTGTGTGTGTGTGTGTGTGTGTGTGTGTGTAAACTGCTAGTTATCATGCTACTGTTGCATAATGATATGTGTTCAGGGATTAATATACATTCCACTGTAGTCTGACTAAATTTAATTTACAGTGTGTTTGTGTGCGTGTGCATACAGTATATGTGTTATTTGTTTGATCACATCGCAATTTCTAGAAATTTAGGAAACAAACAAAAAAGCACTTCTGTTTCTTCTTCGTTCTTGTATGATCAACAGAAACAACACTCCTGCCATTTGTCGTAAAACTATAAAAGTGAAAAAACTGCGGTATGAATAAACACAATCAAGCATTTTGTAAATTTAAGAACTGGCCATTTTCTAACGATGTTCTCATTTGTAATGTGTCCTGTTGGTTTAAGATAAAACTATAGGTGAGTGTTGGAGTGTTAGATGGTAAACAGTGCTATAAATGAAAAACGTGAAGATAAGAGATGTTTTTAAGGTTACACCAGGCAGCTAGCATTTTGAAAGAATGATTTATGTCTACTGATATCTAAGCTGATTACCACTTACTAAATAAAAAGTCATAAAACACATGATGTAAAAATGTAGCTCTGGACCAAATCATGTGATCGCAAGCTCCACCTACATTATTGTGTAATGAAACTAAATTCTTATCACATTACAATCACAGTATGACATACATTGCTACACATGTACAAATACAAACACTGTATATAACTTACAACATATGCATGCTTTATACATATATAGAGAAATAAAGATTCCAAAAGATTTCAGAAAAATCTCTAGGACTAATAATATATGATGTTCTCATATAGTGTTATGCATTTTGAAGCTAAAATGTTTCTTAACATTTTAATGTGCGTCATAGAATTAAAGACAACTTGTTAATTTATTTTTTGTTATGTGCCGTTCATGAAACATGAGATGAAATGTTCTGTAAATAATATCTGGTATGATCAAAGCTATCTTTCTTTACAGTATATGGAGCCGTGCTTCGATCAAGTCTTTTTACTTTCTCCAAATCTGACTTTTAATAATGAGTCTCATTCTGTGAGCATGTCATAAATTGTCTCTCTTATTTGATTATTTAACTAGAAATTAATTCAAATTAAGTAACTGTTGTAGTCTATGGATGTGAAGCTGATTTGAATAATTGTATGCACTGTTAAGTAGTTTAGTCTGTAACAATGTATCATGTTTTATAAAATCACCATGTATTCTATTGGAAAACCCTAATCTAAGTCAAAATAACTAGTAACTATAGTTGTCAAATAAATGTAGTGGAGTCAAATAAACAATGTAAACTATGTGGGGTGCAGTAATGTAACAGTTTAGTTTCCCAGTATTCAGAAAAATGAATAATAAATGAATAATCTACTTTCCTATAAATTGGCCAACTGTTACTCCCTTGTTCCACATGCTCTTGTTTTCTTCCACTATACCTACTTTTAAAGCTGGGTAAAACCTTTTAAATTGCTGCTACATGACCAGAGAAAACAGAGAAAAAGGTAGAACATCTGCAACACCCAGAATGCACTGGGCTTGTTGCTGGTGGTGCTTGACTCTCATTTGTGGTGGTCTCTTCCTCTTACATGCATGTATTTCCCAATAAAATCTAACCGAGTAGAAGACGTGAGTAATAACGTGGCATGGAAATACTGAAGTGAAGCGCAAGTACCTCGTGTAGTGAGTAGTGAAGTATTGAAGACATGAGAGCACAGTGTGCTGCAGAGACTCTCGCAGTGACCTCAGAGGGAAAGAGGCCCAGATTATGAAAGAGGCAGATTGTAGTCGCCATCCTGCTGAGTCACAAACTGCTAACATGGACCAGCAGGCTGAGCAGAGAAAGGACGTTCTCGTTGGAAAACTGGGAAGGATGATGTTACAGGATTTGTGTGCGTGTGTCATTGTATGTGTGTAAGGGTGTTTCTGTTTGTTGTAGAAGGTCAGGCGCCGCAGCTTGGGTGTGACCACCGCTGTCCTGTCAGCACATCGAGTGTCCACAAAGCCCCTCCCTTTACCCCCCGCTCTCTCTCTCTCTCTCTCTCTCTCTCTCTCTCTCTGTATCTCTCTCTCTCTCTCTCTCTCTCTCTCTCTCTCTCTTTCTTCCTCCCTTTCTCAGAGCTAGGGTGTAACCAAGACTGTACTTGTCAGTTACTCCGATCTGTAAAAGGAGAGAGGGGTCTTTGTGTGTGTGTGTGTGTGTGTGTGTGTGTGTGTGTGTGTGTGTGTGTGTGTGAGCAACAGCCAGAGACAGCAGGCAGGTTTTCTTGAACAATAAAGCTGTCTGTTGGTTATTTCTGAACCCTGAAGAGGAAGCACAACTCCCTGCAGGGTGGGGAAACGATTCATAGAGCCCCCACCCAGCATGCGCGTGTGTACACACACAATCACACACAATCACACACACATACACACACACACACACACGCACACACACGCATTGATCCAGAGACACACAATTCACACACGCTGGCTATCTTTGAGCCCAAGTGTCTTTCACTGTCTTGCCCCACCCATCTTTTACAAGAATCGGTAATTGTGTAGTGGAAGAAATCGTCTATTATAAAGCCGGGTATTATTCCAGCTCAGCTCTGAATAACTGGGTGACTTCCCTCAGGCCTGCTCTGCCTGCTGCATGGCTCACAAACTCTGGATCATCGACTATTACTGCAGGTTATATAAGATTTAACAAGCAAGCTTTAACTATAGTTTAGGCTTGTCTGTAGGAAGATGCCTTAAATTATGTACAGAGATAATGGTACTAATACATTTATACAAGAATACTTTGTGTTCAGTAATATGAAAGTATGCACGGACTGATGACTGTTATAATGTCTTTTTGCCCTCCAGTAAACATTTGATTAGTCATAAGATATTTGCGAGGGAAACTGTACATTCTTTGCCATTCACTATTTCAAAGAGTCACAAAAACGATGTCCACCAGTTTTAATCTTTTCAGGTTTGTTTCTAAAACACATCAAGTATTGTCAGTCATTTGAGCTTGGCGGGCATGTCTAAATATTACAATACCCATGAGCCTCGCCAGCCATTGGAATCGGCCAAAGTGCCAAGTCAGAGTGGTAGCGAATTCGACACGCTTCATTGTTACAGTTGAGAACAAAGTATGGCGCCATAGTTGCACAATTGACCCAGAAATTAAAAGTGAATTAAGTGATTCTTTGCTTCCACCTGCAGTAAGCGTTCGAACTGAATTTGGATGTTTCTTGCTGCAAATGTCTCCCCATATGTTTTTAAAACGTTTTTTAAACTTTGTTCTTTCGAAACAAACCATGTAACATGGTAAAAATAAATGGGAATTTTACCTATTTTATGCATACTTTTAAAAATACGTCTTTTAGAGTTAGTACTTTAGAGCGGAAAATGTCTGATTAAGCTAACCTCACCGATGCTATTTAGCTCACGGCTGTCATTCATTCTGACATCACTAACATAACGTTTTGTGATTTGAGGTATATTGTGTTATTTTTGTGAAATTTCATTTTAAATCTTCCAGGTTGACGTCATCGGTAGAGCATTATGATCGAGTGTCAGGTCAGAATATTTTGACTATATTTTATATTACCTTGTGGCAGTGCCTCATTCTTTGGTACTTATTGTCGTTTAATTTTTCCCAATTCATTTTAGTTGATTATTGATTAGTTGATTGGAGGGTTATTCAGATCACCTGTTGCGCAGAGTGTGGGGACTGACGCATGTATTTCCCCTCAGGCCGTGACACACCAACCAGACATCAAAGAACAAGGTGAACGGAAAACAAAGGCCGACAGACGCTCACTGTCAGACAGACATTGACTGACGGCCGTTATCATCGGCTTGGTATGTCACGGCATGAACAGAGGTAGAAAAATTGCACAACCAAGACATTCTGATCCTTCCTCTACTTAATGCAAACCTCATTTCAGCAGATATTGTCAGCCAGAAACGTGGTCTTTAGGCCCTTTTGAGACTTCTTTATTGTTTTAACTTTTCTGATGGACACAGCAATCCGATTTTTTTCAATCAAATCTGGGTCGCTTTCATATGTGGTCCTAAATCCTTTTAATATTTGATCACTGGCCGAGCAACCGCCTTTAAGAACGGTTATATTGAAATGCATATTTGTTTTTCTCACCTCATACTCACCCCTCATACAGTCACTTTCATTTTGTTTCATTTGACCACTTTGGTACAACTTTGGTAAGTTGTAAGGATCAATATTGAGTCCAACTGCCTTTAATTTAAGCAAATTATCGTTTGTTTTACTCCGGGTTTTGTAGTTTCCCCGACTAATGGCAGCCATGTTGCAGGAAGTTGTTTTGTTCTTTGCCACTCAGTCCAACAGAGAGGAGCCTATATAGGAGACTATATTTTGTTTCTTGGTTTATTTTACATGAATATATTTCTGCATTGTGTGGTTGAGAACTGGTTCTCAGGCATCCTCCCGATCAGCTGAAATCTGTGGAATCAGCACTGCCACAGTCTCTTCTTCTCCTCCCTCTAAACAGGTCCTGCTAGTCTTAGCTTGTTAGCTCTGTTAGCTACACCACAGTTATTTAGGTGGAAATAATTAGTAACAAGAATCTATGCAAGCATCGGTGTGTTGGACTGGACTGGTTGTACCTGTAGAGCTTAATTCACAGCAGTCCCGCTTAGTCTGGGAAAACAGCCAGCCATATAACACCTTATATGAACTCTTAAATGTATCACCTACTTTCTGCAAAACAAAATTGAAATAGTCTTGACATGAACGGCCAAATACCCAGGAGGTGTGGAGTTACGTTTTCTTACAAAGAAGATTTCATATTCTGATTACAGAACATTCCTCAAGGAAGTAGTTTTCATGTCTGCTTGTCTGTTGACAAGATGTTTCGCTTTAAACAGATTTGTATTTCATTTGGTGAACTCGGCTGTTGGCTTTAATCCAAAAAACTATTTATTGAAGAGGTTCTAGTGTGGATTTAGGATTTATTCAATGACATAACATTTGACATTTTTGACATGTCTTTGGGTTAACTGAAAGTTGTTCTGCACTGGCAGGGTTTTTCACTTTCTGAGTACCTTTTAGTTTGAAAAATGCCCACTTCTCACTTTTAATAAGTGCACAGTGGACATTTGTATTTTTATTTTGCGTTTGTATAGGTTACAAATGTGAGAAACAGAAGTTAAACATGTAGCAGGAGAGGTCAAGAAGCCATTTAGTGGTATAAAAAAGAAATGCAACTTGTTGAAGTAAAAACACAAAAATAATACAATAACCAAAAAACACAATATACAATAAATACAAACAAAATACAGGAAATAAACAAATTGCATAAAAACAGTGCAAAAAAAATGGATGTATGTGTAGAATGATGGACGGATGGATCTTTTTTCATCTTCCATCCGCGATCATTCACTCAAGGAAACATGTCAGCTGCTCTTTCGTGGGTAAAAATGTACCGTCTAAAAATGCAACATGTATTCATGGGATTTATCGTGATAGGAACCGTCTCCCTCTTCTCGACAGACAAAACTTCTGCACTTCACACATAAGTGCATGGTAAAGAGTAATACAATGTCTTCTTATATTTCTTTTTTCCTTTCTTATATTCTTCTTTTCCATCAGCAACAGTCCACTTACACACGGACGTTTCGGCCTCTGCCTTCCATGTGTTAACCAGGAGGGAAAATATTGACCTCAACTCCACCCAACAACTCAAAACACCTGCTCTTCTGCTTGACCACTTTTCACCAGAGCTCCTAATGGGGCCTGAAACTCAGCAATCAGTAATTAGTGTAAAGCTTCCTGATGGCTCTGCATGAAGGTGAATTTTTGAAATTTTGAACGAAGCTTTAACGATCGACTCTTCTCTGAGTCATTTTTAATCACAGTGTGATTAACATGTCATGTCTTTGTCCTGGGTACACTATTACATTCTTTATTAAGGCAGATTGATTTGCCTTCAGCTCCAGTTTATGTCTCAGTTATCGATTGTGGCAGTGGGGTGTGGAGGTTGGCTGCTAGGGAGGAGATGGGAGTGGCTCAGCTGGAGGCCAGGCAGCTGGATGGAATCAGGTAATCAGTCGCACAATAAAAGCACGCCGATTACCTGGTTCTGTCTTGCAGTAGGCTGGGTTCATGGTGGAGAGACCGAGCGGACGGAAGGAGACGGAGACGGAGACAGGGACGGAGATGGAAAGAACGACCAAGCCGCCTCTAATAAACTGTCTCACACTCCCAAAGAACGCTCCCTGTCTAATTTCTCCCTCTGTGGTTTCCCTGTGTGAGCGCATCGGCTCACAGCGATATTTTAAATGCCGCAACAAGGCAAACTCACTTTCAATGACAAGCCAGACACACACACACACAACCTGCTCGGATTTTCCCAGTATCTGTACTGGGAAAATGTAGACGTCTGTGGAATTTTGGAGCCCTGCAGAGTTTTGATATGAACGATCACATTGTTTGTTCTTACAGTGTTGTGTGTGCAGTTACGCCATGCTGCCTGTGGAGACAGAGATGTGATTGTTCCCCAGGGAGAAATTAATATACTGTAACATAGCTAAGAGTGAGAGTCACATGTCTTTATTACGCAAACACACACAGTATTCATCTAATGTGAGATTGTGAAACAGATCATATTGAAGGTAGATTGATCTCACTCTTTTATGGTAGCCAGAGCTCCACATCTACGCCTCTCAACTATCAGATATTTGGAAATCACCCAGAGATAAAATGATTACTGTCTCCAAAAATCATTATATCTGTTTATGAGACTATCGCTCAATCTGTTTAATGGTATTTTGTGATATTTTGCACAATGTTTTGTTTGTCTTTTAGAGCTTGTTCTTCTTCTTGTTTAGATCATTTTGCATCCTGTCCTTGTTGCATGTCCACAGGCAGATGGCATTGATTCAGACTTGTCGTGTTTATGATTCATCATGACCATCCTTATCAGTCTTCAACTTAAAAGACATAAATAATGGAGCACAACGATAAAGGTGTGTCTCCTGTCTGCAGTTTATGATGTATTTTGTTACAGTGAAGTGGAAGGTTTCAGGCAATGAGCAAGTACGTGATTTTTGTGTCTGAAGTGAATTGATGCTTTCTTGTTACTTTTGTCATCCTGTCAGTGTTGCAATGGCAGTGACTCTTCAAAGACAAATGTGAGATCCTGCGTAGATAACAATAAGCAGTGGAGGCTGTGAGGGAGTGGCAGGGAGGCTCAGTTACCTTTCCAAACCACAGATGACACTCCCAAATCATTGTTCAGTGTGCCAGAACATCCGTTATGTGGAGATATATATTCTGTCAATGTGTTTCTTTGTGTGTGTGTGTGTGTGTGTGTGTGTGTGTGTGTGTGTGTGTGTGTGTCGGTTGTGTGTGTGTGTGCGTGCGTGTGTGTGTGTGTGTGTGTGTGTGTGTCCCTTTTGGTCCAGACCGAAATATCTCAACAGCTATTGGATGCATTGACGCAAAATTTAATGGGGACATTCATGGTCCCGAGAGGAGGAATTCTAATGTTCACATTTTTGTTTCTTTAGTGGATTATCTTCACACCTATCAGATGGATCGTCATGAAATGTGGTTCAGACATTCACCCCCCCACCCCCTCAGGATGAATTGGAAGAACTTTTTTCATCCTCTGACTTTCATCGGGTGAAAATGTCATACCTTTCTTATGACCCAATTTGATTGACATTCCCATCAGCCTCAGCTGTAGCAGTTTGCATTTGGGGCTAATGACCTAATGTCAGCAAACATGATAGTCAGCTATACGTTATACCTGCTCGACATGAGCACGTTGGTCTCGTCATTGTGAGCACGCTGGCATGTAGGTCAAAGCATGGCTGTGCTCCTGGGTCAGAAATAAACCAGGCAGGTCTTTCAGTAAATCATACTATGTTTAAAACTGCAAGTGCACGCTTGTAGCTAGAGAAATCTAAATCTGAACAATTAAACAGAAAATACCCCTCAGATCCACCCACCGCGTCATGTTGGCTGTGCGCCGTTTGCGTAAGAAAAATACTTTTTTTTTTCTGTAGCGGCTCCTCAGCTCTGGGATAGACAAAGAGCATTAGGCAGGATGAGTCTGTTGATGCTTTACACCCACTTTTATTCTCTGGCTTTTTAATTGTGTTTAACCTGTTTTTTTTTTCTGTTTTTTTTACTGATTAAGTTGTGTTTTGTTTCTGTTTTAATCTTGTTTCATTTACCCAACATCTATTGCACACATACAGTATGTCTATGTCCATCTTTGTGAAGCGTTTTGGTGCAAAACCTGTTTTGCTTTTTAAAGTGCTATTTAAATTTGAATCCTATCATGATGGGAACATCTTCATTAAAATAAAGTTGGAATAAGTTAACTGTGACCTTTAATGGGTAGAAGATTGCTCCATAAATCACACACCTGGGATCCTTTGTGTGTCTCATGTACACTGCCGCTTGTTATTTTACCGCTGAAATAACTAAAACTCAGTTCAGATAAAGTTCAGATGCAGCTCCTTCACTGACGTCACATTATTGAACTGAAACTACATCAACCTTGACAGCAAATGACAGCTTGATTAATCTGCCTTCAAACTGTCAACTGACGGAGGTGTACAGGGTGGCGCCTGGCTACTTTGCTGCATTTGACTTGTTTGTAATCTTAGAAGAGGGGGAAACCTGTTGTTTCCCATCATGCACTGAGAGTTAGCAGTCAGTGAAGAGCAACAATGGCACTTTGTTTTGAGAGATTATTGTTGCCCATGTAGGGTTGCTGACACATCAAATTGGTAGCAAACCAGAACTGAGAAATTATATTTAAAGAATGCCAGTGTGAAAAAGCAGAATGGACAGCAAAGCTGGAATGTTATGGAGTGGTAACATAAGTAGAAATTCAGAGGAATGGAAGTATGAATACATAAAAACATTTCCAGTGAAATCCTACTTGAAAGTCTCTCTCTGCCTTCCCCACAACTATGTTTCCTCATCACCCTGTCTTGTTCTGCTATTTGTTATTTTAAAGGTCCATTTTTTCACAATAAAATAATAAATAAGAGATAAGAGACTTTTAACATCCTGCTTATCTGATTTGTTGTTAATCTGACGGTAACACACTCAGATGTTCTGGACGTCTCTGAAAGCAGAGAATAAAAACTTTGCTGTGACTCCTCTAGGCTGACTCAAACAGTACGCTATAGCTGCTGCATGAAAGAAAGAAGAGTTTGGTGCAATCTAATCTTTGAATTCAGTGCAGCTCAAACATCCTTAAACCCCGAGGAACCACTGAAACACTTCAATCCTGTGCAAACAGAATATAATCCAGGAGATGCGAGAGAGCATGTGATACTTTCTAAAGCAGGGCGTGACCTACCCTGGAGCGGTCAGACAGTCTTTGAATTTGACCCGCCCAGTGTTGGTATTTGTTTGAGTAAAATGTTTCACGTATGAACAAACGTATGTATTCTAGTATAAATTCAACTAATGTAGCAGGGATTTTAGCCAAGAAATTTTAGCTGCATTTTGAGTTTTCTCAAAAATGTTACACATAAAATGTATCCATTCTTGATATTCGTAATAAAAATGAAGATATTTATATAGAATTGTTTTTAAAGAGTGCTTCCCAGTAAAAAAAAAAAAAAAAAAAAAACTAAAACAAACAATTTTAAACCATAAAATAGATAAAAACAATGAGAATACTAGGCCACACAGAATAACACTATTCAGACTCCTTTATAATTAAATATGAATAAATATAATGTTCTTCACCACTGGTGGATGTTTTTTTATCAGGGATTAGTAACATATTATTGATAATAAAAACCAGTTGTGGTTTTCCCAAAAATCATTCATATCATAAATATTAATATTAACAATCTTTGTTCATAGATCACTCTTCCAAACCCAAAAAGTGCTTCACGTCAGGCAGCAAATAGAAATCAACAAATTATAAAATATAATATATAATATATAATCTAATCAAATGGATTTGATCTTTGGAAATAAATAAAATAATTTCCGGTCATTTAAGACAAATAAAATAAAAAGACAATTCAAATTGCTCAGCTTGATGGTGACCCTGTTCCTCCAGTGACGGCATCATCATCCCCATTGACACAAATCAGCCAACATTTTTATTATATATATATATATATATATATATATATATATAAATATATATATATACATATATATAGCAGAAGAAAAAAACCCTTCACTTTATGTTAAAGGAAACCTCTTGGAGTGCCGGAAGTATTTTCATATTTTCATGTTAAAACATTTAACATGAAGACAGATTTGGTTTGACGATGATATCTCTGAGAGTTCCAGGATGCTAAAGTTTAAAATCACATGAATGTTGGACATGTTTTACATTTGAGTCAGTATTGCTTGTGGTGTGATATGTAGATTAATATGATACCAGGATGACAGGTTTCTTTCTTTTGTGACAGTAAACTGAATATATTTAGCTTTTGGACCGTTGGTTTGACAAAACAAGACATTTGATTAGTCATCTCGTCGTTTAAGAAATTGTGATCACCATTTTATAGACTAAATGTTAATCAATGAATCAGCCCTAATTCTTTTTGATGTATTGGTTTTGTGTGAATACACTCTGTTAGGAGAAATCATGCCTGTGTTTTGGAGGTGTCTTCAAAAACTGGTGGCAGTTCGGTCTTATTTATTTTTTCTCACACCCACACAGCCCGGCCCCCTGCTCATCATCCCTCTCCCCTCAGGGGCAGATTTTATTTGCATTGTGTTTGTCCAGAAAGTCGACAGTGTGCATGTGTCTGCCTGTCTCTGTGTGGGTTTTTTTTCCTATGTGCATGCCACCGCCTTCACCTCCAGCTATACTTGACATTTTACAAAATGCACTCCTCCCTCTACTACCACACACACACACACACACACACACACACACACACACACACATTATTTCTAGTCCTCACATCACGTGAAAATAGTGAGAAATATTAGTGCATCAATGTTTTTTAAATCTTCTTTTAAAATTACTGAGAGGCAACTTGCAACCCTGGCCGACGTCTACCTATCAAAGAGAGGACCAAAGACTTTCTTGATGTTCAAAAAGGAATCATTTAACTATATTATATCCCTGTGACACAAATATTCTGAAAAGCTCTCAGATCTCCTACTGCTGGATTTTTAAATGCACACAATTATACACACAAGAAAATAGGCAGCACAGCTTTTAACTATGCTCCAAAATTATTGAATACCCTACAAAGAGCTATAAGAGATGCAGGATCTGTGAACATTTGATCATTCTTCTTCCTTTTTTTTTTTTTTTTAATAATTGTCTCATTTTTATTATTCTGAATGGTCTTAGTTTCATTGTGTAATTGTATTGTCTATTAGCACTTGTCTTGCATTTTTATTAATTCTTTTACACTTTGAGCTACGTATCTCGTATCAAAAGTGTTCTATGAACAGAGTTTATTATTATTTTATTATTATACTTTATTACATGTATCTGGGTTTTAATTATATTCTAAAATTCTATCAAACCAGTCACATTTTGCCATGTAATTATATGTCATTGTTATGGACTGTTTGGAATGAAGGAGTATACATTTTAAATAGCTCTAAGGTTGTATTTTGGATCATGCTTGTTATATGTGTTTGTTCTGGTTGTTTGAGCGACGTTAGAGAATTCATTTTAAACTCATCCATGACAATAGCCATGCCAAATAAAATGATTATTCTTTCTCTCACACCGCTGATACAATATTCTATATTTAAGCATCCATATTGAAGTGAGAATGTTGCTCCATGCTTTCTGAAAGGGCATCTGTGTCATTAAATACTAGCTAAGAGAAGATTCCTGACATTCTTCACTGCAAAAGTGACGGCCTTCCTTTCTGTCAACATTAAGAATCCATCCTAAGAACTGTTCAATTTGATTTAGAATTAAATTAATAGAGTCCATGAACTGTATATATCATTTGCCATGCTCCCTGCCTTCCATTGTTGGATAGGTGCAAACGTGTGCACACACACACACACACACACACACACACACAGACACATGAACACACGGACATTATTCTGTTTACTATTTATTTTCTAATTCATTGGCAGGAGTTGCTAAACATAACAATATAATCTATTCAGGGAATATAATCCAAGCAATGCTAATGGTAATAATAACAATAACTAATAACTCTAATTACAATTCATTATGATGTAATGGCAATTTGAGACTGGTAACTACCTTTGTTTTATGTTTCAAGCACTTGTCATTATGCTATTAATAGTTATGGCTAAAAGTAAAGTTTTCCTCATGTTTGACCGGGATGATAGTAGGTGTGGCTGTGTGAACATTAGTAGTTTCTTTTTAGCAGTGCTAGCAGCATTGCTACAGGGGAATTTTGTAAAGACATTCATGTTTCCCAAACGATGAATCCGTCTGACTTTGGTGATCCCCTGACCTTTCCTCTAGCCCCACCGTGACATTTGTTGTTTTGGGTGAAATATCTCCACATTTCTTTGGAAGAATTGACATGAAATGTGCTTCAGCTATTCATCATGGCCCCTTCAGGATGAATTGTAGTAACTCTGGTGATCGCCTAACTTTTCATCTAGCGCCATTTCCAAATAAAAAATGTAATTGTCTGATTATGAGCAAATATACCTGCACAACTAATGACATTCCCAACAGCCTCAGCTCCCGTTTTGTGTTTAATGCCATTACCTGCTAAACATCAGGATGTTAGCATTGTCACTATGAGCATGTTGGCATGGTCGAGTCTGTCATTAAAACGTATTTTAAATGATTAGACTTGTACAGTATATGTAAGCCACAGCACTCTCTGCTAAATAGACCAGCATATAGCAATAGCCAGACTTGTCAAATGTATTATAATGATTCTTTTTATGGCTGCAACTATTTCAAAACAAAAAAGCAGCAAATCTTTGAAAAGCTTAAACGACTTAACAACAGCTAATCAGTTATGAAAATGGCTGAATAATTAGAATGATAGTGATGATAATACAGTTTTAACATTGTTTCATATACTTGTCTGAATTTGTTTTGTAACTCCTCTTCATTGTTGAGCAGTGAAGCGTCACAAACCCTGGAACAGAGACCAGTTTGTGTGGGCAGTTATCTCATCTACCTTTTCAACAGAGCACAACATGATATCCCACATTCAACCCTTACAATAAATAAACACAGACACACAGGCACACACACACACACACACACACACACAGACAGACAAACAGACAGACAGACAGACAGACAGACACACACACACACACACACACACACACACACACACACACACACACACAGACAGACAAACAGACAGACAGACACACACACACACTCTTCTGGATGAAATACCTGTAACGTCTGGAAAACGACACATGCACACATACACACTCACAGTCTGAGGGACAAGCTAAACTCTGTAGAATGAGTTTGGTGAAACTGTGAAACTTTTTTTTCTGACACAAAGCCAACTGTCCCAAATCCACACGACGTGTTCATTCTGAGCAGGTTTTTATAATATATGTGTTGACCAAAAGAAACATTTTCATGTCTATTTGTAAAGTTTAATTGAATAAGTTACACTTTGATTGACATCCAACATCAAACGTTTTGTTTCCTGTTAGTATGAAATGGTAAAGTAGTGTGGTAGCCCCTCATTATTTTGTACTTGTCATTTCCCCTTTTCATTTTAGCTTCAGATCACCTGTGCATTTCCCCTCTTGGCCAATCAGGGTGTGACGACGCCCTGGGGCTTAAGAGATGTAGAGAATTGCACAACCAGGACATTCTGATCCTTTATGGACTTAATGCAAACCGCATTTCAGCAGATATTGACAGCCAGAAGCTCTGGTCTTTAGTTCCTTTTGAGACTTCTTTACTGTCTTAACTTTTCAGATTTTGAGTGATTTCAAGCATTCTGAAACCTAGCTGGAGGGAGTATTATAAAAAAAAAAAAAACCTATCCTCTAGGTTCCCTGCATCAGTGCAGATTTAAGTACTGTTTGTCTCAGTTTGTTTGCCTAAAGATAACTTAACGCCTGCAGGCTTAATTTTGTTTATTTTTTATTGAAACTCTCTTCATACACATTTATTTATTATCGAAAAGGCGTTAATTTATTATTGAAGGTGTTTCATTATGAAGGCACTAGTACATTTAATTTTTTTTTTGTGATTGGAAATTGGTTCTCAGGCTTCTTTCCAATAAGCTGAAATATTGGTTAGTATGTAGCACATACTGTATAAAAATAGCTTGGAGTATGGATTTGGGACTCATCTTCAGTCTTCATAAAATTTTCCTTGGGAAGGAATAGGCTATTTGCCTATATAGAGCCATGTGGGTCGGTAGTTTGAGCTTGTGTTAAAGCCCAGTGTGGCAGTGGGGTGTGGTTACGGCGTCGGCTGATGAGATGAGTGGCTCAGCTGGAGAGAATAAGGTAGTCAGTCACACAATAAAAGCGTGGGGATGTCCTGGTTCTGGTCTCTGGCAGTAGGCTGGGTCCAGGAGAGAGGCGTAGCGGGAACTGGAGAGCTGGACTGAGAGACAGTGAGAGAGGTCTCCAGCCATTGTCTGCAGCTTTAGTTTTTTACTGAAAAAGGCCAGCAAGCTTATTAAACTGTTCATCCCTTTTGCTTCTGTCATTTTTAGCTGGGTGAGAGCAGGTTGTCTCGCCCAGTTTCAGAAAAATAACTGATCGCTTTCTGCTGATCTACAACTCTTGACAGGTCAGGTCATGGGTCTAAGAGGACCTCAACTGAGGACAAGTCATTTCTCTCCTGGTGCTTTGTAATTTTCCCAGAGCAGCTCTCCATTGTGGTCTGTCATAAGGCCACAGAGTGTTGCGCCTCCTATTATTAGTTGCAGATCATTTGAATGATTCATAAACTGAAATTATTCTGAATCAGGATGTAACTGTATCTCTTGGTCTAAACCCCATTCTTTACACTGAACACATAGCCCATACTGTAACTGGTGCGACCAGTACACACGGAGAGAGACTCAATAGCACGACTCAGACAGAACGATGATGATAAACTTTACTGGGTAAAAGTAGATACACAGCAGGACATACAGAACATGCAGGGAAAGTCCAAGGGCAGAGTCGGGTCACAGAAACAAGGTCCATGCACAGGTAGGTCCTCAGCGTAGCAGCAAAACAGGTGGGGATCAGGCGAAGACGGAGTCAGGATCGAGGAAACCAGGGAATTAGGAATGCTGGAACTCGACATAAATGAACGAAGACGAACTGGCAACCAGGGACAAACACAGACTATATACACACACACACACGGAAGTGGGAGGGGGGATAATGAGACACAGGTGGAGACACTAACGAACAGAGTGGAGACAGCTGGGGAACGTAAGTAGAAACGACACGAAGGAACATGCAGTTAACAAAATAAAACAGGAAGTACAAAGACAACATAGTCTCCCTTTCAGGAGCAGACAGGGAATACAAATGACCCATGGGGGGGTGTAGCCCCTGGAAGGAGGTCGACCGGGCAATCGTACTCACGATGGGGAGGCAGGGCTGTAGCCCGAGTTTTATTGAAGACCTCCTTTAGTGCCAAGTAACATGCCGGAACCGTGGCCAAATCCGGAAAGTCCCTCTCCGGGATCTCCCTGGCCCCCCAATCTAAAGAGGTAATCCCAGATCACGCTTCATACTAGTCGGAAAACACGTGGTGAGACACGTCTGGTGCCATCCCAGTATCTCTCCGCTGGCCCAGTCTATATGTTGTGGTTGTGCTGGACGAGCCATGGAAACCCCAGAATTAGCGGGTGTGAAGGAGAGTTAAACAAAGGGAAACTCATCTCCTCCGAATGTCCATCCGCCATGACCAACTGGACCGGGTGAGTAATGTGGGAGACCCGACACAGTAGTCTGTCATCCAGAGCCCTGGCTTTCAACACCTCGGGAAGTGGGTGTAAGCTCAAACCCATTCTCCTCGCCACTCCCTCGTCCATAAGACTCTCGTCTGCCCCAGAGTCGATCAGTGCAGGATGGAGAATGGATTTACATGAGACGAGTCTGGCAGGTGTCAGAGTGCGAGAGGGTCTTCTCTTGTTTGTTGTTCAACTCACCAGTGCCCTCTTTACTGGTGAGCCTTGTCTTTTAGTGGACATCCAGACACAATGTCCCAACTCAGCGCAATAGATCCCTCCTTCATCCGGCGTTGTCTCTCTGCCTGAGACAGCCTGGAGCGTCCCATCTGCATCCGCTCTTTTGGTTCGGTTTCGGTCGTCCCATAGGATGGGCTCTGTGTCTGTGGTCTCACCGAACCTTGGACGATACTTTGACCGCAAACAAATCGTCCGTTGTCTCTGCGAGCTACGGCTGCTGACAGTCTCTGTTCTTCTTCTCGCAGAGTCGGTTGTTGATCCGGATGGACATGGTGATAAGAGAATCCAAGTCTGTGGGTAATTCCAGACGCGCTAGCAGGTCCTTGATGCGGTCCGACAATCCACCTCTGAAGGCGTCGAATAGTGCTCGCTCATTCCAACCGCTGTCGGCTGCCAATGTCCGAAACTCAACAGCGTAATCAGAAGTCTGCCGGTTACCTTGGTGAAGACTCGTGTGTGTGCAGGCCTCTCAACCTGGAGCTGTCTGTTCAAAAATCTTTCTTAAAGTCTCTGTGAAGGTTCTCAAAGACTGGCAAATGGGTGCCTCTCTGGCCCATTCCGCCGTCGCCCACGCTTCAGCCCGTCCGGACACACACACACACACACACACACACACACACACACAAAAGAATGAAAAAACCAGAGTGTCGAAGATGTTCTGCCTTATATCCAAAAACGCTCATAGCCAGTGTCTGCAGAATGTCTTAGGTGGGTGTGTACTTGCAGATATAACGTTTGATATATACATGTACAAAAAACTCACGAGATAAGGGGAAAAGCACTATCAGTCATTCCATTCCATAACGCATGACTAGGGTCAAAAAGACAAGAGACAAGAATGTGACTGCAGTAGCTCATCGCTAGCATCACACAGGTGTGGCAAAAAGTAGGACTTACTGTAATAAAAATGGATAGAAAACAAAGTATACAGCCACCTCACACTAATACAACACAAATTATTTTTGTTGCTAAAAGTATTTAAAAAGTTACTTCAATCCCACATTTCTCCTGAGAAATATCCCAGTAACTTCAGGTCATAGACAGTCATCATTGTGGACAGTTTCTTTGGGATGAAAAACTGTAACAGATGTTTTTTTATTCTTGTCAGTCTATTATATAGTATCTACCAGGTTGGTCCAAATTTCATGTTTTGGTTTTGATCATTGACAAAGATCAAGACCAAAAATGTATCGTTTGTGCCTGTTTGGTTATTTCCTGGCTCCAACTGATGGGGAAAACTTTGTAATTTTGTAAATTTGGATATGCCCGAATGTGTGTGTTTGCACTGAGAGTTTGCATATAAGATGCTGTAATTTACAGACCTCTATGGACAGTTTCAAGGTGGGTCTGAATTTGATGTTTGGATCTTTTGTGATAGAAAGCAAAGATTAAGTAAAAAAAGATTAGAAATCAGAAACTCTACTCCAATCCTCTTTCTTTTTTTTTGTGTGCCAGGTTCTGTAATTAGTGAATGTCTCAGGTACATTTAAATTCTCTCCTCAAGTCAGACATCAAATACTGTTCTGCCAAATCCCAGAGATGTAGTATTAAACAATTTTTAAATAGACTTAGATGGTAAATGCTAGCCTGCCACACACAAGCACCTACAGTACAGGACACACCTGGTTTGTGACTTGCATAATGTAAATCAGGCCCTAGTTCTCCCTGCGTCATTTTTGACACAACAACACAGTTACAGCGACTTATCCGGCCCGACCAGCCCTCCATCATCCTACTCACGTCTCATGCTCCACTTCTCATGCATCGGAGCCGGCTAAGCCTAAGCGGATGTATGTTTAGACATGAAAGGCTTATACCCATACTAACATAGAATCCAACCATGAAATAACAAGCTGTCATATCATTGCTGCCTTGTTTCAAAAGCCAACTCTGCAACAGCACCCAAGCACTGCTGCACCAGAGCATGGAGGACAGGGCTGTAATGACAGACACCTGTGTGTGTGTGTGTGTGCGTGTGTGTGTGTGTGTGTGTGAGGTTGGAAGAACATTTAATATGTATAGAAAAGTATCAAATGGAGAAAAAATATTGCAAAAATAAACAAAGGAAATGGTCATGCAAAGTGAATCCAATGAACAAGGTGTACTGGGCTTCATTGTGTTGTATATCAGCTTACGTACAGTAGCTCCTGGAGTGCTCTCACGTATAGGCGCACAGTGTGGTGCCTTTCTGTCATTATTGGCAAGACGGTTGGTGTTCATTGAATGGAAATCTGCTTTACCACTAATACACTGTAAATGGGTGGTGCTTAAAAACTTCAATACTGAACAAGGGTTTACGTTAAAGTCCTTAAAGTCCTACTTTGAAAAAACGTTTGTATCCAAACATTAAGTGTCGGTTCCCTGACCCTCTGTCCTCAGTGTGTTTGGCAGTTTTGGTTGTTTTTGTTTTTGTTCTTGTATGTGCATCTATTTACGCATTGAGCTCGGGGTATTTTGGTGGGCTGTTGTGTTGATTGTTGCGATTTGTGTCGTGTTGGGACGAGTAATGCAGCTCGGATAAATCAGCTCATCTACAGCAGGACTGCTTTGTCACTCTTGCAATTTACTACGGCCCCTTTCCAAAGACATAACAGGAATAAGTGTTCACTGGATTTATATTTGAGGCATCCTGATGAATGTCCTTATCGGACAGCTGCCAGCTGAACAAAGTATTCACTGTGTCTATAGAACAAAAGTGCATTACCGTGTTTAAAAAGCATGTTGTAGAAGAAATTTACGAGCTTCCTCGCAGTAAAATGTGCTCAATCTTTACAAGCTGCAACATTAAAGTGACACATAATCATATACCATCAATGTGATGCAGGCCAAATTTGACTGAAATGGACCATTCTGCATAACGAGTACTTTTATTTTTGGTGCTTGGAGTGTATTTTGATGCTGATACTTCTGTGCTTTTATTCAAGTAAAAACGTTGAATGCAGGACTTTAAGGCTACATCTGGGCTATTTCTACAAGTCATGTAAAGGATTTGACTGGTCTACTTCTTCCACCACTGTTGTCTCCAAAGTTGAAAAGAAAAATTGCAACATACAAACCCGCGCGCACACACACGCACACGCGCACACAAACACACACACACACGAGCTCGACCACTCCGCCCCAGTCCCGCCCAGCGGCCCGACCCCATGGAGAACAGACAGCCAGACCGGATCATGTGACAGCAACAGTCTCTAAACGACAAAACCGGAGACACACTCACACACACACGTGCACACACACACGCGCACACACACAGAAGGAGGGAGGTTTCATAACTTCGGCAAGTTTTGCGGAGCCATCGATCAGTGGACTCGTCTTGTTTTTCTGATGTCAGTGACAGCGGAGGGCTGATCGTCGCGCGCGTCACTTTTTTCACCGGAGTTGACTAATTGAGAGGGAGCCTTTACCGTTCAGTCCGGCACTTTGTGAAACTATCTTTTCTGCTGCTGGAATACACTGGTATACTCCATCTGAGAAGTAAGTTTGACTCTAATGTTACCGCTGATCGTTTCTTACGGTGACCCCGGCAAACTGTTCCTATCGGATGTGCTGTGGTGGAGCCTGTAATTGCTACGTGGTCTTTTAAACGATACATGTGTTGTGTTCAAGCAGACTTTATTATGGGAACGTAGAGAAGTCCATAAATTCAGACTTGTGGGTCTTTCTTTATGAGATCAAGCTGTTTGTGTCTGGTTGATTAGCCCGATTATGTAATTACTCAGAGTTGTTTTTGTGATAAATTCTCGACTTTGTGAATTCATTTCTTTTTTTCATCATGGTGTAAAAATGGAGAACATGAGCGTCATTTCAAAAAAATGTGTTGGCCCGGCGACTAATGATCTTAACAGTGGCTGATAACTCATATAAGCCGACAGCAGAGGGACTCTGCTATTTATAGCCTACGGAGCCTTTTATAGAACATAGTGTGGTTTAATTAAATACAATAGAAATAGTGGTCACATATAGGCATGTGAGAGAGAAACTCTTATAGTGATGTGTCTCTGTCTGGGAAGTTGGTTCCTCTCTTTTTCAGTGTTATAACATCCTGTGACCATAACGTGTGATTTTGATCTGGTTTAAAATAGTCTAGATTTAGAGATTTAGAGATTTAGTGTAGATTTCAAGGCTCAGTGTGATCAGTTAGGGCTCAGTTTATCTGTTTTTTTTCTTGATCAGTACATTAATTGTTTAGTTTCAGAAATGTCACAAAAAAATACAGTGAAGATTGCCCATTGCAGGATCTGAGAGCCCAAGGTGACACATGTCTCGCTTTTTGTCCAAATATCTAAAAGATATTCAATTTAAAATAATACAAAACACACAAAAGCAGCAACTTGTAACTTTTAAGACACTGGAATCAGCTAGTATTTGCCATTTGTGATTAAACAACTGTCATGTCAAAACTGTTTTTCGTCATTGGACTCAGATTGTCATTGACGGATCGATTTATTGCTTCAGTATTAGATCTTATTGACAGGCCGTCAGCAAAAGCTGAATCTGATGCTCAAGTAGTGTGAGAGATGACCCACAGCATATATGAGAGGAGAATATGTGACAGGTGTGTGTGTGTGTGTGTGTGTGTGTGTGTGTGTGTGTGTGTGAGTGTGAGTGTGAGTGTGAGTGTGAGTGTGTGTGTGAGTGTGAGTGTGAGTGAGAGTGAGCAGTCATTCACACCTGAGCTGCTTTGTATTACCTCTGGTTTCACTACAACCTTTATAATACACATCTCTCTCTCTCTCTCTATCTCTGTGTTTCCCCGTCTCTGTCTCTCCCTGTTTCCTGTGCTTTGTTTCAAGGCTGAGGCTTGCGTCACACATTCCACTTGGCATATGAAGCCCTTATCCTGTTTAGAGCCTAGAGTGAGAGAGGGAGAAAGAAGGGAGGAGAGAGGGATGTGGATGTGGGGGGTGGACGGGTGGAATGAGGGCGACCTCTTTCTCTCTCTCTGCCTCTTTGTCTTACTTTACACTCTTCAATCGCTCTGGAAAAGCTTTAAAAAGAAGATGAGTTGACCTCTCTTTTTATTCATTTCTTAGGCTAATTATTTCTTTCTAATTTGAGAAATACCTCACCCACATCTACACCTTTCTTCCTGAATCAACATGCTGATGTTATCTGATGGAACAAAATGCGCAGGAGTTTTTACACACACACACACACACACACACACACACACACACACTGCTCAAAGGGCATGTCCTAGGGAACATTAGGGCTAAACATTAAACTCCTGGATGCTAAAGAGTTGGTGATTCTCCATTAGAAGTTACGGGAATATGGACACCGTGGTCAACAGACAGCCATGAACGTGAAAAGCTGTAACTCGTTACACAACTTCACATGCGTTCCAGCACGCGCATACACAGTCATGTAAAAGCGCAGACACACACTTGTGTAGTGTGTCTGTTACTGCTTTTAAACCACTGGATTGAGCCACTGTGACTGTGTGGCTCTTTCCCCCTCCCCATGTTTGAGGTTCATTGAAGTTTTGTCATATTTTGGTCAAAACCCACTTCGTTTTCTTCCCCGTTTCTGTCTCTGCCTTGTTCTTTCCACTTCCATTTTGACATAGTTTGGTCAGAGCGGCTGTTTTCTTTGCCCTTTCTCTCCTTCTATTCCTGCCCCCCCTCTCCTCTCATTCTTTGGGTAGGGAGGTGCAATGTGGGGGGGGGGGGGGTGTCAGACAGGAAACCGCAGGCCCCCTGCAGCAGCACCCCCCATTTGGCTTCACTATCCTCCTCCTCCTTCTCTTCTTTACACCCCCCCGACCCATCACGCAGTGTGGAAATAATAACAGTCAGACTAAACTCTGAGAGCTTCCGCTTCTCCCTCTCCTTCTCTCTGGCAGCACCTCTCGTTCTCTCTGTCCTCAGTTGTCTGGAAAGCCTCAAAACTTTTCCCTCTTTGACAAGTACGGCTTGAGGTGCGTGCATATGTGTGTCTTTGTCCGTGTTTGAGCCTTATGTCAACTCCGGTGTGTCTTTAAATGTGTGTTTGCTCGTGTGTGGATGTGTGTGTGATGATGGATCCTGTTTCCTCTCCCCTGCT
>CALSBV010012195.1:8645004-8657614 GCA_943590825.1 Bovichtus diacanthus | reverse complement strand
CACACACAGACACAGTTCGTTTGATCTTTTAAAGTTGAAATATTTCTTGTTTTTGCCAGAAAAGCCCAAGGTGCACCCTGTTGGTTACGATGTCACTGGCCAGGAGTTGAACGGTAAATGTGATTTTGTGACCTCTGATGTTTTCTTGTATACAACTTTCTACTTCACTTCACATTTTCACTTCTTTCCCTTCCCAATGGTGCGAGCAGACACCTTATAAACCCAGATACACACTTCTCTTTCTCTGCGCAAGTGGGCAAAAGTGAATCAAACAGTTAACATGAAAATGTGTAATATTCAATTAAAAATAGTTGAAGTTGTCCAAAGGGACAATTTGAGGCAAGCCCATTTTCAAACACAAATACTCAAAACAACCCAATCCCTTCACACACATAAAATCAAGCAAATCAGCATAATAAAATAAGTAACATGTCATAACAGGTGTCATGGCCCTATGAAGCTTTCTCAGAATTATGAAAGGTTTTCTCATAATTAAGACAGATGGACAGATTTTTATTTTTCAGTTGAGGTCAGTACATCTTTTCATGTAATGATTAATAAAAAATGCCTGATATAATGTGTGTTTCTAATGATCTTTCAACTAGATGGTGAGCAACACACAGAGATCAACATTCCCAAAGGTAAATGCTTTTGGTAAATTACACATCAATATTCCATCAAATCTGGCCAGGATATATATATATATATATATATATATGAGGTTATGATGGTTAAGATGATTTTAATTCAGATAGAATACAGATGCTAAAGACTCATTGTCCAACAGGGATGATCCTTCACTCCTATGGATCCCAATCTTGGTCAGGTAAGTTCCTAAATGCAAACACACAGTTTGGAGGAAAATCACTTCGGTTGTTTAAATTTTTTTGTAACTCTTTTCTTTTTTTTTTAAATGGACAGGACTGTCATCCATTCCAGAAGTTGACACTCAAGGTAGGACACTCGTAAAAAAAAAAACACACTTTAACAAATTCAGAGAAAAATGTGCGACTGTGTGTTAATAGGCGTCACATGCATTTTTCAGATGAGATAGAAACTATGCTGGAGGAGAATAACGACCACTGCCATACAGGTAAACATCCAAATTTACGGAGGCTACTTCTAGTATGTACAAGTAAAACTGCTAAACACACTTTTAAAATATATTTGAAGTAGGCCTGCCTAAAGCGCTCATTATGCAGATATCTCCCATTTCAGAATCATATTTTATAAATGTATATAAATACATTTATGATTACAGTAAAATGATTGATGCATCAGACTGTAAGGATAAGTTTCATAATGCTGAAGGTAAAGGTGGGGATCATTTCAAAAACATTATGCGGCCTGCTAGGAGGGATGGAACAAATACTAGTATATTATATTCAATTAAAAGTATTGTTACTTTTTACTGAAGTTAATTTATAAAACACTTAAAAATGTACTTGGATAAAAGTAGGTCAGTTCAAATGTTCCGAGTAAACATTACTGCATAAGGCCTTCATTTTTAAAAGGGGGAGATGAACCAATTTTAAATAACATGATAGGCCTACTGTTAAATTAAACATTACTTTTAGGCTGCAAAATAGATTACGTTAAATGTCACTGTATACACGATATGTTGACACCACAGAGCCATTATGTCCAAAACCAACAGGCAATTTATTTTCTATAGATGGGCATTTGCAGACTCTGAATGCAACTAATTATCAATTACAAACGTACAATAGCCTTTTGTATTGTAACAACAGAAAAGAAAAAAAAATGACCGACAATAAATACAAAGAACTACGGACACCGCAGTGGGTGCAACAAGCATTATTAAGTCACATTTTAAGGAGACACTTCAAGAATCCACAGTTGAATAAAACATCACAGAAGCAACACAGGAGTAAACACATTCCACATAAAAGTATCTACAGCCACTTAGCATGAAGAGTTGCACAGTACAGGCTATCACCGCACAAACACTTTTAACTCTCTGTAAGATTTAACAGCACGTTTGTTGTTGTACTCACCTGTCTGGAGCCGTGAGCAGGGTTATCTCAAAGAGCAGGAACTCCTCACGCACCTCACTGGAGTTAAAAGTTCCTCAGTTTTGTACAGTTCAGCTTCCTATTTATTTTACCTGTTGATTGTGTTTAATATTAACAATCTGAATCTGCAAAGTAACCAGTAACTAAAACTTAATAAATAAATGTAGGCCTAGTGGAGTATAAAGTAGCAGGAAATGAAATTCCAAGTATTGACAACTGTACTACAATACTTGAGAGTAGATGTACTTTGTGACTTTTCACCACTGATACTTTCCATAAAGATGATGCTGTACCTGGTCCAAGTCATTTATACTTTTCAGCGTTTCTGATATAATTAGTATTGTGAATGAATTTACTGCACATCACATGTACGTCAAGCATAGAGTTCAGGTCACCCCACCCTGACTGTCATCTGACTCCAGTCTGTTTATTGTATTTTTTATTTTTTTTTACCTTGTCTGTCTTTAGCAAATCTACATCATCGCAACCACCCCTCCACCCTCGCAGAGGAGCAGGCCTGGTGACAGAGGAGCAGGCCTGGTGACAGAGGAGCAGCCAGAGGAGCACACAAATTGACTCAAAGTGCGCTGGATAAAAATAAAAATGACTGCTCCAATTTCCAGCCATGTTTATGGTGAAAATAAAAACATCCGAGACACACGACGATTGTTAAAACTTGTTTATTTTCAACATCTCATCCTCAAACAGTCTTAGGGCACTTTATTAGAAGGGAATGTAAATATATTAGTAAACCCTCTTAAATTTCGCATTTAAATCATTTTGTATTCTAGGGCAGGAGCACGGCTGATGAACAGCTCTACCTCATCTGGATATAGCTGAAAGGAGCTAAAACCTTACAAGACATGTCTTGATATCCTCCTTGTCTGCATCAATGTATCTCTTAAAGGGAAGAGGCGGAAGTAAAGGAGGAGAAGAGAGTACTTTATATCTTCCAGAGATCTGCCGGCTGGAAGCTTAGAGCCAATTTTACACTGGATATTAAAAAAACAGATGCACTGTGAGCATCTTGGGATTACTGCTGAAACTCCACAGGTGGTCAAAGAACAGGGAAAAAATAATAATGTGGAAAATGTTTGAGATATATACCTCTGGGGAGCAAGACGTGTGTAAGTCTAGAACCTTGCAATAAATGTATCAAGAGCTTATATTCAGGAGGGCAATATGAAATAAAAATGTTCCGCTAATGCCTTCTGATAAGGATCCAACAGAGGCCATGACATGTCATTTGGTTGTTAAAGTCAAAGTTAAACATTTTGGAGAATTTTCAAATTTTCTTTCTTGCCAAGAAGGCGAAAAAGAAAATTTCCCAAGATGTCGAACTGTAACTTTATATACTATATAACTATAACTAAATGTAGCAGCACAACAAAACATAATTAGAGATGAATAAAACTACATTACATCTTTAATGTACACAATAAAGGAGAACTAAATATTTTGTAATTCTAAATATGAAGATTAGGTTAGATTAGATTTTCTGTCAGATCAAACTGGATAATATAATGTAGTGTTACTTCATATAATTTAACATAAAAAACAAAACAAAACAAAAAAAAGAAGCAACAATTGTTGTGTATAATCACTAATACTGGTATTTTGTCTCAATCCAGATTAAAAAACATTCCAGACATTTCACTAGTGTTAATCAATGTTCTTTATGTTGAAAAAGAACCATTAGAAGTGCAAAAAAAAAAAAGCTTAATATACATTAACGTAGAGTCCCTTCAACACAATCAGTCATTTTTTGGTTCAGCTTTTGGAGACGATACAGAAACATCTTTGTTTTGTCAGATAGAAAGAGTCGCAGATTAATCAGCTCTGAACACCGTTGGGTTTCGCAAAGTGTCAACTGAGTCTAAATAAAATTCAGAGATACAACGTGGAAGACTCACACACTTGGGTCATTTCTACACAAGTCTATTTGTTAAACTGTTATTTAGATTCAAGATTACATTATGTGTATATAAAACATCTTCTGCCTGTTGCTATGGCACTGGATGTAGATTAAAGTACTTAATCTATTCTCTATACTTTTCTGTACAACAATAGATACATTAAGACAAGCAGGTGAGCAGGTAGTGTGTGTGTGTGTGTGTGTGTGTGTGTGTGTGTGTGTGTGTGTGTCACGGGGGATTTTCTGCACATTCCTCTACGCAGAACTGATCTTTGAGGGATTCATATTTCAACACCCGACACCTGCTCTCAACTGCCACTTACACACACACGCACACGCACACTTAATGATAGTGCGGACAGACAACTCCTTGTTTTCTTTCTTGACTGTAAAACACTTTAAAATGTCGCTTTTTCTACTCTGTGTTCCTTTGTTCTATTGTATTCTGTTATGGTATGATGGAAGAGAAAAGCTCACACACACGCACACACACCTTCTTGGGCTCGTTGGAGTTGGATATGAAACTGTAAAGAGGGTTGATAGTTGAGTTTCAAAGTTGCATCTTCTCTTTCGCAGTTTTTTGAAGTCTAGAGCTTATTTTTCCCTTTTTTCAGCTGTGTGTCATCAGCATTTGTGTCAAATTCCAGTGAATGAGAGAAGTGACAGGACAAAGCAAAGGCGTGGTGGTATAAAAAGGTGGGAGGCGTTTTTCAACTTCCTGACTGGTAGAAGTCGTTATTGCATCGGAGAGTTGCTGCAACCAAATTAAATTTGTATTAGATTAGATTTCAACATCATGAAGGGGGTGGCTGATACGTGACACCGACGCCCTCTCCTGGTCAAATCAGATGAAGCAAGCGGCTCTCACAAATACTCTCCTCTCTGTGTCTCTCTTAGGTGTAACAACCCATCAGTAATCGTTCATTCGGGCGCAAAGCATCCTCTCCCTGCCGAGTCTCCTGACACTCTGAAAAAGCGGCGAATTCATCGATGCGACTTCAACGGCTGCAACAAAGTGTACACCAAGAGCTCCCACCTCAAAGCACACCGCAGGACGCACACCGGTAAGAGTCTCGATTCACACCAAATGTACTTTTCAACATTTATATCGTCTTTAAGAAGCCTTTCCACTCATCATCTTCTTATATTTTCTTCCTTATGTGCAGGTGAGAAACCCTACAAGTGCATGTGGGAAGGCTGCACATGGAAGTTCGCCCGTTCAGACGAGCTGACAAGACACTTCCGCAAGCACACAGGAGTCAAACCATTCCAATGCCCCGACTGTGAACGCAGCTTCTCCCGTTCTGACCACCTGGCTTTGCACAAGAAACGCCACCTCCTGGTGTGAAACCCTCTGAAACTCGGCTGCTTGAAAGAAACTCGGTGCTGGTTTCAACGTTGGACTGTACCACTGTGACTTGAGGGGGGATTTTAAAGAGTTTGTCTTACATGTTGGACTCCGACAGGGAGCGGGGAAATGTTCCTCAGGGTGCAAGTTAAGACCCTTTCACCTCATTGGCCTAAAAATGAGCTGGTGTCAGCCTATTAATCATCTAACCGTCACACCATCCTGTTTGCAGATTTATCAGCAGCTCATGTTGACATTATAAGAGAAACCAGTCCTCTGATCAGCTGTGGAAGGTCCAGACACTTTTTAAAAAGAGGCTGCAGCTTCTCAGCTGGCCTGAGAGCAGCGCCCTCTTGTGGCTACAGAACCAAACTGCATCAAAACCCGCTCTGTTCAAGCCACATACAGCATGCTCCAGTTTATTTTTACATCAGCTCCCATTTCTATGCATGCATTCAAGTAAATATTGTAGACTTAAACACACACACACACACACACACACACACACACGTTATTTGCTAGCTAGGCCGATATAATGTGAAACTTTCCAGAATGTATCAAATCACACCCACTGTGCACCGTGTCATACATGCTTCAGCTTTCTTTCATCAGCGCAGCTACCTGTGAGATAACGCTAATGCTAACTCCTCCTTCATGGACCGCCACATTAAAACACCACCTCATCTGCCTCTACAAGCTTACATCATGAAGTGACTTTTGAAAAAAAAAAAAAAACAGGTAGCTATTGCTCGCTTTCTCTTGTACATACACGCACGCGTTTAACGGCACACACAGCAAGACAACATGCACTTAATAAAAGCAGCCATGGTCTGGTGTGCTTTCGGTATTTGGGTTGGAAAAAAAGGGGGGACTCTGGGTTGTTCATTGTCAGAGTGAAGTGTTTTTTATGTTTTCATTCAGAAATGTGAAAGTTGCTGCACAGGGCATTATTGTGTTAGTGAGGAACAGACACCACTCAGTTGGTTTAAGGGTAGAAGCAATGAAATGTCTTATATCGAGTTTATGTCTCTATATGAACTATTGTTTGGTTTGTGATGTGACACGATGATGGCCTTTTTCTTTTTGTTGTATGACAAGTTTATATGAGAAAAATACAAAGTGCAAAGCAGGGAAATTTGCTCTTAAATTTGAGTTTTTCTGGAGCAGATGAGTTTTATTCCAACCCACCACACAGGATATGCAATTTTAAAGAAAATAATATTTAACATCACGTTTTCTTAACAGAAGGTCACACCATCATTTTTTTTTTTTTTACCATCATCACAATTTTAGAGCACAACTTTCTGTTTTTACAGCTTCTGGAGAAGAAAATTGTTTCGTTTATAGCGTCTTTGTACATGTCTCCAATGTGCACTTTATATATATATATATATATATAAAACATTCCCAAAACATTTTCTTATCACATCAGTTTTTATATTCATACATCTGCTGGTCAGTTTGATCAGAAACATCAGGTGTCTTGGTTTGTCATTTTCTAATCATGTAATGCTAGAAGAGGGTGTGATCCTTTCTTTTATTCACACACACACAAACACACACACACACCGAATGTAGCGGCTCAACTGATCTGCATTTTGCCCCTGGACCTTCTTTGCGTTTTTGCTTGTACATGTTTTTATATTTCTGCAAATATAAGTTGTAATATATATATATATATATATTTTATAATTGATTATTAGACTGAAAGGGCAATTAAAGGTTTTTATTAAGCATGATTTTGATACTCTCATAATAATGGATATTATACATTTCTATAATGTTTTGTCTATAATAAACCCTATCTCTTTTTAATCTAAACGTTGGCAATTAAAAGGGAACATGTTAAACTGTGAACGTATAACTGTACAGATCTATCTGCAATTTTGCATTTATTTTAAGACAGAATATTCATACCACTTAATAAACTTATTGATAATATTTGCAGAATCGAGTGCTGTGTCTTCAATTGTGTATGTGTGTTTGTGCTGAAACGATTAATGGAGGTGTTAGTAGATTTCTTTTTTAAACATTTAGGTGATTTATCAAGCATGAATAAGTTTCGCATTTACTTTATCTTAAACTTCAGTTCATTTAAGCCCTTATTTGAGTCTTGGCTTTAATTATTATAAGAGCTAATAAAACCTAATAATGTAATATAAATATTATAAGGGTAATACATTCATGGTCTCCGCACAGTTCACAGGTTTTACACAGACACACACACAGAGAGAGAGAGAGACACTCACACAGGAAGCAGCATCACCTTTAGAATAGTGTTATAATCAGAATAATAGTCTCTTTTTTATTGCAATATGATATGTGATGTTTTCACTATTTAACATTTATTGCTTACTCTAAAAATACAGTTAGATATAGCCTTAGTGTGAGTGTGTGTGTGTGTGTGTGTGTGTGTGTGTGTTTTGTGGCCGTGAACATACAGCAGTATCTGCCTATCATTCTGCAGTTGTTTGGTTTATTTGCATTAGTGTCTCACTAAAAGAGAAATTTGAGATATGAGCAATTTATAATCCTGTCTTAACCTTGTTTATATTTTTGGCATTGAGTATATTTTAATACACGCACCTTTAATGACATTTTATATTTGCACCTATTTTGTACTGCAACCACCACTTCAATCGGAATAAAGTAACATTTTCCCCATCAGTGAATATCAATAAAAAAATGTGGGCTCGTCCGGGATTTGAACCCGGGACCTCTCGCACCCTAAGCGAGAATCATACCCCTAGACCAACGAGCCGCGTTGAAGAGATAGACTAGTAAAACTTTAACAATTTAAATGTTTTTTCTGTTTTGATTTTTACTAATTACATATAATAAGACTTGTTAAACGTTTCGACTCGAAATACGGCAAGGCAATGACAAATCAACTATAATTCTTATTTATATATAAGTATCGAGGCGAAGCGAGATAATTCACTCCTACCGACTTCCGACTTCGCTTACAAGTGCCTCAACGCGTGTCCCCACAGGAGCAGGTTAGGAAATCAGCAGTCACCAGGATGTATTTTGGTTGATCGGAGAAAACAGATATCAAATATGAGACACATGTCATTATAGGACGCTTAAGACTGTTTTACACCCTGTTTCAGTTTGTGAAACCTAAGAAACAGCAAGTAACAATAACGGTTATAAAGAGGTTGTTTCAGTAGAGCATTGTCTCAAATGAGCTTGTGTATGCACTGGTTTAATAGCTAAGTGAATAGTGAGTAGTAAACACTTGTATTCTTCCTGGTGGGTTTACAAGCCGGTAGAACGAGTGTGTAGGTTGTTCCTGAGGCGGGGAACTATCTCGTGCATTACTACTCTTCGGTGCAGTCACCTACCGGCCTGCCGACGTGGCGGGGCGGAAGAGGAGCCGCAGCCTGCTGGTACCAAACAAACGGGTGAGCTGCACCGTCACTTTCACAAAAACAAAACTGTCTTTGACCTATATAACTTTCCTTTGTCTGAAACAACCGAATGACACGAATGGGCAACAACACCGGCGATGAAGTTTTATTGAATTGTTTCACTGTTAAAAAAGTCTTTGTATCTAGTTAAGAAGACCATATACACATGCGAATAATAGCTTAATTGTCATAGTCGCTTTCAAAATGAACAGTAGTCTTTGTTGGGTGATTGCCTGACATTATTCTGTATGTTGTCATTGTGTTATAATCTGTTCATATAGTGTTAGGAGAAGCAGAAGAGGGTTTGACATATTAATGTTATCATGAAATTACTCTTGATATAATTAGTTCATCGTTGTGGGCTACAATTTGATCTCTACAGACCTTCTCGACTGTTTTTGGATTAAGTACTGTATTTAAAATCCTATTACTCTAGATCAAAAGAAAATATTATTACATTATACTTATTGTGCCTTATTTTGCAGGCTGTTGTCTGTTTTTTTTATTTATTTTTTTTTTATGGACAAATGTATGTGAATCCCTTTATTTACCACATTGCGCATATATACACATATATTGTGAGAGGCAACTTTGTGTTAAATTACATTTTACTGCGAGGAAACAGCGTTAACAAACTTCACAGTGTTGAAAAACCTGGTGATGACAGTAACCGTGTGGATGCATGTACAGTGAGTGAGCACTAGATGGTAATGTTGAACCACGAGACGATCATCAATGATTTTGAACAATGTTTCAATGTTGTATACTTTGCATTTTGGCCTCAAAATGTGACATAGCATGCATCAGGCATCACATTTATTAGAGCAGCACGGTTTTATATGTTCGTCATTTACTTTTCATTTTTGTTGCAACTAATACCGAAATTATGCAAGATTTCCTTTAGAAAACTTTAAATTGATCCACTTGAGTATACTGTATTAAAGTATAAATAATGTTTTGTAGAGTGTGACTTTACACTACAGTAAATCCTAGATTTATACAAGTGAAATAATTATTTTTGCAATGATGGTCACCGTGGTGATGCTGTTAAAATATGGAGAAATGTTTGCAAACATCTTAAATTGATATATTTCTTTTATGCCTATTATTGGTATTTAAGTCAACAAACAAACAGTAAACACTGCATACACATAATATAAAATATTAGAAAAAAAGTGCAGAATACACAAATAAAAAACAAAGGACACGTACAGTAAATATATGGTTTGAATATTAACCAAGCTACAAATCTGCTTGGTGATTACTGACATCTCTATAGTTATTGTAGCAAAGAGTTAAGAGGATATTCATTATCCAGCCTTCACATAATCAATCCTCTCCCAGTACCTCAAATACAGCCTCGTTGAATTGATTTAGTGTTGTGCTTATCTTGAGCATTTGAACTTTGTGCTGTTGAAATGAGTCGCTAATGATTAGACGACTATTCAATTGGTTGCTAGACAGAAAACTATTTTGATTATCAATTAATCATTTAAGTCAAACAGGTTGTATCGTCTCCAGTTTGATAATCTGCTAGTTGTCTCTGTTTTTATATAGCTGTTAACTGAAAATCTTTGTTTTCTTTGAAGTGATAAAAAAATATATATTGTCAGGTTAATCTACAGTGAGAATAATTATCAGTTGCAGCACTGATTGAAGTTCTGTTGTGAAAATGAAGCCAAAGCCATCCTAAAATACTGCAAGGTGTTCTGTAATCATCATACACCACAGCCAGTGCACACAGATATCACTTTGTAAGCTTAAATGAATGTTATATATGTTGTATGTATGTGTGTGTTATTATGTAAGCAGTGCTTGGTTGGAGGATACAAAGATTAATAAAGAAGCACAGATCAGCAATTTCCCAACTAAAACGACTAAAATCAAAGATCTCCACTCTTCCAGATCACCATGTCCCAGGCTGACGCAGACCCCTCTGCTGACATCAGCCCTCCGCCCACCCAGCACCCTCACACCGACCCTGGTTCCTGTCAGGATGTCCCAGCAGCCTTTGCACCGCCTTCGGCCCCTCTGCAGCCTCCTTTGATCCCTGAGAGTTTCGATCTCCCGCAGTCCACCAGCGAGGAGACGACAACAGGGGACATGACCACCGAGACTAACGCTTCAGAGGGTCCGGCTGACCATCCACAGCCTGCCGCTGAGGGTCAGGTGATCATATGTGACCAACCAGTGAGTCTGGAGCCAGACGCAGAGTCTGCAGAGGAGGATGTGGAGGTTTGTAGCACCAGTTTCTTTACATACAGTGCACACAATAACCTGTATCACCATTGTGACATAATACAAACGGGCTACAAAGGTGTAACAAAATATGCAGACATTAACACAAGACGTATGAAACGGATGTTATGATTTGAATATGGTACAGATTTTTTGGTTGTTTTTGTTGATCTTTAGATTTTTGGACGTGGATCAAAATAAACAAGATGTCACCCAGAGTTTGCGGGGCTGTGATTGTCATGTTTCCCTATTTTCTGACATTTTATTAACCAAAGGATTAATCGATCCAGAAGATTATTGTTACTTGCAGCCCTAACTGACTGAAAAATACAAGAATGAAGTTAACTGCTGTATCTCTAGTTAATCTAAAAAAAGTCTAACTATTACTGTAATGTATATGTGTGTGTTTGTGTGTACAGAAGACGCTTCAGGACAAAGAGAAAGGTTGGGGAGTTTGGAGTTCATGGGGGAAATCTCTTCTGAGCAGTGCCACCTCCACAGTGGGTACGTCCTCCGCTGTCATTTCCTCGTTCTTCATTTTTCTTGTCTTTTACGACTCTTCACACTCTCCCTCCTGATCTCCTAAGTCTTTACCTCATGTGTCTGTGTGCAGGTCAGAGCCTGACCTCAGTTAAAACGAAGGCAGGAGAAGCTCTGCGTCTCCACAGGACCTCAGTCGGAGAGGAGGCGCGAGAAGAGGAGGGGGAGGAGGAGGAGGAGGAGGAGGCAGCGGACGAGGAGAAGAAAGAGGGAGGAGGTGAAAGTGTAGAGACTGAGCTGTCCAGCTCTGAGTCTTCTGTTAGTGCTGCAGCTTCTAGCAGGGGCGTCTTCTCTACCATCACACACGCTGTGCAGAACACAGTGAGTGAACACACACACACACACACACACACACACACACGGACATTATTCTGTTTACTATTTATTTTCTAATTCATTGGCACGAGTTGCTAAACATAACAATATAATCTATTCAGGAAAAATATTATTATACACATTGGGAAAACTTAACCTATTTACTGTACACTTACACTACATTTACATTGTTCATGTTCTTTGAGACAAAAACCTGCCACTGATTTCTGCTATTTTGACATATTGACAGTTTTGTATGACTTACTAAATTAAATGTTTTCGCAATTCAGAATTTTGACTTCCTAAGATATTTGCCACCTTCTTCTTTCCCTCACTATGCCGGTAGATTCATAGCTATGCAGTGAGCTGAACACGCTTATTGTACAAAAAAAAGGTGCCATTGGTCTGGAGAAAACTGTAAAAATGTGAAAACAAAAAGTCCAAAAATGTATGTAGTGTATAATCTTAATATATATAAAAAAAGAGCTTTATTATTTGCATTTCCATCCACCTGTTTTTTATGTGCACTTTTTCGATTTGTGCATGAAAAAGCGGAAACACAGCAAATTTGAAAACATTTAGAAATATCGGAAAAATAAGTTGTTAGGCTAATAATTTGAACTTAAGTCAAAATTGTCGACTTAGTATCATTTTCATTTACCTTGAGTATTTTTTATGTTTTATCATTTTCAATTTGTGTCTCTCCCTCTATGTGTGTCTTTCGGTGTCTCTCTAGGGTAAGTCAGTGATCAGTGGAGGTTTGGATGCTCTGGAGTTCATTGGAAAGAAGACGATGATTGTTCTT
>CALSBV010012195.1:8614450-8630425 GCA_943590825.1 Bovichtus diacanthus | reverse complement strand
TGTGTGTGTGTGTGTGTGTGTGTGTGTGTCTGTCTGTCTGGGGTAGACAGTACTTCAAAGGATGGCACACACTAAATTGGGCTAAATTGGGTTGAATTTACAGGATGCGCACAGCCATCATGGTGCAGCATCTCAATTTGTATCTCTTCATGTTTCACCTTCTCCCTCCCTCTTTTCTCATCCCTGCTGTAACCTTTTCTGCTGAGAAAATGCCATGTCAATAAAAGCTTTTTAACATGAGGAAAAATCAATGTGCTCCAATTGCACCTTTTTTTCAAGCCTGCCAACTGAACAAATGAGTGGTTCTGCTTCTGCACACAGGGTGGTTGCTGGGTTAAAATGCTGTTTTGGCACATAGAATGTCAGTAGTTTTAAATACTATATATAGAAATTGAAACGAAAACCCAAACTGTTTGTGGCATTTAAAATACTGCTTATGTTGATATAACTTAAGATGAACACTTTACACTTTAAAGTGCTTTATTGGTTGCAACTCAGACCATCAACTTTTATTATCCTGAAAGGGAAAGCAGGCTTGCAGTCAGGATTGCAATAAAGATGGACCATAAAAACAATAAAAACACAAACATAAAAGCTTACTAAAATGCATGATAAATAGACATATTATATACCCACATCAGTTGTTAGGTCCAGTCAATAAATCTCTCATTGAAGTTATCAATCAAAAGGTTTTTGTCGTAATCCCTTAAGAGTGATAACATATGTCCTTTTTAAATAAGAGTTAAGAAAGAAAAGTCACAATCATTAGTGCTATTTGTTGTTTTGTTGTTTTCAAGTTTTTTGATGTACTTTTTACATAAAGGTGGTCAAGGCAAGGGAGCTTTATTCTTATTTCTTCATTTAAAAAAAAAAAAAGAAGGAAGAGGCATAAAAAAAAAACATCAAGCATATGCAACACGGTTGTATAACAATAAAGGGGACAAAAGAAAAAGCAGTACTGACTGATATGTCTGTATTAAAATGGACCAAATGTCTATTTATAATGTGAAAGTTGTCTGTTAAAATGACAAACCCATGAAGAAGTTCAATGGCACTCGGAGAGCTCAGACCTCCCTCAAGACCAATGCTGCATGACGTGCTTTTTTTTTTACGACATCACATGAATGCACCGCAAATGCCCTATCTCGCAATTTAATGAAAGAGAAAAGTAATGCGTGTATCCGCCTAGTGATTCTGATCCGCTCCAAAATTGAATGGGTTCTTCCTTGGCCCATGTTACACCCTTCCACCAAGATGATTGAACATTGGGACAGTTGTTTTTCCGTAATCCTGCTGACAGACAGAAACATCGAGCTTCTCAGCTCTCTCGGAGCCTCGACCAAGGTGGTACCAAAAAAAGTACCAATTCCCAGGTACTATCTGCAACTTTTGCCAATAGAAAATCAACTGAATTTTGAACTGTTGCCCATTCCTGACCTGCTTACCAGCCGGGTCCTCTTGGATTTTTTGACTGTTTGGACTGCCTTCCTGTTGCCAACCTGTAAGCCTGTTCCTGACCTTTACCTTGGATACATTTCCCTTCCTTCTACCTGCTTGCATGCTGTGTATTTGGCTGCGTTTGAGTCCTCCTTCCTCTGTTGCTGGAATTTACCGGCTGTGACAGAGATAAAGAGGATCAAGATTATGAAACTAAATATATATGACTATAATGTTCTTCATTTTTATGTAAAGTGCAGAGGGAGAAAATTTGCATTAATTCATTGTTTATGGTTTTATGATTATAGTTGGATATATAAGCTTTATAATTGGAAAGGAAATTCATTAACGAGCCAAATTTTGTTCCGGGAATATACCCTGATGACTTTGTTGTAACTCTGCAGCAGTCACTGCTCATTGACTTTAGACTTATACAAGCCAGAAGGATAATTGCACTATAATGGGTGAACATGGATTTACCTTTTATTGGAACGTGAGTAAGGAACTGGCAGCCTGTCTAGCTTTGGAGAGGCTAACTTAGATTGTGAAAAGCTTTGCTCTTGTGAAACCCCAATACGGAGTTAAAAAAACAACAAAAAAAACTCTTCTTTTGAAATTATTTGAATTTGTTGGGAAAGCTTTTTGTTTGTGTATTTTTTTGTTAGTTTGTAAATAATTTGTATAATATACGACCACTTGTCATGTGATATTTCACAGTTTGGTCACGTATTGACGCCTGAACCATTCCAGCTCCATTCGTTGTTGAAGACTGGAGATTCAGTTGAAAACTCTAAAAAAAAAAAAAGTTATTAAGTGGCTTTGAGTTGAGATAATATTGTCTATAAGGTTAAACTAATTCAGTGAAATTATGGTCATTTTACTTTTTACCATCCATTTTCACTAATTGATTAAAATGTCAACAAAGAAACAAAACGTTGCCATGTTTGTATTTCATTGTGCGTCATGGAATAATTTGAGCTTAAATTCCGCTACAGTCTGAAATGAGTCATTGTGAGAGGATGAAGAGGCTAAAGATGATCCAATGTACGATGTCACTCGTACGGTCTGCCTTGCTGCTGGTTTTGTGGAAGTTTGTATGCATTATTCGTGCTGTGATAACCCTTTTATTTGTAGAGCTCTTTAAGCATACACTGAAGGAGCTTGATAAAAGATGAACACAACATTTCTCTCTCTGTGCTCTGCCTGGTTTGTAAACCGTGCGTTATTTCTTGAGCTGAGTATTCTCGTCACGTCTTGTAGAAGCGGTTTGTACAATGAGAATAAAATGAGCCTTCTATCTGACGTTATAATGGCGAAGCGGCACACACAAACGCAGTTTCTCATGCATGAGAGCAAATGTTATTTTAGGAAGTTTATTTTGGGATAATGTTATTCATGATTTTGCTACAAAACGTGCGAGCAGATGTTGTGGGAGGAAGCCAGCTGGTACGTTTGACATTTCGGTGACATTGGCTTTTCTTGCATTTTCTGTTAAACTCTGATCTGTGCTTTAGATAAAATAGATATAATTCAGAGGACGCGGGTTAATTCTGTATCGTTAATTGTAATCATTTTTTGGCTTGGATAATTATAATCCTACATCAGCAAGAACATTTAAGCCAGTACGGTTTGATTAACATTTTATCACCGATCTCCAGACTCTCTTCGGACACGCACACATCTCAAATGCTTTTCTGTCATCCAATGATTTCATTCAGTCGCTCACTAAACCAGATGCATGCTAAAAGCTTTGTCGTGCTAAAATATGAAGTAAGCTACTGAGAGCCAGTTATGAGTTAATAAGCTGCAGCGTCAGCGTCCTATAAATGCCCCCCCCGTCCTACAGTAATTACCAACAAGGTCTTCTGTGCCTCCTCTCCTTCTCGTCGTTAAAAACAACCTCTAACTCTTAAACTAAAAGCCATGTTCCTGTATCCTGCACTTAGACACAAACTCGTTTTTGGATGTTTGAAGGCAGATGGCCCACAGTTTTAGGGTTTTTCAGTAGAAGTGACCTACAGTAAGCAGAATAATTATTTCAAACTACAGGTAAGAAATCACTCTTAAATACTAGGACAATTTCAATTCTTATAGTTGTGACCATTCTGACTATGGGTCATGCTAAGTATATGGGAGCAAACAGTGAAATCCTCCAAAAGCTTCCCAGAAAAAACTTTATTTTACAGTTCTGTGCGTTCTGATGTGACGACGTAATAATAATATTTTATTTTTCAATTTCCTCATCTGTATACCCTGTCTATAGTCAGCCATCAAAGTGGAATGACTCATTCTTGTAATAGTCCATGGAATAGCCAGCCATTTCAGTTTTCCCTTTTAAATTTCCTACAGGACAATAACATAAACAAACCTTATCTCGTTTGCTACAGTACTTAGCACGCACACACGTTACAGAACACTCACACATGTACACAAACCAGTGTGTGCAGATTAACAGGCATACAGTAAACTGCAATAAAAGGTAATCCAGGGGGCTTATTTCTCTGTGTATTTTCAGTCGGTTTTAGAGACAAGCTTTTGGTTTGGTTTATGTAAACTTGAGATTTATTTGGAAAGCATCAGGATATACATTGTTTTGCTGGAGTCCGTGTTTTCCGAGTCCTTACAATTGAGGCGGTGAGTGGGAAGTAAGTATGACCCATTAGTCAAGAATGGACACAATTATGGGTTTGTTATGATTTGAGTTATTTTGTAATTCAATTTGTAGGTGCTCCTACTTTCCTCTCAGTCTGCCGATCATTTACTTCTGTTCCAGTCAACGATTTCCTGAACTTATTCACTTTTGGTCTACTAAGAATCTTTCTCAAAGTATGAAGGATGTCATCGGAAAAAATATGTTACAAGGAATAATTTGCTCTTTGAATCTGAGATGTCTGAAAGCATTTAAGAGACAGTTTTAACCTTTAAAAAAAATGCATTTCCCAATGTATATTTGGTTCTACACTGGTTTTACTGGAGTGGTAATAACGTGAAGAGGAGGGCCGCCTCATGTTGGCTGCTCCTGCTCTCGTCCATCTCTCTTTTCTTTCTTCTTTAGAACGACCAAAATAAAACACTGAGGCATCACTTTCAGACACTCGCGCTAAGTAAGGAATTGATCCGTAATTGATCGAGTGTCGACTGGGCTGAATAATTACTTTGAGATTGTGACTCGTGGGCTGGGATTGGTTTGAGATTGGGCTGACATTCAGGTACGGACGCAACCAGAATTGTACAACATCTTTGATGGCTATATTATAATATTAATTGATTCATTTGAATTCTCCTCTTTCATGTCTCTCATTCGATTTCTCTCTCTGTATACGCCCGTTCTGTTGCCTCTGTGTCTCATAGGTTTATGGATCAATGATCATGGGGGGGGTAAGGTGACCTTCCTCTGACCGACCAATCCGAGAGCTTGTTGGATAGAGCACTGCCTCATACACGTACTAAAAATGCCTCTCAGGCACTATCTATTTCTTTCACACCAGGAGCAGAGTGGACCAGAGAATACAGTAGAATATATGCATGTGTGTGTGTCACCCTTGGGGATAAACCATGGTGTTACACCAGCTGATTGAGGATGGCTTGTCTACTTGGGGAAAAAATGGTGTCCTCCGCCAAAATTGGTTTCTGTTTCCATTGGAGTAAAATTAAGGTTAGTTTAAGACGTTGGCGAGTTTCCATTATGATGAACTTTTAGTGCAGGCCTCCAGGGAATTAATGTAGAGAAATAGAAAAGCCAAAAGTGACATAAACCTATCCTGTGTGTCTATGTAATGCAAGCATGTGGATAGAGGTGTTGAAGATGTCAAAATTGTGGTGGCAGAGAGATCAAAGTAGGTAAGTTTGTCATTGTGTGTAATGTGAATGACAAACTTACAGTAAATGATCGCACAACTCTTTACATTACAGGTCATTTAGCAGATGCTCTTATCCAGAGTGACTTATAGTGAACTAGCTACAGAGACAGTCCCCAGGAGGAACTTGGTGTTAAGGGTCTTTCTCAGGAGCTCAATGGTGTCAGCCTCGTGTTGAACTCACAAACTTCCTCTTTTCTATTTGAAAGCCTGACCACTAGACCACTAGACTACTATCCCCACTCCCGCTTCAGTTTCAGCTCATTGTTTTGATTTTACAGCCTTCAACTTTAAGCTTGAGGTATTATTGTACATAAATGGCTACGAAGCCCATGCACGTAGCTACATGTATGTGCGCTGTAGCTGAAGTGTTCCTCCTCAAAAATGTAATAATAACTTGGGCTCGGGTGGCCAAAGAGGATCCACATGGGGACCTGTGATTGGCTGGTTTCTGGCGGCAGCAGAGATTGTTTACAGTGAAGCCAAAGACTCTTTTCTGGAACACACATCTCACAAGTCATCTCCCCTGCAAACCTTGTGCTCACTGCGACTTCCTCTCTCAATCACAGTGAATGAATGAACGTAAACACAGGCATCGCAACGCAGTTATCTCCTATTGAATAATTAGACAAGGTGAAATAGCTTATGTGCACGTGACTTCTAAGTACACGCGTAGCCCACTGTTACTCAGTGTCACAAATGAAAGACTGCCACAAGAACTTTATAAGGTGATCATTTGTCAGTGTTGCGTTTATAGCTTGTGCTGCTGCCCCCAAACTGAACAATATATTCTGGTACATTGCAAAGTCACTGACCTCCAAACCAAGTTATAAATATTTTACTTTATTCAGAGAAACTGTAGTAAGGGAAAACAAATCCCAATATAATCTTACAACCCGAACCCTGGTTTGCCACAGAGCTCGGATGTGTATCATTAAATGAAAAAAATTTTTTTTTTTTGCTCCTTTCTTCTTTAATTGATGCCTTTTTGTTTTCTTGACATTTTACAATAAATGTTTCAAAGCTTTAAGCCACAAATAATTTATCACAGTATAAACGGACTGATGGTACCAACATCTCTCTCTCTTCTCTCTCTCTCTCTCTCTAACTACTTGTGACACTCTTTCATTTCTATTGGAGCGATGGGCTGTGATTGGCTTGTGGCATCAGGGCAGAGTAAATTATTAAGGCCTTCTCTTTATTTGGCCGTAAATGCACCCCCCCCCCCCCCCCCCGCTCTCTCTCTCTCTTTTTTTCCATCTCTCTCTCCCTCGTGTTTTCTACTTCCTCTCCTCCCTCAACACTCAGCCCATTTAGGAAGAGAGAGAACAGGATAAGAAGGCACTGCAGCGTGGGGAAAGGGAAAATAACACAGAGACACATGTGGTTTTTGTAGATGGACAGAAATAGAGGAAGAATGTCAGTAGGGAAATGTGTGTGTGTGTGGGGGGGGGGAGCTTTGGGAGCATTAGAGAGAGAGAGGGAGGAGTGACAGAGGGATAGTTAGGATGAATTGCACAACAAGCACTTTGCTCTCCTCCCCGTGCCACCTGCCCTGCAAAGAAACCTGAGTGCATCATGCAAGAGCAAACACACCTGTTTTATACCTAAGAATAAAGACTATTTGTTTGTGTGTGTGTGCGTGTGTGTGCAGTAGATGTATGTGCTTGCAAACTAATCCAAAGAGAGACCAGTTGACTGTCATTAGAGAGCTGTTAAACTGCCAAATGGGTGAGGGCGAAGAGAAAGGAAGAGAGAGAGAGAGAGAGAGAGAGAGACGGTTACTGACAGAGAAAGAAAGAAAAAAAAATTGAGTTGTTTTCATGTCCATCAATAATTCAAGATGTGTATTATCTCCTGTTGTGTGCAGCTGCAAACTTCATGCATCAGCGACTTTAGCAGCGGCAAACAACCCGACCTGTGCATTTGTACACGCACGCACGCACACACACACACACACACAAACAGGATTAGTGATAATTTATGTCATTTTGCACACAGAGGTGTAATTTATGTAAATATGGGATTCTTGCTGTGTGAAATTCTGACTACTGAAAATAAATGGGTAGGTTTTTAGTGTACCTTTTTTTTATTTTTTTTTTTATCTGTTGCTCTTTGAATCTACCACCACCTACTTAGCATAACTCTTCACTGCTGTTCCATGAAATATAATTGCACCATCTCTTGTGCTGATGGCGGCTATCATAATCTTTTGACCTTCTCTACTCCTGGATATGACTTTGGTCTTTAAGGCTCCTCTAATTAATATTTCCACATTAACAATGGATCAAATGATATGCCTAGTGTGAAAGGGCCTGTTCGTACTGCTAAACCCACAGAGAATTAACAATGTTTTGGCTTAAGGGCGGGCATCGGGTTTTGGTTCACTCTCACAGTCCAGGCAGCTGTTTTGAATGAAAAATAGAAATAAAAGATGAACCCACCTGGCCAGCACCAAACAGCAGACAGACACAAGTTATTTGAACATAGCAGAACATTTATTATCGAGAGGGCCAGAAGGTTTCTTCAGGAGTCGGTGGAGACCAAACCAGAGCTAGAACGGGATTAAATATGGGATTTAAGGGGGGGATGTGGCTCTGTCTGTCCTGATGAGCAGGTGGCACCTTGTATGGTAGCCTCTGCCATCAGTGAATGAATGTGTGTGTGATTTGTGTTGTAAACGAGCTTTGAGTGGGACCCAAAGACTAGAACATTGCTATATAAATGTAGACAATTTACCATTTATCATTTACTTACATTCATTAGGTTCAAAAACACGACTCCATATAAATGTTACTCTGTGCCTGCACAATGTGTAAAAAGGCAGCTCTTTGTTAACAGTTATGTTGTATTATACCAGCAAGTAGCCCAAAAATATGTTTTAAAAAAATATGTTTCGGCTGGATTTGATCGAGCAAATCAACGTGTTATAATAACACAAAAAAACCAACAAATTTTGACCAAAGTGCTTAAAGACGAAACAACATTTAATTGATGAAAATGGAACCGAGTTAGTACTGTAAGTGACTTATGTTAAGTGTGATGTGAAGTTGTGAAGAAAATGGTAAAACATGGAGAAGATCTGACAGTAAAGGGAGAACTGTTCCACAGTCTGAGAGCAGCAATGGATAGAAAAGAGGAACCAATCTGATGAAACCATAGATACAAGCTTGTGCGTATCAATGCAGTGTTTTACTTAAATCGAATAAGTAATTAGTAATAAATTAATTTGATATTTCACTGCTTCTTTCCTCTTGGTACCATTGAGGAGCATTGCTACTACATTTTAGATTGGCTTTAATCACGACAATTAGGTTGTAAATTCTTTTTGTCATACTTCATATTTTGGGGCTCAATGGGAATAATCGTTTGAGCATGGTTTTCATGCCGCATGGATATTGTTAGATGGACTCAGGGAGCAATTGTTCTATTTCCTGCTGCTGTTGGAGGGTGCAGTCTGATATGTCGGGGGGTCATATAATCTCATAACATCTGCTCATAAACTTCTGTTTCTCCTGCAGCTGCAGAATTAGATGTCATAGTTGAACAGGTGCGCACACCAAGGCCAAATGTCGGGCCCCTGAGATCAATGGCTGCCTCTGCTCACAAAAGATGTATGTGGGTGTGTGTTTTTGGGCGGGAGATGATACAACACGGAGTTTGATTAGACTGGATGAGAGCCAAAAGACATTGCTTTTCAGCTGCGGCTGCTTCCATCATCATCATCATCATCATCATCATCCTCCTCTTCATGCTCTGGGGTTGCTAAACAGATGCACAGCTCAACAAATGCGTTTAAATTTGGCAGTTTGCATCCATCATTCTCCCTCTCTCTGCTTTCCTCCTCTCCAGCAATTAGCGTAACCGGAGCTAGCGAGCCAGACGATAGCCATCGCGTTGTATTTGTGTGTGTTTACCCAGGTGATGCGCTTTAAGGCAAAAAGGGAGAAACTATTTTCTCTTCACACAGCAACAGGCATGGATCAAAGTAATTGGACAGTTTGGTTCACACTTGGGCAGTCCGAAGCTTTGTGTGTGTTATGTGTGTTATGTGTGTGTGTTTGTTATGTGTGCTTTCTCTGCCTCCCAGACCCCGTAGCAAAATGCTTTGCATACAACGGCACACATCTTTTTAACCACACACACGCGCGCACACACGCACTTTCACACACACACACACACACACTCAATAACATCTTTTTCTCTCTACATTTGTGTTGAATAAAACATGGCAGTAAAAGTGTGTCAAAGTCTCAGTGCAGAGAGAGCAAGACGGAAGGTTTCTGCTCCAATATATGATCAGATAGAAAGTGTGCATGTGCCGGGCAGGGCACAGATGAAATTGTGGGCAGTTTGGGTGTTTTGATCCTTGGCCGCTCTGTTTTCATCTCTCGGATCACACAGACTTTTTATTTTCCTTCTCTCTGTCTCATTCTCTGTCTATCTGTCTTTCTTGCTTTTCCTCCCACTCGTTACAATCTGTTGTATCTGCGCTCACAACCCTCTATACTAGTCACACACACGAGACGCGCCTAATTAACGCAGGTCTTTCTCACTCAGTAGATCCATCTCTTGAAGGGGGGAGGATAGCAGACGAAATGAGAGAACAAGGGTAATGGATGGGAGAGAAGTAGAGGAGGAAATTAGTAAATGGACAGAGGAGGTTATTACAGGATGTGATCAAAAGAGGAGAAGAAAAGAAAAGATGGCATGAAAGAAATGGACGAGTTACTCCACTGAGATTGGATCATCGTCATGCACTTCACTGCATAGTTTTTCTGTCTGATGATACACGAATGTGATGAAAAAATAGAAAAAGAGGGGGTGTCGAAGGAGCAGCAATGTGACAAATGTAAAATTTGCTGATGGACGAGTTTAATTAATTCTTTCATCTCTCCTATTACTGTAGTTACTTCTCTGGAAACTGGGACAACATAGTCCATCTGGAGCTAAAACACACACTCCCTGAATGCAGATAGAGCCCAATGCACACACACACACACAAACACACACACAGACACACTCACACGCACACTGACACGCGCACACACACACACTATTGACTGATAAGAGGGAAATTACCAGCTGAAGGTGATCTCCGTTTTATTCACATTAGACACACACCCATGCAGTACTTCTGTACTTGTGAGGACCCTCATTAACATATTGCATTTCCTAGCCCCTAACCCTAACCTTAAAGGAGAGAACCATGGATTATACACACCAACGTCTATTGGAGTACTCTTTTAACTAAATGCCCTAACCCCAACCCCAACTCCAACCCTAAACTGAACCTAAAACTACTTCTAATCTTAACCTTCAAACCAGGTCTTAACCAAACTGCCCTTCGAAGGTCCCGCCCAAGGTGAGGACTGGTCATAATGTCCTAATTTTGCTAAATTGTCTCACTGCCAAGATCTAAAACTCAAATTGGTCTTCACAAAGATAGAAATACAAGCAAACATACACACACACACACACACACACACACACACACACACTCACACACACACACACACACACAAAAACATATGTTCAACCCTTGGGTCTTCTATCCTGCAAGCCTTCTTGCCCGTGCAAAATAAATGTGCTGTTCAATAACATGGAATATTGTGCCTCCAGATGAATTTAATTGCAATCACACAGACTCCCTCCCTCTCGTTCATATGTTGGGAGGAGCCGGCGTGTCGATGTGGAGAGGTAATTATTTGCTTGGCCAGTCTGAGCTTGCACTGAGTCTCAAGGACGGACTTGCCTGCAGCTACAGTACCAACCAACACTGCGATTACACAACGGAAACAGGCAGTGACTGTGTGTGACTTGAATAGAAGTGTGTCCTTGTTTTTTTTTTTTTTTGTGTATGCATGCAGAATGTATAGTGTGTCTCATATTTTTCAGAGGTGTGTGTGTGTGTGTGTGTGTGTGTGCGTGTGTGTGTGTGTGTGCGTGTGAGGCTATGTGCATGTTTGCACACAAGTCATGATGTGTGTATGCATGTGAGCCTGTATAGAGCAAGGGCTCGTTCTTGCAGGTCTCCCCCTCAGGGAATCGCAGCCACAGTCCCACCATTACATGAACACACAAACACACACATTCCCTTGTGTCTGAGTATAATAGCATGGGGATGGAGAACAGGAAATTGAGGTTGGGAAGGAGATTGGTGAGAAAAGGGGAGAGTGCGGCTGGGGAGGAAAGGAGGGAAGAGAAGGTTTCAAAACAGAGCACAGGAAGAGAGAGAAGACGGACAGGTGGAAGAGAGAGGACATATAAAAAGCCAGAGGGAGAGATTGGAAGAATGCCATTGGAGGATGAACATCAGTCATGAGAGATGAACTGATCATCACAGACAGGCCAGACAGATAATGTTTCACTTTCTGGCCCTGTAAAATCTTTTTTACGACAGCTCCCCCCAGAAGACTGCTACCTGTTTTTATATGGCTCTTGTATTTGTGTGTGTGAGTCAGTGTGTAGTTTGCATTCGAGTATACAAAGCGTGCATAAATGGGATTGCATGCTGCCATTTGTGCGTGTGCTTGTGTGCATGTACGCTTGCATGTGTGAATGCACATAAACAAGATGATTATCGAGTGTGAAGTGTGTGTGAATGGGATTTCATGGTGTCATTTTCTTGGATGTGTTTTTTTGTGTGTGTGTGTGTGTGTGTGTGTGTGTGTGCATTCAGAGCACTGTACAGCTGTAAAGCTGTGCCGGAGAGTTTTGAATGATGGCCTTGGACTACCGCAGCCGGGAGGCCAATAACAGTAGGCGGCTCAAGGAGGCTCCTGCCAAGTGACCAATGATTAGATCCAGCAGAAGGAGACTAGAGCTGAATGGCCCGTCATTCCTCAGCTTCATTACCCCTCAGAGCCCAATTCCCAGCCTCCCCCAGTAACTGGACGGCATTTCTATCGTGAGTGTTGCAGAAATGCATTGGTTTACTCTCTGGGTCGTTTAGTTGTGTTCAGGGCTCCGTAGGAGGGAAAGCATGTGGTTGGAAAGCATGCTCTGGTTGGAAATAATAAAGTTTGTTTTGTTCAATCAGTTGGGGTTTTAACAAAAATATCATCCAAAACGGCTAGATGTGCAAAATCGTGTTCCTGCCTGCTCTGCTTTGACCCTTTTGTTATTTCTTTGCCTTAATTATACTGCTGCTTGTTTTCCAGCCTCCTTGCAGACTTAGTGTGTGTGTGTCTTGACTTGTGGTATTGATCAGAGTGAGCAGTGGGGTGGTCCTTCACGTAGTTGTCAATGCTTCCTTAAACTGAAGAAAAAGCCCTGTGTTTTTCAGAAATCTGGCAAACATACGCGGTTAAAGTTAAATCTGCTGTATTCATCTGCTCCGTTCAGTCATTTATTCATGGTTAAAATGAGTCAGGCCTGGCTGTTAGTCTACAGGGTCAATTTATGAGCAACACATCTCCCATCTGTATAACTCACAGACTGACCTCGGCTGTTTGACTTATTGATTTTTTGCTAGCGTGGGGCTCCTAAAGCATCCCTCCCCTCCTGTTGGTGGGACTTCATCCAGAACCCACTGTGTTCCGGCTCTGTGGCTCTGGCACATCCTGTGGTCGTCACAGGGTTACTAGGGAAGGTGAGCAAGGCTCTGGATGGCTGGTCTGCTGGGTGCCCCGGGCTTCTGGATGGGGATGGCTCCCACAGGACCCGCTCCCACTGATCATTACTGTCTATGAATAGCTGCTGCATTGCAGATGGAGGGAAGAGAGGGAGGAGAAGGAATGACGGGAAGTGTTGTTATGGGTGGAGAAGAGCAAATGGTTTGTAGAGAAATGGGGAATAAAGAGGTGTGTGTGCGCGTGTGTGTTTTTTGTGAGCATGTGGGGAGGGCAATTTTATTTTCAAGGACACTCAGGTCCCCCACTGTTTTTGAGTCGAAGCAATGCCGACCAATTTTCTGTTTTCAATATCTGCTCAAACAACGAAATTGTCAGCTTATTGCTGTCAGGTTTCTAAACAAAGTGTGATTGTAGGAGGCAACAGAGACTAACGGAGAGAAAGGAGTTGGGAGGAGTACCTGAAGACAGCCAGACAGGGTGGAAATGAAGATGATGAAGAGGAAGTGTTCTCCGCCTCTTTACATTTTACAGTCTTTTACTAACATGTAAGGATTGCTGCAGCCTTAAAAACCTCAATGTGCACTAGTTCTGGCATGCACACATGTTTTTATAGGCATTGCATTCAGTTATTCACTGGAGACTCTACTCCAGTGAATAAATAAGGGCTGCAACTGGTGAATTTTTGCCTTTGTTGAATAATCTGAATATTGATTAATCAATTATAGTTTGGTCTATTAAGAGTAGGAAAAATATTAAAAACGTTTTGTTTTTAATCAAAAACCCAAAGGATAGGATAGGTATAAAACAGAGAAAATCAAAAAAGCTTCATATTGGAGAAACTGGATGCAGAGTATTTGCATGAAAAATTATTTATCAACATAACAATCAATTACAATCGATCTGTTATTATTATTTAATTGTTTCGATCAATTGCAAACGCTCATTGGTTCCATTCTCAATTTTGAGATGTGATTTGATGCTTTTCTTTGTTTTTTATATATATAGATATAGATATATATCTATATCTATCTATATCTATATATAGATATAGATATATATACACAAGTAAACTAATTAAGTTTTATTTTTGGACTGTTGTACAAAACAAGCAGTTAGACAATCGTCTTTCACTTTTCACTGTTAGAGACTTGACATTTCAGCTTCAAAAAACACATGCACACTCACACACAAAGAGAAATATCAAAACCTTTCTTGATCAGCTACATGTTGACAAACAGATTGACTGGTGGGTTCAATCTGCTCTTAAATATTATTAATAGATTGGCTGGCCTGTTGGATGATGATGATGATGACAGTAATGTTCATTCCTCAAAATTCCTACAAAATGCTAGTGGCTTGAACTGGCAGGAATGTGACATTAATTTGCCCTTGTGGCAAATATTTGTGGTTTGGTTTGTGCATGAAAAATCTTTGGCACTAACGTTAAAACTCAGACCTCTCTCTCTCTTTCTCTCGCTCTCTCTCTCTCTCTCTCTCTCTATACTCCGCTGTATTCCGCTCACTACATCTAGTCGCGGTTAACGGGCGTGCGGTTGCCAGGAGAGACGCGCGTACAGTACAGTGTAGGAGCTTTAACGGCTGAGCGGCACGGGCTCTCCCCCGCCATTTCCTCGTGTCGAGCCCTGGAATGTCGAGTAGCGGCTCGGGCTCTTCCTCGCGGAAGGAGTTCGATGTGAAGCAGATCCTCAGGATCCGATGGAGGTGGTTCGGTCACCCCGCGGTCCCTCCGCCTCAGTCCCCGCCGCTAGGAGACTACTTCGCCGGGAGGAGGGCGGGCGGCAGCTCTGGAGACGGACCTTCTGTAAGCGGCTGTAGCGCCTCGAATTCAGCCGGCGCGAACCCCAGCGCCCTTGGTCACAGCGGGCTGGTGGCAAGCGGCAGCGCTGGTTCTAACCTGTGTAACGGCAGCAACAGAAAGTTTGGTGATCCGACGGGGAGTCGGGGCGGTCCGGTTGGAGCGGCAGCTGGAGCAACGGGGAGCTCCTGTCCCCGCTCCTTCAGCCAGCCAGAGTGCAGGAGCCCCGCTGCAGCGCTGTCGTGGGTCTCCCCGCCGCCTCATCGTCGCTCCCGTCCTGGGACGAGCATGGAGCCCCTAGGCGAGGCTCCGGTGCCTCAGCTGGTACCCGAGGCACCCGCTCATGTCGGGGTTGAGGAGGAGGCAGCGGCACCGGCAGCGTCGGGCACGGAGGACAACAACAACCACCTGGAAACTGACTCCAGCTCGTGCAGGTAGGAGGGGGAGGTTTGAGAGGTTTAATGTCTGTTCTGGGACCTTGGAGCTAAAACTAAAGTTGTAGGGCAGAATAAAGTCAGTGATATTGACAAAACGCACTCTCCTAAAAGTTAGGGCAAGACCAATCCTCACCGGTTGATTTAGCTTTTACAGAAAACCAACAACTGTTTTTGTGATGTGATGAATCATTCTGCTTTATCACCACATCTAACCACCGAGTTCCTGTTAACTGCCATTATGTTGTCACTTTACTGTTATGATAATCATCATTACTGGCAGGTGGAAACTGTGTGAATGCTTCTGAATAGAAAAAGTAAATGGAGGATTCACTAAGAAAGAGGCTGGTCAGACAGTATAATGCAGCAATGGAGGGCCACTCATTTACAGATAGACAGACAGAGGGAGAGAGAGAGAGAGAAAATGATGGCGGAGTACCTTTGGGACAGCATGTGGTCCGCTGATTTCGCCCCTCAACCTCCTAATGAGGCTCCACCAACCAGGCTCTTTTAGAAGACACAAACACAAACGCACTCTTGTGAATATGGGATTTTCAGAGTCAAATTAACAATAGGACTCCAGGGCTCCGCATGTAGCAACATACTGCACTTGACATTTATATTGTTTTGTCTTCAGTGACTGTTTCTCTTTAAGCTTAAATGACTCGCACATCCTCAGTGCTTTGCATGTTTGTGTGCACATGCATGATGGAGTGTGTTGCGTTGGTGTGGCCATCCAGCTGTTGTGCTGTGAAAAGGGCGTTTAATTAATAGTAGTAGGAGAGAAAACAAAACAAGGCAATTAGGGCATCATAACTCCTCTCCCAGATTTATGTTTTTATTATGATGCAGCA
>CALSBV010012195.1:8577809-8588490 GCA_943590825.1 Bovichtus diacanthus | reverse complement strand
CCCCTATGAGGCTTAATCTGCTCCTCTGGTCTGCAAGTGTGTGTGTATTTAGTGTACAGAAAGCAAACTCCTGACGGTGAGAGGCAAAGCAGCCATCCTGTCTGAACTGACATATCTAGAGCTAATGTAGCCCCCAGGATGCACTTCAAAAACATACGGACATATCCCATACAAACACACACACACACACACTCACACTTGTACAAAGACACACTTAACCACACAGCTGAAAGCCAAGTGCCCCAGGAGCCAGTGAAGATTGAAAAGTCTCCCAGATTTGCAGGCATGACATCTAAAAAGCTGAGACTGTGCAGGCTAGCGATTCCCCACAGCTGAGCTGATGTTTTTACTCTAGCCTAATGCACTGCTGCATTATTCTATTTTCTTCCTCTTCAAACCGCTGTTTATTTAGAGAGTAATTCTCTTTGGATCAGAGCAGAAGAAGTGTGTCACCTCCACTGTGTAGAGGTAGTCAGAGAGTTTGATTTCAGTCAGAGGTTAAAAATAAAGAGAAGACATTCCAAATCATACTATATATTTTGTGTATATCATGTACATAAATAAATATAAAATCTGTATGTAGTCTTATTGCATTATGCTGTATATTATACGGTGCCCCTTAAATCTATCGTGTTATTGTACTTTTCTTTTTTTGTACCATGAATTGAGATGAAGATGAGGTGTAATAAGATGACGGTTGGTGAGAAATGGTACAGCTGCTCATCTCCTCTTTTTGTACCAAAATATTACACCTTCTCTTTTACAATATAAATTATGTATGTACAATATATGCTTCTGTAATATGCTGTTATTGGTCTTTTATACATTAAAGTCAAGATGTGATTTAGTACTTGTTTCTGTTTTTTTCCCCTGTGTAAAATAGTAATGTACAGCATCTTTACAGTAACAGCTAAATCATGTTTATGGTACAGATTTTTGGAGTTTCCATTTGTAACAAAAGCCCTATAAATGCCATCATGGTGTGAATTTATATGTTTATATGTGGCTCTTATCGCTAACAGCATCCCCATCAGCGCAGCCCTAGCGATACCTTTTGCAGTTCAAAAGTGTTTGTGGTTTTAATGCAGGTTTTTTTTCTGCTCTGAATTAACTTTCTGGGCCTGGGAGTTAATAGTGTGGATGAAGCTGCAGCCAGAGACACAGCAGCATGTTGCAACGTTTGAAACAAGTGTGTGAGGAAGAGGAATGCTCACAATTTACAGACACTTTAACCCCGGGACAACGGCCAGCCAAGTGATTCACTATGTTATTTATTGCAGGGGACGCTTTTAATCATAACCAGCTCCGACAAACGACCCCAGTTGGCGCTGAGAAATGACGCCGGTGACCTTGTCTTGCCACCTGAGTCCATTACGAAGGAGACAGAAAGTGCCGGACTGTCTGACCCCACGTGTTCGTCATCCGAGTGTTGAGGTAACCTGCAAACAGCTGCACATCTGTCAGTGCTGTACACGGGCGCACACATCTGCATTTACCAGGCACCTCAGTTACCCTACTGGCCCCTCAGTGGGTCATTACAGACGTACAGTATACTGTGCAGCCAAACATTGTTCTAAGGCACACAGCTTTATTTTACAACCTAGTGGATATCCAAAGTTTCCAAAAATAACAAAACTATCAGGCTGAATTTGGGGATAATGTGTGAAATGATCAGCAAGACTTTTAAGAATATTTGTATTTCATTGAATGCTGCAGCCGTAAGAAACAGACAGTCTTGGGTTTCATTAAGTCATTCAGAATAAACATCTTACAGCTTCAGTTAGGAGCTGGATCTAAATGATACAGAATACTGATACTCTCAGACTGTGTGGAATAAGAAGGTGTATTTTAAGGTGCAAATTGCCATCAATGGTGTTTAACAGTGTACACACCTCACACTACCCATCCTTCACCAACATTGTCATCACTTTGTGTAAACGTTTTGTTTCAGGTGTTTATTTTTGTTACATTTAAGTTTTAATCTCTCCTTTGAGAAACAAAGTGTATAATTACAAATGATTTAACACTATTAATATTATAAAATAATACTATAAATAATACCCTGGCCACAGCAGTTGACTAAACAACCTCAGAAGGTCTAATTAGTTGCTGTTATGAGTTTTCGATCACATAAAACAATCTTGCTCAGCAGATGGAGTTGAAATGTGAACATCTGCAAACTCCATCTGCTGAGAGATTGTATGATAAAACTGAAAGCTCCAGAGCTGCTACTAAATGGACCTTGTGCTGAGACAGTTTAGTCAAACTAGCATTGATAGTGTTATGATAATCATCACAGATACGTGTATTTAATAATCAGAGCCTCTTGTCTCACTGGCCAACACAGTCAGGATTACAGTTTGCATTAAAACATGTTTGTGTTCTGGTTCTGCAGTCTTATGATGAGTTACAGTACATTTTGGACTGATTTAGCATTGGTATATAGTATTAAAAAGACTAGTAATAAAGTGATTTGTTCATCAACAAATGCCTGAAATGTTGTTTCTAATTTTTGCAGCAATAATGAATCAAAAAAGAGGTACAGTACAGAACTTCTCAAAGTTCAACAAAGTTAATATGTGGCACATTGACTTCTTGTTTTATTAGTGAAGCATGAAAGTTTAGATGTCCTGCAGGGACAGCCAGCAGTCCAATGGGGATCAAGCTGCCCATATCAGAATCAAGGTTGTTATGTCCTGCAGTACTGCCATAATCTACAGAATCCAATCCTGCAGTGGACCAGTAAACGCTTCAGTAGGACTTTGTAATACCTTCACAATACCCGTACAATCCCTTCAGGACACAACTGAATCATAGGCCTATTCTTGTCGGACTTTTTGTTAGTACTAAAGTACAGATTAATTAACTTCAAACTATCAGAAGCTAATTTTCTCTGCAGCTGCAGCTGTTTGACCTCAACACACTGAATTTATAACACACAGTAAATCACAGACTTTTTATGATTCATTGCAGGATTACAAGATGTATTGAATTGATTTCATTTCCCTTCCATTATTTAATTGTATAGCACTTCAATTCAAAAAATGTAGATTGAGAGTCGCACTTACTCACTTATTGTCTCACTGGCAAAAAAAAACTTTTCACAACATTCATTTTTCATCAAATTTTTTTCCCCATCTCTCTGCTCTAATTTCTTGCTTGGAAATCATACATATGCTCCCTTCAGTGAATCTTAATGAGATCTGAGTCAGCAGGGTGCTTTCTGCGTCAGCATGTCGGCGCACAGCGAGGAATATTTGTGTCACACAGCTGGCATTTCATTCCAGCTCCCAGGTTAGTACAGCAAAAATAAGCTGTCATCCTTCCATCAATATATGGTAAAGTACAGAGGGTGTCACCAGAGTGTTTCCCCTTGCCTTTCATCAATAATGAAATGACACAAGAAAAGGAGCATTGTGATGTATTTCAGATGAACAGAAGGAAAGTACAGTCGGCCTGCTCAGTATGGAGTTGGAGAAGCTGAAGATGGTGTTTCCCCTCTTTCAAAGAGCATCATTGATTGCTTACACGACACCAGACAAGATTAGATGGGACAGAGCAGATGTTAGGAACACTGTGACAGTGGGATGATGAAGTCCTAAAAGATGTGCAAGGTTGCCGTCTACTGGATATGTGTTGGAAGCACACTCGCAGAATTTACTGACAGTAAAACTGCTGTGACGCTTATGTGGTGGAGCTTCTTGTTTTCATTTCCTATGTACAATGTACTGTGAGTTCAGCAGTGGTGGAAGAAAGTACTCAGATCTACTTGCATTAAAAGCGTTAATTCAGTAAAAGTACAAAAGTATTAGCATTTAAATTTACTTAAAATTAAAGTATTTATCATTGCAGAATGGCCCATTTCACAATAATATACATTACATTTATTGATTAAAATTATTGTTGCATTAATGTGTAAGGATCACTTTAATGTTGCATCTTGTAAATATGGGGCCAATTTTAATTACTTTATGTACTGGTGCCAGGTGAATCCATAAAAATACATCATAATTTATTTGTTCATTATTTTGTGTTAATAATCAGATGCTGTCAAAAATAAAAATGTGTGGAGTAAAAAGTACAGTATTTAATATTGTATATAAGTATAAAGTAACAGTAAACCCAACATATTTTTTTTTAATACTCATAAACAATAGAAAAAGCACTAAAATCCCATATGAAGAGGTATTTCCTGTGTGTCCAGTGTAGTGTTACATTTTGTGTCACTGGGTCACATTACATTCTCATTACATGTGAAAATGATCAATTTAAAAAAGTGACACGATAAAGGAATACAAAAAAAGAGTAAAACCTATTACAACAGGTAAACAAAATAAATATAATACATACTGAATTGTTTTTTACCATGTTCTAATAGATTTTCTTCTTTTTTTTTTTTTTACTCCTTTATCGTGTGTGTTTATATATATATATATATTTGTGTGTATATTATATATATATATATATATATTTGTGAGTATTATTCTCCATCAATGTTATTATGTTCACTCAGCTCTACTTTGGCCCCTCATTGGCTGATAGTTGTTGCTATGACATCGCCGTGGCTTCTGCAGACGCTTCAGAGTGAAGCATTGTGGGATACACACAACAGTTTTGTCGAGGATGTTTTTAACAAAAACTATCGATTTAAAGTTTAAATGATTAAACGCCATCAAGATGAAGGTGGGTAACAGCGAATTCATTTAAAATGCGGGCATTACTTCGGTTTTTACGATTTCAGTGTAGAGTTGTATCACATGAACAGGCTTCAGGCAGCTAGCTAACCGAGGTACTTGCTAACGGTAACGTTAGCGTTAATTAGGCAGCTAAGTTATTGTAATGTTATCGTTTTACATTTGATAAAGTTAGCTCGTTAGCTAAACCAGCTATTGTGTTGGCTATAGCGTTATTAAAGTCAAGTCTAGGTGCAACTTACTTATTATAGAAGTCAGTTTACCAAATATCAGGGTAGCGTTAAGCTATCCAAGACTCGGAGCTGTCTGTCATTTGTCCCTATAACGTTTTAAGCAGCTTATATTTTAGTGTTTTTGGTGAAATCCGTTTAAGTAATGTCAACTTCATGAATGACCTAAAATGACAAATAAGCAGTGGTGGAAGAAATACTCAGATCTTTTACTTAGTACGAGATCAGTAAAAAATACTAATACTACACAGTAAAAGTATTGCATTGAAAATCCTACTTAAGTAAACGTACATGAGTATTATCAAAATACACTTAAAGTACCAAAAGTAAAAGCACTCATTATGCAGAATGGCCAAGGTTGTAAAATACATATAGGTATGATATTGGCTTCCAAAATGTAGAGGAATAGCATAAAATGGAAATACTCAAGTAAACTACAAGTACATCAACATTGTACTGAAGTACAGTACTTGAGTAAATGTAGTTAGTTACATTCTGCCACTGCAAGTAAGAGTTTAGGTCTTGGTAAACATTGAGAATCACATAGATCTATATACATTTTAGGGAGGTGCTGATATCACTGTCAGCCAATGTTGTATACATACTCTTAACTGTTTAACATTGCTACGGTTATGCTATGAAATCAAAACACATTTTTTAGTGTCTGTCAGAAACTCTCCAAACTTGACTTATCTTTGAGGACCATGGATAATTAATAGGCACCAAAAAAGTGGAAAACGTTTGGACACAAATGTTTCACCAGACCGACTGTATTGTGTGTTAAAGGGCACTCCAGCACTTTCACTTTTATAAAGGTGTGTAAGAGGAAAGGCTGTCATACCTTAACTTTGAGTCCCTGTGAGTCTGGCTCAAACTAAAATATACTGGAGCCATAAACCCCCAGTTTTAGCAATGCATGCTTTCTGTTCAAATTTGCTGTCTCCAAGCCCAAGATTACTCATGTCATGTAAAAGTGTGACCCTTAAAAACACAGAACGAGCATAAAAAAAATAATAAACAAGAATTAGGCTATTTCCAGTTAATTCAATGTATGCGTTCCGTCCTGCCTAAACCTTAATTTCTTCCATTTTGTTTTTTTGCACAGAAAATGTGCAGTAATATTGCTACTGGTTTGTCAAAAATGTTGAAATAAATGTCGAAACTTTGTAATGATTAAGAGCAGCTAAGCCCAGTATCCAGTCATAGGTAACATCTCGTAATCTTTCTGGTTAGGATGAGTGGAAACTATTGTTGAGTTCTGTAGCTAACTGTCTGTAGAAAACTGAGTGCTACTTTAATTTCAAGTATTTGTATGTCTTTTTTTCCAAATATAACTTACTTAAAATAATCTTTGTGTCCACAGAGCATTTTCATCCTTGCCGATAAAGCCTGGGCGGGTTCTAGCCTACTGTATAAGTGGCAGAAAACCCTTGGTAATTATATCGCTGTTGCAGGGTGAGTAAAACCAAACAAAACTGTGTGATAATATACTTCACATCAGCACAGTACCTAAAATGTGCATGATATTTCTAATCATACAGACAGGACAACTCAGTAAAAATATTCGATCGACATGGACACAAGTGGACTGAACTCAACCTTCCAGGGTAAGTGTAAGAATGTAACTTTTGGCTCCAATTTTGTGTAATCAAAAAGGTTCAGATGATTATCTCTCACTTTTCAAAAGTATTTTACAGTAATTTCCTTTTCACTTCACTTTCTCCTTTTTCTCCCACACCCTTAGACGCTGTGTGGGGATGGACTGGGATAAAGATGGTGACATTTTGGCAGTGATAGCTGCAAAATCCAGCTCCATCTACTTCTGGGATGCCAGCGTCAATAAAACATCCCAGATAGACAGTGGCATGAGGTATGACATTTCAAAAGAGGGAGAAATTAGCATTGGATAATTCTCTGGAAATCCGATGCCAGTGTTCGCGCATTCATAATTCCAGCCTGTGTTGATCAAACAGCTGTTTAATAAAAAATAATAGTCATAGTCAATAGTTGCTATTTTTTTTAGACCGCAGCAGCTGTGAAATTATTGTTAATTACTCCTAATACCCTGGATTTGCTTCCTGCTGTCCTTGCTTTCAACAGAGATCAGATGTCCTTCATTTTGTGGTCAAAGATGGGTCCACTGTTAGCAGTTGGGACAGTCAAAGGAAATCTGTTGATTTACAATCAGCAGACCTCACGCAAGATCCCTGTACTGGGTAATACACAACTACACAACACAACACAGATGCACGCTCTGGTCACTTCTGTTATATTGATTGTCTCTCCCTCGCCCACCACACATGCCAGGTAAACACACCAAGAAAATCACTTGTGGGTGCTGGAACAGTCAGAATCTACTGGCTCTGGGAAGTGACGACAACACCCTGAGCATCAGCAATCATGAGGGGGACACCATCAGACAGGTAGCCACGCGTGCATAAAAACACAGGCAGCACAATTACGGTAGCTTCACCTAGGCCATGAAACTATGAAGTTTTTACACCAGATTATGGCCATTTCACTGTTGGTATCGTCAGTAGGCGATTTGAGTGGGGATGACATCCCCCTTGTTAGAAAAATAACCAAAACACATGCCCCTTGTTAACCTCCCATCCCCCCTCCCCATCCCCTAGTAGCAGAGACAGTGCAGGGGCAAAGGGGTTGTTTAGTTAAATAAGTAAAATTGGAGTCAAGTCTGCCTGACTCATTGATCCTTTATCTGACTGAGGTTTGTGCAAGTTAGAGTCTATTGCCCTGACCATGGCTCTGACATATCAGTAGCCTAACTGCTGTGTATTGATAAATCCATGGCGCTGTCCGTGGTGCTCAGACAGATTTGTAATTGAGTCTTTTTCTCTGAGTCCCACCCTTCTGTCAGTTTTGTCTTGGAACTGTAATATTCCCTAAACTATGTAGCTATGGGGGGATATTAATACAGAACCAAAATAGTTTTTTTATGGGGCGGTTTATATATTTTTTTATGAGTAACCAATAGTACATACTAAAAGTAATCGTTCAGTGGTCATACTGTATGTGATAGAGAAGTACTAGGTAAACAAATTTAATCAGACATATTTTCGAAAAATGGCAGAAGTAGAGTATCACCAAGTAGAGGAAGGGGAATAACAGAGAGAAAAAAGGATATAGTTTATTGTTCTGTTATTTTGTCCAGACATCACTGCGTGGTGAGCCTGCTGAGATGACCTTTTCTGTGATGAAGACGGATGAAAGGTCCGGTCAAGGAGAGAGCACCGTAAGTTTTTTTTTTTTACTTTAATTTAGCGACACTCTTCTATATAACCTTTACATCACACATTTGTCACAACTTGTTTTCATTTTAGTGTCTTGAGTTGAAGTGTCACTTTTTTACCTTTGTCATAATATTCAGCATTGGCTATGAACTGTCATTGTGAAAACCTGTTAAAAATTGTCCTAATTTTACGCAAATTTTAAGTTCATATAAATGATGTAATTGTTTTAACTTGACTTCATGGCATATGTTTACCTTCCTGCTGATATTGACCATTCAGGTGAGTTTGTCCGTTGACAAGAAGATACTGATGCTCTTCAATATCAACGACCCTGAAAACCGGATAGAGTTGACCTTCCAGCGTCACTATGGAAACATTGTGTCCTATCGCTGGTACTGCACATGATCACATACTGATGAAACACTGGTACTGAGTCATGGCAGTGAGATATCTGTACTAAAGATAGTTCTCTTCCTCTGTGTGTCTCTTCAAGGTACGGTGATGGGTATATACTGATTGGCTTCTCCTTTGGGTACTTTGTCGTTATTTCCACTCATATCAGGGAGATTGGGCATGAGCTCTATCAGGCTCACAACCATAAAGATAGTCTCAACAGTGTGGCCATCTCGCCAGCATTAAACAAGGCTGCCTCCTGCGGGGACAACAGGTACACACTGGCTTTAAAAAGAAACGGCACAGCCAATCCTGTTGTTTCTTTGTAAAAGTGAAAAAACTAAAGCACTTTGCTTTTTGTCGCAGCATAAAGATCCACGAGTTGTCTGAGCTCAAAGATATCAGCAATGTAGTTCAACTGGATGATGAGACTAAAGGTGAGACAGTCCTCTTTTCCAACCATACTGTCAAAGGTCCATCTTGAAGACACCACCCCACTTCTTCATCCGCCTCTCACTCTCCTCCTCCAGGTCTGGACCAGCTGAACTGGACAGACGACGGCCAGCTGCTGGCAGTCTCCACGCAGAAAGGGACGCTCCATGTCTTCCTGACCAAGCTGCCCATCCTGGGGGGCAGCTTTGGTACCCGGCTGGCGTACCTCACCTCCCTGCTGGAGGTCACTGTGTCCAACCAGGTGGAGGGGGTGAGGGCACGCACACACTGTAATAGAAACAGTATTACTTTATGATTTTCATAGAGAGGGAATAGTGAATACAGCAACACAACAAGAAATAATTAGTGATACACAGTAATGCTGTTTGGTTAATGGCCGCCATAATATGGAGAATAAATAAATGCTGTGGTGTGGAATATAAAAAGACAAATGCATAACCTTTTTAGCGACCATCCAAATATGTTATTTACCAATTTTGGTGCAGATCAGAGAAAATGTGTTGTGCAAAAGAGCATACAATCACTCTTGGCAGAAGTGGGAAGCACTGTGTCTTGGAATCTAGTAAATAAAAAAAAATATTTCTACACAGAGTTCAGGTGCCGTGTGCAAAGATTTTAATTGCTTTTCGGGTCGGGCCCAGGTTACTACTCTCTCGGGGCGGGTGTGGTAAGAAATATGTGGCCCGAGCTGCACTCTCATGTAAACCACCTTCAATCCCTCTTTGTGTTTTTCAGGAGTGTCCTGTGGCTATAGAAGTGGAAGTCGAGCCTACTTTCATTGCAATGGGACCGTACCATGTAGCTGTGGGAATGAACAACAGAGCCTGGTTCTACGCCTTGATAGACCAAGAACCCGGTGTGTGTCTGTGTGTGTCTGTGTGTGTGGTGTGTGTGGTGTGGTGTGTGTACGTGTACCAAGAAAACCACGTTGAGTTGTCCTTTTTTATTTGTTTAATCATGTATGAGTCGATGAATGAGTATCACTAAACAGTTCTGTTTCTCACTCAGGTTTTAATAAGCTGAAGGACATTGAGTATTTGGGGACGATAGCAAGCATGTGCCTAAACTCAGACTATGCAGCAGCGCTGTTTGAGGGAAAAGTGCAGTTGCACATGGTGAGTCAGTGCTTTGTTTATGACCAATGATTGTTTATTGAGCAGGCTTCACAATGTACTATGTTTTTCAGAGTGAATTTACTACAGGTCTGTGTGTGTATGTTTTAGATCGAAGGCAAAGACCAGGAGGAGAAGAAACAGATGAAGTTGTTTCCAGACGATGACAGAAAAGGTCGGATCCTTTGCCACGCACTCACCGCTGACTTCCTCTACTACGGCACTGATGTAAGGCTCAGCACATCCTCACCTCAGTCAGCCCACCTAATTGTTTTAGCAGGAGCACTATTTAGTTTTAAGTTGCATGTTTCCTCAAGGCTTTTCTGAAGCCTTGTGAATGTGAGCAACACATGTCTCCTAAAGCCAGTTTACAATGAAGCTGCTCCACAAGTAATGAATGGAAGCCTGACTTCACATGTTCTCTCTTCATTATCTTCCCCTCCCTCGATACCTGCCTCTCATATTTTAATGGATGTTTTTTCATGTCTCTGTTTGTCAGTCAGGTAATGTGGTTTGTGTCTTGGTGGAGGACTGGGAGACTGTGAGCA
>CALSBV010012195.1:8540083-8575863 GCA_943590825.1 Bovichtus diacanthus | reverse complement strand
TGTGTGTGTGTGTGTGTGTGTGTGTGTGTGTGTGTGTGTGTGTGTGTTTTAGATGAGGAGAGACCTGTTGCATTGGGACAGCGCTCTTATGTTAGCCAAGAGGTTAGCAGAAGACCAAATTCCCTTTATATCTAAAGAATACGCTGTCCATCTGGAGTTTATGTAAGTAAACACACACACACACACACACACACACACACACACACAGACACAGACACAGACGCCATTCAGTGCACCTGATCTATCTACGCTGTATATTAACCTCTCTCTTTCTTTTTCTCTTTGTAGTGGCGACTATGTGAATGCTCTAGCACACTATGAAAAAGGCATGACCCACAACAATAAAGTAAGTGCAATATATTTGATCTCAACTTTCTGCTGTGATGATGGCATAAGAAGTTTGAAACTGTTTTTTCTTCTCTTGACATCTTTAGTTTTTCCCTATACTTATGACATGTAAGTATCTGTCAAACTGTGTACTTACAACACATACCACAGGGTGATATGCCTGCATCCACAATTATTTGTGCTGCTGATATGTGGTTTAGTTTTCAAAAAATGTTTTTGATAGAATACCAAGCTACTGTAGGACTAAGGATTGTAGCTTCACCAATGGTGATATATCACATTTTTTTAGGCATAAAAAAATATTTAATTTATTATTTTCATTAATAACCAATGGCATGATAAGTCCATGTTTACTGTCTGATGCTTTCTAGATGAAAATGCCACATAGAGTCGTATCTACTGCCTGTATTGTATTTACAAAGAACACTTAGTGGACAGGTAGGTTTACTCGGATCCTTTCAGATTCTCTTTTTATGATTTGTGGTTTTCTACAAATACATTTACGGTTCCAGTCTGAGTTATGGTGATCATATGAGATGATTTTAACAGTACTTCCTTTGAAGTCACTCCTTTCTACTGCCCTCACCTTCCTTCGTCTCCCTCTCGCGTTACAGTTCCAGGAGCATGATGAGGCGTGTAAAGCCGGTGTGGCCAGGATGTCCATCAGGATGGGCGACATCAGGAGAGGAGCCGCTCAGGCGATTCAGCACCCAAGCAGAGTCCTCAAGAAGGAATGTGGAGCCATACTCGAGAGCATGAAGGTAGAGAGGCAGCCTTCTCTCTCTCTCCTCTTGTAAACTTTATGTTTTCGTGAATGTGTTTTATAGTGTGTGTTTCTAGAGCAGCGTTGCCGGTATCTGAGCATCAGATTTCTGTTAATTTTTGTTGAAGGTTTCTTCCCAATGAACAATAAACTCTTGAAGGACAATATACCCAAGGACATTGACCTACGTATATATCATACTGTACCTGCAATACTGACATTTATTCAACTTCTGTTGCACTGTTTTTACTTTAACTTTTAACCATGTTTACTATTTTGTATATTTTGATGATTTTGGCATATTTTTTTCTGGTATTTTAGTTTTTATAATTTCTTGTACTTGCATTGTGCACTGCCTGGGAGTTTGACGCAACAACCCTTTTGCTATACATACCTGTATGTGACAAATAAAATCTGTTGAATCTTCTCTCTCTTACAGCAATTCTCTGAAGCTGCTCAGCTCTATGAAAAAGGACAATATTATGACAAGGCGGCATCGGTCTACATCCGTTGCAAGAACTGGTGAGACAAACACCAACACACTCAGACCTGCGAGGTTGTATCCTCCTTTATACAATTCCACTTTATGGTTCCATACTCAGGGCGAAGGTGGGAGAGCTGCTCCAACATGTCTCCTCTCCTAAGATCCACCTGCAGTACGCCAAGGCCAAGGAGGCGGACGGCAAGTAGGTTCTCAGTGTGAATGTCCGTCACATTATGGATAATGATATCATTAAAGGAGAAGTCGATGTAATGTGTACCGTGTGCACCAGGTATAAGGACGCAGCACGTGCCTATGAGAGCGCGAAAGACTGGGACAATGTGATACGCGTGCTGCTGGACCACCTGAACAACCCCGAGGAGGCTGTTCGCATCGTCAGGGAGACGCAGAGCATCGATGGAGCAAAGATGGTTGCCAGGTAGGACAAACAAGAGCACGAGTGTATACAAACAACCACAGCCAAATAGTTTCGAACTTTACTTATTGTCACGGCACAGGTGGCACTGCTAATATTTGGTTTTATGTTTTTGTAAACTTAAAGATTATTTCATTTTAATTATTATTTTATTGTTAATGACCTCTGTCCCCATTTAGTCTCCTGGTCCTCGGATCAGCTTTATAAGATGTTTTCAAACATGCGTCCTGTGTTACTAATCTGAACAATTTACACACATTAGCAATGTTTCTATTTGCATCGTCTACCATTTCACCAGCATATTAACATTCATTATTACTTTTTTCTGTCTTTTACCATTTTCTAGTGTTAAGCGACTGACAATTATTTCCACGATTCATCTCAAGATTACTTTTCGATTAATTGTTAAGTTTCTAAAATTAAAAAAAAAAATTAAATGCCGATCACAGTGCTTTTGTCCGACCAAAAGTCCAAAACCCAACAGCTCAAACATGTTAATTTTACTATGAAATAAAACAGAGACAAGATGCAGATCCCAATTGAAAAGCTGAAACAAGCAGATTTTGGAATCATTCACAGCCCAATTATCAGTGTTTCTGCAGACCGATTACTCAACTCTGTGTTTCATCCCAAATTATTTCCTTCCCATCTTTTTCCTATTTGTGTTATCAGCCTTTCACATGTGTTTGTGCGTGTCTCAGGTTCTTCCTGGGGTTGAACGACTACGGCTCAGCCATCCACTTCCTGGTGCTGTCTCAGTGCAATGATGAAGCTTTCCAACTGGCACAGCAGCACGGGCAAATGGAGGTCTATGCCGACATCATCGGTCAGTCTGTGTGTGAATGTTTATATAGAACATATAGACACTTTTACAGTTTGGGGTTCATGGATCTGACTTTATTTCCAGTTGTATTACTTGCTGATGGTTTCATAGCACTGCAGTTAAGTGCAGGTAAGTAGAATATTAATGCATGACTGCTGCGGTGTGTGTGTTCATCAGGTCCTGAGATGATGCAGGAGGATTACCAGAGCATTGCTCTCTACTTTGAGGGAGAGAAGAAACACCTGCAGGCCGGCAAGTTCTTTCAGAAGTGTGGGCAGTACAGCAGAGTAAGTATGCATCCTTATTTTTTCAGTCGTGGAAGAAGTATTCAGATCCTTCACTGAAGTAAAAGTAATAATACACTCCACTACAAGTCAAATTCTTGCATTAAAAACCTTACATACTTTAACTTAAGTAAGTTTTATCAGAAGAATGTATCATTCAAAAGTAAAAGTACTCATTCTGCAGTAAAATCTGAGTGTTTTACTAATATATATTATGTTTTTGGATTAATATTACTGCTGCATGAATGTGTATGTTGCATTTTACGGCTGTAGATGTTTATGGTTGTTCTAGTTTGAACTCCTTTATACACTGTTGGGTAATATAATTTACAGCAATGCATCATATTCTATAAAATCATTATATGTTTGTAGCGTGGCTGTCCCATAAAAAAACACAAAATTCTACTTTTCATGAGCTCAGAAAAACCGACTTTTGTTCAGCTTTTCCAGCTGATCCAAGAGGCTTTTTAAATAGTTTATTCAGCTTAAGAAGTAGGTGAATTTTCTCAATCCATAAAGGAATGTGGTTTATCACATTCACACATATATATACACGGCTTTCCCTGGACAGGAAGGGTATGAAAAATTGTAATCTGAAAAGTAACTAGAGCTGTCAATAATACAAAACTACAATATTTACCTCTTCTCTCTTTCTGTCTGTCAGGCCCTGAAGCACTTCCTGAAGTGTCCCAACACTGATGACAACCAGGCTGTCGAGATGGCTATAGAGACGGTGAGAGCAGTGTGTGTCAACCTCAATATCCCAGGGCATGTACAAAATAATGTGTTAAGAGTGTGTGTGTGTGTGTGTGTGTGTGTGTGTGTGTGTGTGTTTTTCAGGTGGGTCAGGCCAGGGACAGTCCTCTAACCAATCAGCTGATAGATTACCTGATGGGAGAGAGTGACGGTATGCCCAAGGTAACCAATACACTGCAGCCTTCTCTCTTGCCTTTGTCTCAGTTGATGTCTGTCTGTTAATTACTGTTATAAAGGAAAACACAACACTTAACAGCAGGATAGTGCAAAAAAAAAAAATCAAATGAGATATAATAAATGTGGTTGATTGTGCATCTCCTGGATTTTCTAAGATTCAGAACACTTTGTGTCAGTTTTAGTGCAAATGATATAATGCAATTACATAATTACTATTTCACCCTGTAAATGTAATGTATGTAAATCTGACTCTGAGGGACACTGTTTACTAAACTGGTGTTAGTTAGTTGACCTTTCTTTCCTCTTCCCAGGATGCCAAGTATCTGTTCCGTCTGTACATGGCGCTGCAGCTGTACGGGGAGGCTGCTCGCACCGCCATCATTATCGCCAGAGAAGAGCAGTGTGCAGGTACACAAACACTGTTTACCAATAACAGCATGTCAACGGCCAACCACGGCATGTCATACAACCGCAATCATACATGTGCCTTAATCATATGTTATGTTTCTTGCTTCCATAATTAAATTTTTTTTAAATGTGCATGTTACTCCTACAGGGAACTACCGTAATGCCCATGACGTGCTGTTCAGCATGTACACGGAGCTGCAGGCCCAGAAGATTAAAATCCCGGCTGAGATGGCTACAAATCTGATGATCCTCCACTCCTACCTACTGGTCAAGGTCAGTACACACCTGCGTGTGGCTCATTTACTGTAGTAATGGGGAATTGCTTTGTTCATAGATAAGAAAAAGTCGTAGTATAGTATGCCATAAATTAACTAAAATAAATAAATGAAAAATAGTCATAGTGTAGTATGTCAGAAAAAAGTCTTTTTTTAAAGTCATAGTATAATATGTGAGAAAAGTAAAAACAAAAAAGTCATAGTATAGTATGTCATAAAAAAAAGTAAAAAAAAATCATAGTGTAGTATTCCATAAAAAGGTAATTGTATAGCATGCCGTAAACGTCTTTAAAAAAGTCATAGTATAGTATGTCATAAAAAAAGTACAAAAAAAGGTAGTGAAAATGTTTTAAAAAAACGGCATAAAAACTGTGTCATTAAAACTTTTTTCATAAAGATTGTCATTGAAAAAAAATAGGGGGGGGGGGGGTCTGAAAATATCTTTTAGTCAAAATGTACTGTTCTTATGTAGATCCATGTAAAGAGGGGAGACCACCTGAAAGGGGCACGCATGCTCATTCGTGTCAGCAACAATATCAGCAAGTTTCCTGCACGTGAGTCCACAGAGAATTTTCATAATTCTAATCTACTGTCCAATCCATATGAAAACAAATCTGAGTGAAGCTTAAATGTCACTGAAATGTGAAAGTTTCCAACAAAAGTCTCATCAGTGCTCGTGTGTGTAGATGTTGTTCCTATTCTGACGTCCGCGGTCATCGAGTGTCACCGAGCCGGATTGAAGAACTCAGCCTTCAGCTTTGCTGCCATGCTGATGAGACCAGAGTACCGAAACGAGATCGACACAAAGTACAGGAAGAAGATCGAGGCTATGGTTCGGTGAGCGACGAGAATGTTCACACCTTCTGTTTTATTTGTCCAACTCCCTCTCCTGCACTTTACTGACCTCCCTCCTTCTCCACACATATGCACTTCTCCTCCACCTCCCTGCAAACCTGGCCACACCACAGACGTCCAGACACATCGGAGCTGGAGGAGGAAACTACCCCATGTCCCTTCTGTGGCTTTCAGCTGCCACAGAACGAACTGCTGTGCATCTCCTGCAAGAACAACCTGCCTTACTGCATAGCCACGGTACAAACACGGAATCATTCATACACTGCACAAAATAGTTTCTCTGATACTTGTATTTTCATAATTTGATCTCTGTACCATAACATTTTCTCAGGGTCGTCATATGCTGAAAGAAGATTGGTCTGTGTGCCCTCACTGTGAATTTCCTTCACTCTACTCTCAGTTCATTCTGTAAGTGATACATTCATTTTATCTTTTGTTCTTTTCTAACTGTCCATTTACAGATTTATAAAAGGTTTGGGCACTTTTTTCCCCGGCAGAAAAGCTTTGTAAAATCTTGCAAAGGGATCAGCTGGTTTAAAAAGAGGCCTACTGGTTGATAATTACTTAAATTAGACGGTAGCAGTTTGCTGATTTAAGAGTACTAATGGCACCCTTTCTTTCCTCAATTTAAAGTATTAGTTGGACGTTTTGGGAAATACGCTTTCTTGCTGAGTGATTAGATGAGAAGATTGAGACCAGGAAGTCACGTTTCCTGGCTTCAATAAGAAATAGTCCAGCACTTAACTCCCTGTAAAATCACAACTTGATTTTTATACAGATTTAACTGACTAGGTATAACTTAATTAATTAAAGGGGCTGGTAGGCCAATTTCATTACCTTTGGACAGATGCAGTTTAACTGTATTTCTAGTTTTTATGCTAAGATAAGCTCATCTAACTCTCTGGCAGTAAGCAGTTTATTCCCAAATGTGGAAGTAATACAATATAGGCACTTCTCATTGTCACGTTCACAAATTTACTCTGAACTGTTTGTGTGCAGGTTGCTGGAAACAGAGACGATGTGTCCCATGTGCTCTGAGACTCTGAGTGTCAAACAGGTAAAGAAGATTCCTGATTGTTCCAAATACCTGCAGACTGACGACCTCGATGAATGAAGAAAAAACAACCAATCACATGTATATAAAAGGTCATGTCATTTTCCATTTGTTTAAAAATGTAAAATATTTTGGATGTATAGTATGCAGCTTTTAGTTTTTGTATGATGTGAAAATCATAAGAGTAACTCATTTTAAAGATGCTTAATATGGAAACAACTGAAAGACAAATCAAATAAAGAATGGCATGTATATTTAGGTGAAATATTCTGTTCGTATTTGTTTTGTTTTTTTTAATTACCATTGTAAACCGTGTGGCTGAAGATGGGTCAGACATCTCAAAGACCGTTCGTGTCTTTTTTTATAAACATTTTAGATATTTAGTAAACCATTTTTCTCAATCAATCAATTTGATTTCTTTGCATAGATTGTCATCGGAGTGGCTGAGTTAAAAAAAAAAAATTATTTCTGAGAATATGATCTATATTTAGTGTAATCCAAATATCTGGTTTTAAATATTTAAAAAAAATGAAATTCTTCTAAAAAAATTAAAGAAATCAAACAGACACTCATGAGCAACATATTTCTCTATTCATTTTTTTTTCCTTTACAAAATTGCAATTTACAGGAGCATCGGTGCTAACCGTAGCGCTAAAGCATTTCTGTATTTTAGTCGTAGCAAAGAGTAGCAGTCTTATAGAACCGAGTCACATTATTTACAGTCTTGACACCTGGAACACAAATTGATGCTGGAACAAATGCACTAACCTCCTGATGAGACGCACGTAACTCCACAGGTGTGTAGACATGATACAGGCAGATAATATACATCATTTGTTCAATATAGAGACACTGAAGGAAACAGGACAGGAAGTTAAAAAAGTGGAAAGACATTTCTCAGCACTCTAGTCAAGTGTTTGGATGAGGGACAGAAGAGTTTCCTGCAGCGGTTAAGACCAGTCTCACTACTTTCTGGTGCTCATTAAAGGGTCGTTTAAGTGCAGAGAATGAATATTACAGTCTGTGGGGGCTGAGGGAAACAAAACAGGACCGTGTTCCTCCTCTGGTCAGCGGTCATTTCTTGGCCTTGCCTTTGCCTTTACCCTTGCCCTTCCCAGAATCGTCCTTCTTTGACTCCTTGGTGGCTTTGGCCTTCTTCTGCTGCAGAGAGGAGCAAGACGCAGACATGGAGAAAGATATGAAGACTGCTTTTGGCATGGGGTGTACATAAGATCACATTGTGAATGCTCTTACTTTGATCATGGCGTCGGTTTTGAGGCCCTCGTCCTCAGACTCGTGCACTTCATTGTCCACGTCCTCTCCTCCCAACTCTGACTCCCCCCCACCGCCACCACCGCCACGGACCTTCTTCACTACTTGCAGAGAGTACGGCGTCAGGTGCACTTCTTTGTTGTAGGCCCGTGTGAATGCTGCCTTCACCTGCGAGGAGACAGCAGAGGCGTCAAAATTCAGTTTATTTTATGTTGTGAAGTACTGTTCTCACTCAAGTGAGACTCATTTAAGATACACCACCAAAGGGTACTGAATATACTGAAATATTGGCACTGGAGTTTGGTGAGTGTCACTATCACTATCGCTATTATTCTGTGCTCAATATTTTTATGTTATTAATTGTTCGTGAAAGGGTTCACTCTACCTGCTCTGCAGTCAGCAGCCTGCTGGTGAACAGCATTTAGCAGCTAAAGAGATATTTCCCGCAGGAGTTGGTAGAGACCAAAGAGCATATATTGGCTAGAGTAAAAGAATATTGGACGTACATTCACCAGGTGGACACAAACGCAACTCTAAACAAACGCTAAGGTTTTGTATCTGCTTGATGTGTAAAAAAGCAAAGTCTAGGAACATGTCCACCATATCAACATCAACTTAATAGGCGATAATATGTTAATGTTGTGTTAACAGCTGCTGCTACCGAGTGGCCCAAAAAAGGTCAGAATTTCTTTAAAAACCTACACTTTCATTGTTAACACTGTATAGAACAATCGATCCTGGTTAAGTGGTGTATTGAGCATTCAACAGTTATACAAGTGGCTGAATAAATTACTCGGAGATGCTGTAATTCCAATCAGCCAATCACAATGGCCACAATTGTGATATAATTCCTTATACATCACTTTTCAACAACTGTTTCCAATCCAATCCCCAAAATCTAAAGTATACCCCCTGCTGACCTTAGAGTCCAGTTTAGAGTAGGGGTCTGCTTGTCCGCCCCAGACGCTGATCTCCATGATGCTGTCCACGTCCTCTTTGATGAGCTGGTAGTTGTCCAGCAGCTTCACAGCTTCCCTGGCGCCCTCCGCTCCGTGCCTCTGAAGTGGGCTCAGCAGCGCCTGCCGCAGGTAGTACAGGTAGTCCAGGTTCACCGCCTGTCTGCTGCTCATCGTCCTGCATGAGCCACACAAACAAGACATTCAAATACTCTAATCTGATTCTGTGTTTTACAACGTGTAACATAGTTTTAAAAAAAAAAAAAAACGGTGTTCAAGGCTCACTTTAAACACATGTGCGAGGCCAGCTCCTGGACGATGCGGGAATGTTTACTGGTGGAGGAGTTCTTGCCGAGCCAGCTGGGGAAGGTGGGGAACTGACCCATGTAGCCTTTCATGAGCTCGCCTGGTAACACGCTGGCATAGATGGCCTACGAGCACACACACAGACCAGCACAATGAGGAATCTCTGGTGCCCCGACACATAAAGCACATCATAAAAACTTTCATGCCATAAAAAATGTCATAACATAGTATGTCACAATGAACGTCATTAAAAAAAAGTCAAAAAAAGGATTCCATAAATAAACTATGCGTATACAGAATAATTAAATTGTCACAAACTTCAGCAACTTACCACTTCTTTGGACAAATATTAAATAGTGTAGCTTGTTTTCAACATTTATATCTGCCATTTTAGACTTGATACTTTTTAAAGGGCCATAATTGTTGCTAAATTGATCAACTACATTCGGGAAATGGCTGCTGTACATCTCGACATACAAGGATGATTCCACCTTCTGCGTGTGTGTGTGTGTGTGTGTGTGTGTGTGTGTGTGTGTGTGTGTGTGTACCTGGGTGGGCAGCAGCGACCAGTTCTGCCCAGAGCGGATCCGTCTGTCCACCAGGTCTCCGTCAGATATGGAATCAGCCGTCTTGCTGAGCAACATCAGGTGTGACTTCAGGTCCCCACTGTGAGAAGAGAGACACACAAATACAGAAATAATAAAAAGGAATAGTTCGACTTTGTAGGAGATATTAGTTTTCTTGTCGAGAATTAAGAAGATTGATAGCGCTCTCATGTTTTTAAGCATTAATGGATGTAGAGCCATTAGCTTAGCTTAGCTTAGCTTAGAGACTGGAAACCGGTGGACAAAGCGAGCCTCTCTTACCCGGCAGCCTTTGGCCGAACATGCAGGTAGTTCTCTTGGACAAAGAGCGGCGCTAGCGAGTAGTCGTGGAAGAAAAGGTCAGATTTGTCGATGAGGCTCATGTGGGAAGTCTCCTCGCTGGAGGCAAACACCTTCCTACAAACATCAAACGGACCCATTTTCATGTCCTTGCGGGCGCTGGCTGCGTCAGACTTGCACTGATCATACGTCATCACCTTGTCTTTGGCCGACCACATGCTGAGATTGTGGATCACCTGGAGAGAAAAAAACAGCCAGCATGGTGAGAGGGAGACGAGTGAAGCCATAACCTCAGAGTGAATTAAAGATGTTTGTCTTCTTCTTTACCTGTCGGACATCCTGATTGGACGCTAGGATCATTTCGTTAAGAGCTGGAGGTGGGATCTTGAGTCCCTCCTTGAAAGCGAGGGACATCATGGCTGCCTGAAAAATTAAAAGGAAAAAAAAAAAGAAAAAACAGAAGTAAAGGGGTGTGAAAAGTAAATATGAATATTCAAGAACACACTTTAAATGATTTAATTTAAAAAAGTAGGAAACAGACAGCAAGTTCTGCCTATTGCTGCTGTGTCTTATCATTAGGAATAGTTTGCATATATCTCATAAGTCTCCATTCATGAGAAAAGTCCATTAACATTATGATTTTTTTTTTTTTTTACATTATTAGGTTGTTTTCAGCTACTATGCAAATGCTTACAACCTTTGTGTCAAGTTTTAGATGTTATATTTCAAGCGAGAAAGCCTTGTCATGACAAGAATAAAAAAATGTTCATATTGAAAAGGTGTTGAGATGACGTGTGTGTGTGTGTGTGTGTGTGTGTGTACCTTGATCTGTTCCACTCGTGGCCTCTGGAAGCGCAGATCGAAGCAGTAGTTGGCCAGGGACCTGATCTTCATGTGGTTACGATCGTTGCACATGCAGATGATGGGAATCTTTGAATTTCTGATCAGGCCGATCATCTCCTGCAGCAGACAAACGGTCAGAGGTCGGTATCGAAAACAAATGTGACGTAGCCGTCAACCTATTGTTATTTTCAGTCCCTTGCTGTAACAGTTGCTTACTTCTGTGAATGCACTGACAACAGCCCAGATAGAAGCAACAATCTCATCACAAATCAAACCTGTAAACCTCTGAACATGAAGTTTTTCTTTTAATGTCACAACCGTATTTATACTTAAAACTCAAGAAGTATGCTCAACTTCCCCCTCTAATATCTTCAAAATGTGAGAATCTGCTCAGAGAAATGTGTTTTTGTTTTTACCTGGATTCCTCCGCGGTCCTCGTTGCCAGCCATGCCATCAACCTCATCCATGATCAGCACGTGTTTACTGCTCACTTTCTCAGACGTGCCTACACAACACACACCACCACAAAGTATTCAATGCAATTCTGGACGAATAGTATGTTCCCTTAATTCTCCAACAGAAAATAATTTAATCTCTCTAGGAAGAAAATTAAAACTTGAAAATGACAAAATAGCAGCATGTGCTCCAGTTAAGGGAAGTACTTAGTAACACCTCTTCTTGCAGGAATCACAGCCTCCAAAATGATTCTTGCATCAGGCTTTAATTTCTGAAATATTCTTACGTTTGTTCTGCATGTACTGTGAGCACATACTATTAAAGCACGGGTACCGATTGCTGCTTCATAATTAAAACCTGCCAGTTTTTTTCTTCAGTAAACAAGCACATCAATAACCGCTAATGCAGGTTCAAATGTGTAACAGAGGGAAACACGAAGAGAAAAAAAAAGAAACATGAAAAGAGGGGTCACCTTTGTAGAAGCTCTCGATGCTGGTGTTGTTAAGTGACTCTGCGACGACTTCCTTCAGATTGTTTTTGCTGCGAGTGCAGCTGGCGTTCATCTCCACATAGCTGAAGCCCAACTCCTGCAGGCCAACACACAAACACAGAGGAGAGGTCGAGTCAAAAAGAGACTGAGGTCAAAGCAAAACGTTCAAGTTTAAGACATTATGAGTCCTAACTGGGAGTCATGGGTGCATCAATGCTCATAATGATGTCTGCTGTGTGTTTTCAGACTGACCTCACAGACCAGGGCAGCTGTGGTGGTCTTCCCCACGCCCGGAGGTCCAGAGAGCAGAGCAGCTTTGTATCCTGATCCATCATCTTTCGCTCCTCCAAACTTACCAAACCTCACAACTGAACAGCAACACACAGCACAAAGCAAATGCTATTTAACACAAATACGTTTTTTTAAAACTAAAATTCACTGGAACTAAATGAGCTCTGTTAATGTCGTTAACAAAAACTACGATGAAATGTCAACAACCTTTCTTTTCTTCGTGGCTCGGATTAGCCGAGCTGCATTTACTGTAAAAACCTGTGTTTTTCATCAGATATAAGATAAAATCAGAAGCGAACTATGTCAATTGTACATTGACTGAAATGTTCAATAAAATCTGATGACTAAAAAAGGACGTTTGACAAAAGGACTAAGACTAAAACCATGAAAGATAAAACGTGACTAAAACTAATAAGCATTTTACATCTAAGAGTAGGACCAAGACTAAATCAGGTCCTAGAATCAACACTGCCTTAATCTAGTTTTTACCATTACTGTAAATTCTCCTCACACACCTCAAAACACAAAGAGAGATAAACCGTCTGCTACCTGGTGGCTTGGAATTGCCGCCGCGGTGATGTTTGTGCCAGTTCTGCAGCCAGCGGAGCAGCTTATTGGCGCAGCTCTGATCTCCCTGTTGGCCAATCACAGTCTTTAGAGAAAGCGGGCGGTACTTGTCCACCCACAGCAGACTGGCGTCATCCCCTGTCGCCGATGGGGATGATGATCCTGCGGCTGAAGAGGAAGAGGAAAGGCCCAGCTCCCTCCGGGCTGTGTGAGCCGAGCCTCTCCCAGATGGAGTGCCGCGGTCTCTGGACTTGGCACTGTGACCTTGTGCCAGGCCGGTCTTTGACGGGCTCGGGGTGTGAGGGGACCTGGAATTACCCTTGGAAGGAGAGATCTTCTGGGCTTTGGGGGTGCTCTTCAACGTCTTGCTGGTGGGAGTCCTGGTCTTTGAGGCTTTGCTCTAAAAAAAAAAAGACAACGTCCCTCCATCAAAACATGTACAATATGACTGCTGATATTAAAGTGCACGTTTCTTCTGCCACAACATACAGATATGCTCTGCAAATCAGCCAAAGGAGCATTTGATGTGTCTTCCAATACGGTTTTTCTTCCTTTATAATAATAAAAATATTAAAAAGAAATTTGAAAATAAACTTTTATTGCAAAGAGGGAATAATGTTTGTGATACGAGTTCGACTTTATAAAAAAAAAAAAAAGTTTTAATTCCACTGTTAACTTTAATTTAAAATGTGAGAGCTGACCTCAGCTTCTGCAGCGATCTCGTACTTGGACTTCTTTCCTGGTTTGGTTCTGATCAGCTCCAACAGACCGTCCTCATCCAGGATCTTGGTACCGAGACTCTCCGCCTGATTATAAAGCCAACACACAATATTATTTGACGGACAGATGCAAGGGAAATAGTGCATAAAAGAGGCATGAAGGGAAAGACAAAAAGTCTCAGATTAGTGAGATTGCTGCTGCTTGAATACTTATATTGATATATTAACGGTTTGTAGGCAAAGAATAAATGTGTGTCATTTTACTCTGCACTTTAATAACACGACAATGTTTTATTCTGCAGTATTCTGGGACCTGTAGTAATAAACCGGTCAATAGGGCGTCGCCAAATCTACCAGGACTGAAATCTTAATTAAGCCACTTTAATGACCTATTCCTGAAAAAGACACTTTGTACGAACTTCCCCAACAGTTTTGAGGTTACGAAGATGATTGGTGTGTCAAACAATTTGTAGATGTGTGTTTTTTTTTTTTCATAACGATCATGAATTTTGATTAAAGTTTGAAAAACAATCCCATACCTATCCATTACATTTATAACACTGCACCTGACTCAGTTGAAACTACATTCACATTTTAAAATAAATGAATAAGCTCATTATTATGGTCTATACATTTATTATAACTTGGAAATGACCGGTCGCATCTATAACTCAAGGTAAGGTAAATTAATTCCACTTATGTTCTTCAGGAAATGCTTCTCCGGGTCTGAATTTGTTAGTTTGGATCAGCAGGGTCACCTTCTCGAGCTTCGAGACTCCGCTGTCTCTGCCCTGCACCATGTACGTGGTCTTCTTGCTGATGTTGCCCGTCACCTTGCCTCCGTAGCGCTCGATGAGGGACTTGGCGTCATCCCTCTCCATGGACTCCATGACCCCCGTCAGCACAAACACAGAGCCCTCCAAACAGTTCTCTGCACCCTGGGAAACCCACAAGCGCGCACACACACAACATAGTCAGTGATTTAGAACAAGACAAAGGCGGTACGAGGGAAGATGGGGGTCAGTGTGAAGGCCGACGTGTGCGTTACCTCTGGGATTTCCTTGGAGCCCAGAGCTCGTGGTCCATCTCTGTTGAGGAAGTTCCTGTACGCTGCAGAGTTCTTCTTCTTCTCTGCGTCGTCAGGACTCGCGCTCTGATCAGATTGAGAGAGAGAGAATAATGCATTTGTTTTTAAATTGTTTAACTTGCAAGCTTAATGTTGTTCACTTTGTTTATATTGATGATGTGTTTATATGCTTTGTGTTTTATCGTGAATGGGGACAAATTAATGAATTGATTGATAGATAACGTCCATCACGACGTGGATACAATGCAGTTTAACTGACAGGTAAATCCTCTACCTTGCTCGTCTCTGGTTTCTTTGGGGAAGTTTTAACTGCGGCGGCTGTGGTTCCTGTTTTGGGAGTGAACTTCTTGTCTGAGCTTGACGAAGCGATGGGCTCCTTTTTGGGAGAGATTTTTATTTTTGAGGGCGAAATTAGGGTTTTGCTCTTTGGCCCTTTGTCTCTCTCTTCTTCCTCTTTTTTCATCATGGCCAGTTTCGAGCTGGCTTTGACGGAACCGGGGTTCTTATTAGGAGACGGACTTATCACATCCTCCGACATGCTGCTCCTTCGGTTGGTCTTTGATGAGCTGCCAGCAGCAGAGTCTGGACTGCTCTTTTTGGAAAATGCGGTGGAGGCTGGTTTTTCATCAGACCTTTTACGAGCCTGAATAAGACACATACACAAAATGATATTTAACAACTACTAATACCAAAAATGGTTGTGCCTTTGTGTTGTTTTGTTCATTTATTTATTTTTTTTAAATCACCTTTTTCGCTTGAGGCTCCTCGTCCAGCATGGCCAGAGTTCTGGCAAACTCCTCGTCCTCATGGACCTGCTTTTCCAGCTGAGTGAGGTCAGACCGAGAAAGCAAAAGTATGAGAATAAAAAATTAAAATGTTTAAGTTTAACTGTGAACAAAGTCAGTACCAAGAGGTTTAGCAAAGCAGCAAACGTTGTCACATTTTCAGTGTTATTCCTGTGACTTTTTACACTGAAGTATTCAAGCAAAACATGATATTATTATTTAGAATTTCAGTAATTCACCAAAATATTTCCAGGCTTGGGAGGCAAACTTTTAAAGTCCTTAAGTTTTGCAGGTTTTCTATAACTGCACCAGGCCTCACACTCCTACAGTCAGGCACACTAAGAAAGACATTTCTAATTATTATGATTATTATTATTATGAGGATTATTTTTCTGTCAATCGACTGACTTAGCAATCGACTTGTTTCCACTATAAATACTAATGCTATGAACGAGCAGCTATGCTGATCAGCCTACCTCCATGTCCTCATCCATCTGCAGCTGTTTGGCAATTTGCTCATCACTCAGATCATCCTCGTCCTGAGTTGGCTGAGGAGAAGATTTACATTTACAAAGTCAGTTTGTTGTAAAAAAAAGGAACCTCTTTTGATACTGTAATGTAAGGCTGAAAAATAGGTTTTAGTAACGAGTTCAGTGGGTGACATTTAGGACAAGGCAGTACATGAGGAGAGAGAGGGGGTTGGAAGAGAAGAAGTGAAAACAGGTAATAATTCATCAATACTCACGGCCTTGCGTTTGGTGCTGGCTACGAGCTTCTTATCTGAACGTTGAACAGCTGCACTGCCGAAGTAGTCGAGCACTGAGGTGGGCGTATGTTTGGGTGGAGGACGCGGGGCTGACTTAGGGGTGACGGGCAAAGGAGGAGACTTCACCGCAGTTTTCCCCACTCTGGAGGAGGGCCCGACAGGAGACTTCAGCCCCCCTTTGGCTTCTGGACCGGCGCCGCCTGCGTCTGACTTTGTTGGTTTGGCTGCGCCATTCTGCGTGGGTTTGGAGACTTTCTTCAACGACTGGAAGTTGTCGCTGTCTGAGTCTACAACCAAAAAAGAGAAATCCTATTTAAAAACACATTTCTCATAAATCACAAAACAAAACATCATTCTTAATCTTCAAGCTGGACCCATCTTCTTAGTAATGTGTTGGGAGCCTCTCCAATTCTCCAACGATAGGAATGGTTATTTTCATTGTAATTTCTGAAATGTATTTTTAAATTGAAGTGGTCGTCGGTTATTTTATAACTCGACAAGGAGGATTCATTTGAGAGCTATTGCAAGGACGGGAAAATCCTGAGTACAGGTGTCATGTTGCACGACTCAAGCAAGAATATCTGCAATATGATGATGAAATATTTACCTGTTTCAGAGACATATTGCACAGGATCTTTTTTGGGAGGTGCCTCTGTTTTCCTTGTCTTCTGTTTCTCTTTAGGGGATTTCTTTGACTTTACCACTGGCTCCTCATCCTCGGAGTCTGGACAGACAAAAACACACGACACATGAAGAAAAGACGCAGGGAGGATGAAGAGCAATATGTCAAACTGGCGATTACAGCTGATCAAAAAGTCACGAGTTTGTTCGTCTCACAGCATCTATTTGTCTAAAAAAATATATACGTTTTTTTTTTTTAACACAGCAATTTAAAAAGGTATTTCCAGAATCCTCAAAAACTCTTCAAAACAATAATTAAGTCAATTGCACAATAAAGATTTTGAACCAAGTTGTGGGTGTTCATATCAATTATTTAATATTTTCATACAATGAAAAACGTTCCTTTTATCTGGATTTTAAAAATAAGAGTCGCAACTTCGGGAAACTATCTGAACTATTTTTATCCTTTTTTTTATCCTAGCAAGTAGTTTTTTATACAAATGTACAGAAGAGAATTCTTGAAAACTGAGACCTCAACTCAAACAGTGAATGAATAAAAAGGCAATTCACCCTGATGAATAGAATGAAAAATTGTAGAAATAGCTTCAAAAGAACAGCGACAATTTTAAAAATAAAAATAAACCCTGTATCTTGGTGCATCACGGGAATTATGTCATACATACCTGATTCTATGACGGCATGCTTCTTTCGTTTTTTCTCACCATCCTTGCGTTTCTCCTCTGATTTGGAGTTTTTCACCTGAACCATATAATCCATAATAAAACATGATTAATAAGATGATGAAACAGATGAATCACTACAAGAAGGAGGGCTGGACATTAACATCATTTCCTTGCCTTGGCGGTCTCTTTCTTTTTCTTTTTCACTTCCTCGTCTGAAGAGAGAGGATTCTTCTTCTTCTTCTCCTCTGTTTTGACGTTTCCATTTGGAGATGGTTTCTGCACCGCAGGCTTGGCTGAAGTCGGTGCAAAGAACCGCCTGATGTCCTGTGTGCACAAAGACAAGACATGTAGAGCTGCAACGACTGAAAAATAAAAATCGCCAAACATTTTGATTATCGATTAATCATTAAAAAATAATTTCTCATGCAAAAATGGCAGAAAATGGTGCCTCTCAAATATGGAGATTTCCTTTTTTTTCTCAGTTTTTATATCATATTAAACTGAATATCTTTGGGTTTTGGACTGACAAAACAAGACACTTAAAGACATCACCTTGGACCCTGAGAAACTGGGATGGACATGTTTCACTATTTTCTGACATTTTATAGACCAAAACAATAATCTAGATAATAATCGACAGATTAATCCAAATGTAAACTAATCTTTAGTTGCAGGCCTATGTGTATGCTAACCTGATTACACAGATTAGAGCGCTGCACTGGGATCCAACTATAAATAACTTCACTGGATGCAAATTGATGCTTTAGTTGCAGTTTGAAAGATTTCACTTTCTGATGTTGATTTCACAGGAAATTGTGCATCATTTGAACGATGTTAACAACACAGCGGCCGGGTGTCAACTGTAACGCGGCAGCAGAGCAAACGATGGTCGTCATGTGGTCCTGGCTGAAGTTTTACGAGCTATCTTTAATTAGTTAATGACAAGCTGTTCATCTTTAGCGGCAGCTAACACTTCACCTGAGGAGCCACAGCACAACAGGGTTATTGTTGGCGTCATGCAGCCGCTTACTTTATGTCGACAGCTTGAAAAGAGAGCGAATACATGGTTTAAAATGTGTAACGTACCATCGTGAACAGGCTTTCTCGCAGTTTAGGGTCAGAAAAAGTAATGAAATCCTTCAACTGATTGGCGCGAAGCTGGATTCTGTCGACTGGAGATGACGCACAACCGGAGCTGCTCGGTGTACGTCACGTGCGTGACTGAGCGTGCGGTTGTTGTTTCTTTACTACAAAACACTTTTTTTTTTTTTTTTTTTTTTTGACTACAAAACACTTTTCTTTTTTTTCACTACAAAACACTTTTTTTTATTGTGCTGTTCAATAACAAATGTGAATTTTGTGAACATGAAGGAGAAAAAAATAAACATCTACTTTAAGAATGATCAGTGCACGTTAGGAAACATTTTTGGAGTATTTAGACACTCAAACAATCAATTGAGCTGATATTATTTTATATTATAATATTATATCAACTCTGTCTTTTTTTCCTCTCTTTTTACAGTTCATCTGTCATACTGCACATCCTGTGGAGTGGAGTCATGCCTGTTATGTTCTCCTTATTTCATTATGATGCCTACATTTGTTTCTGTTTTGTCTTGATATTGCTTGTTGTAAGTGTTGATTTCTACGATAAAAAAAAAAAAATACAAATACAGTTTGACATAAACATATAAGACCAAAGGAAAATAAATATATATAATAGAAATACATATATTAAATATATCATACCATATTGAGCAATCAGTTAAGGAGTAACCTATAGTGTGAATATAACCCTGTAAAATGTTCTGATTATTAAGATTGAGCAAGTGAGGTTACTTTTGAAAAAGGTAATGCAATACAGTTCTGATTTTAAAAAGGACTCACTGGATAAATATTTCATAAAAAGTGGCAGCTACAATTTATGTGTGACATCGCATGAAGCAGTAACAGATTTTTACATTAAATGTGAGTCCTAATACAGTAACAGAATAATATTCTATACATTGATTGATTGTACAACCTCATATATTTCAAATAAATATAATAAAAAGAAGAAATAATAGAAAGACTGATGGTAAGTAGCGGAACGTGAACTTTGGTCTCCGAGGACAAAGTAGGAGACTTTGTACAGGTTTTTAATTGCTATTATAATTCATACACTATGACTTCCTTTGCTCCTCAGAAACAACATTTGTTGTTCAGGACAGCTGGGCCAGCTAACAACAAACACTTGAAAAGCTACAGCTATAAAATCAGTAAACTTCTGACAAACTCACAGACCAGTTTGTTTCAGTGCTTCAGCCTTTTAATTTTACAATATGGAACTATTTGCTCACCAGAATGACGTATAATCTTTAATAATCATTCAACCTCCTCTTCTTCAGCCTCTGTTTACATCACTTGTCATTTCTACCAAGTGTTTGTTTGTTTGTTGGTAGTGCCTCTGTGTCAGTTCAGGAATTATTGAAGGGCTTTGGCACAGATTGATGGGAGTTGGTAACACAAGGAGGTTTCCAAGCAAGCTAAACTCATGGTAACTGCAATCTCAGTTTTGGACTCGAGTTGAATTCATGTGATTTTGCAGTACTAAGTTAGACTTTCCGCACACTTTTCAGATAAAAATAAAATGTGCTTTACAGCCAGTCAAACATAGGTGATTTATTGTCATTCAACATGTGATCCGCTCTTCTCTGTTTGTCCTCAGAAAACACATCTATGAACCTCAACATGACTACAGCAGGGGGCTCAGATACTGATGCCGCCGTTCCAAGAGACTCAATTTCTCCCCCTAATTGGGAACATTTTGAAGAACGCTGTTACTTTCTTGTGGAAGAAAAAAATAATTGGGTTACGGCTGAGGTACACGGAATATGGATGTATGGATTCAGATTGCTTTTCTACCGTAGGTAAACTCTCATGGTACGGTGTTGAAACCTTGCATCCATCCACAACAACGCTGAGAATAATTAGCTTCAGCAGATGACATCTGAGCCAACATGGATTGGAGCCAAAATGTAGGTTTTGGTGGTGCTGACAGATTAAATTTTATTGTATGTTATTTTATTATACATAAACTCTTTATTTTCTGTCTTCTAGGAAAATACTTGGATTTGTGTTTGTGGTACATTTATGGATTATACATTCTGGTGTCCATCTCAACCTAATGGTGGTACAAGTGAGTGCTGTTTGCAGATTGATTTTGGAGGTAAATTACAACACATTGTTTTGCTTAAGAGCATACTATTAAATGACTGAAGGCAGTAGTGTTGGTTTTGTAAATGTTGTAAGTCAATGGGATTGTTTTCAGTTAAAGTTAAATTATCACAGCATCCTTCATCACTTATATGACGGTACCAGTACCAGTGGTGGAAGAAGTATTCAGATAATTTACTTACTGTGTGGAAGTAGTGTTACCACAGTATAGAAATAATGTTACGAGTAAAAGTTCTGCATTCAAAATTGTACTTCAGTAAAAGTACAAAAGTATTAACATCAAAATATACTTAAAGTACCAAAAGTAAAAGCACTCAATATGCAGAATGGCCCATTTCATAATAATACATGTTATTGGATTAAAACTTGATGCATAAATAGGTATATCACTTTAATGTTGCAGCTGGTATAGGTGGGGCAAATTTGAATGACTTTATATACTGCTGGGTAGTTTAAGGAATAATAATACATCACCATGTATTTGTTGGGTATACTTTGTATTAATAATCTGACTCTGTAAAGTAACTAGTTATCAAATAAATGTAGCGGAGTAAAAAGTACAATATTTCACTCTGAATTATAGTAGCGTAGAAGTATCAAATGGCAGAAAATGGAAATACTCAAGTAAAGTATAAGTACCTCAAAATTGTACTTAAGTACAGTACTTGAGTAAATATATTGAGTTACATTGCACCACAAGTAACTATTTCAGAATCTAATTCTCTTAGGATTCATCTTGAGATCAATACTTTCTGAATTTCACATCTGAATCACTTTTGTTCATCAGTTCATATGTAGCTTCAGACTCTTATCGTTTGTCTGCGGTGATGCGAGTGTTGCCCCGTTAGTTCCAGGTTTTGGTTGGTGTAGCGCTGACTGACTTCTGTGTTTACAGGTGGAAAATACTGGAACGACCAACCTTGTTACTCTATACAATTCTATTTGATTTGCACTCAAATCTATCCACCAATAAAAAAAGCACTATAAGGGTGTAACAACCCTAATCTCCAAATAGCAATATTTGAGATCAGTCTGTACAGATCGACATCCCTCCACAGAAGAAAACAGGAAGTGTCAGATGCCCCAGAACTCTGTTCCCACTATTCTCCTTTTCTTTATACTTGCTCGGTGTAAGCACATCCCGATTTATTCAATAAAGTTAAACCGATCAGATCTGACACGAAACAGCAGCTAAACTAATCAGAACCTGCACCGAAGCGAATCAAATGAAAGAGGTGACAAAAAGAACCAGAGGAAAGAAAGATAAACTGGAAAAGTTGGTAGTTTTATTGGTCATAACAGGACATGGTGAACAACTATTCAGCATTTTGCTCGACCACAGTGGTCTTCTCGCTCACATAGATGCCATCCAGGAACTTCCTGATGTCCTTCTTTCTGACCGTGGTGGCCTGTTGGATCAATGCCGCTGAAATAAAAAAAATAAAAAAAGTGAGTGACGCGAGAGACCTGATGACCTGAAACGTACAAGTGGTTTAATGAATAATATTATACTTAGATTATATTACCACAACATGCTAAATTCCTGATGCCTGATGTCCTGCATGACATGAGTCTAAGATTCAACAACTCTGATTTTAGACGCATTCTGTGGTTAGTGTTAAATAAACAAAAACTGAAGCAATAAACATATGGCCGGGCAATATAATACTCAGTGAAACCATATTGTGGTGATATGATCATGAATTGTTTCACAAAACTGAAATGTTAAATTAAAAAAACAGTAATTACGAACAATAAAGATTGTTTACTGTTGCATGTACATTGATGTCATTTGTAAAATTTTGACACCATTCATTGTACTTAAATTTCTTTTAATGCACCTGCCATGTTGGGATATGTCAGTCAATTACATTTATTTGGTTGGCAAAGGCCCAAAAGTGCTCATTAACTGCAACAAGAGCAAGATGTAAAAATGTGGAAGTGCATCCCACCTGAAACAGCTGAAAGTCAATAAAAAGCAATTTATAAATGAGATCTTTGGCTCTGGGAAATTATAATTTATTCAAAGACTAATTTCTGACATCTTAGACATGATTAACCTTAAATAATCAAATTTGATGAACAGTAAACCCAGCCACAACATTAAAATGTTTGCATTGCAAAAAAACATGCAGAAAGCTCTGTAAAAGAGAAAAGAGCAATTAAAAAGAAAGACAACCACGTCTTTGAATCACCACCAAGAAAGTGTAAAGAACATGCAAAGGAAAAAAAAAAAACAGATATGCCACAAGAGAGGCTTTCGACGGCATCATCTAACCTCAACGAGTGCCGATGTAAATTTTACTGAGGAGCATCCTTTACTGTTCCTTTCTCAGACACGTAAATGCCGTCCAAGAACTTTCTGATATCCTTATTTTTGACTGTGGTGGCCTGTTGGATCAGAGCAGCTGGAACAAACAGAAGTTGGCATGATGAGCAACACGTCACATGGGATCACAATGGTAACAGGAGGGTGGAGGGAAGAGACTGAGGAGGAATGAGCACTGGAGTCAGGAAGTACAAGGTCACGACAGTTTTGGCTTTGTATTTCACACTTGTTATAAAGGAATGTATGAAATTCAGCTTTAATTGAATGTTTGCATACACATCATATAATAAGTGTGAATTTTAAAAAGTTAATAAAATACACAATAAGTGCAAGGCTGCTGTGATATTTAGTTTTGTTCAATATGTTCCTATGACATCATTCATGACATAGATAACTGAAGTCAGTGGGTTAGCAAGGTATATCTGAGGCATTGCGAGAAGGTAAGTATCATTTTGTTGAGCCCAATTCTTTTTACATTTATCTTTGCCCCCCCTCCCCAAGTAGAATGTTTAGTTTCAGAGCTTTAAAAGTTATTCAAGTCACTTGCTTGCAGAGCACACAACTACTACTACAAAATTGCTGGGGAACCACTGTCTTCAGTCATCTTTGCAATCAAACTTTTGAAAAATACTAAGTGCTGGAATTAAAAGAACATTTCAAATCACAATTTTCTACATCACAGCATTTACCAAAGATAAATCTATATGTGCAAATGGTAATGAGGAAGAGTTCTACTTTGTATGGTAGAAGAAAATGAACTCTTCTGCCATATGATGAAAAAAAAAGTGTCAAACTCAAGTTCAGGTTCTTTAAGTTCTGTAGAATTGACAAGGGGGTACACAGGAAAACAGGATGAACATCACGATGATAAAACTAGCAGCACAGAAATGTCTACAGATTTTGGGGAGAGGTACCAGCCAATCTGCCAATCACATGTCTCCAACAGATTTCTGATCCATGTTCGAAAGTATTATTACACCAAGCTTCAAGGCAGCGTCGCTGATCTGAAATAATTATATCAGGTATCCTATAAAATAACTAATCCGTAACATTTTAAAACCCAAGAATCTGAATGTATGGGTCCAAACATGGGGAAAGACCTTAGCAGGGGTGACGTTATGAATAGTCCTGCTCTAATGGCACCTACACACAGAGACTTTCAAAGTTGTCATTGCTGTACGTCTGTCTTATAATAGGGAATCTTGAAGTACAAGAGTGTTCAGTAACGGTAGGTCACAACTTTCATACTACAGGATTCAGATTCGCAGACGGGTCAAGATATTTAACCTGCTAGATACATCTCGGCCGACTGCAACACATTAGTGCATCTCAGATTGAGTCTTTGACAATTCACACATAGCGATCATTGTTTAAGGGAGAGGAACGCAAATGTTCCTCTGATCTGGGGTTGTGTCAGCAATTTCCAAAGAGTGTATGCAAATGGAAGATCATAGCTAAAATAGTGTAGTGTAAACTTCACACAATGGAGAAAAATGACAAGTAGTAAAAAAAAAGAACAGCTGTAAAGAGAAAGGCAGAAAGGTTACCTGAGTTTGACACCAGCTCAATATCGTTTCCCTCCAGCACCAGCTCGTCCTTCTGGGCAGCTGAGACTGCGCAATTCACACCTAAGGGAGAGAGATGAACTTTTTGTTACTGTAGGATTCAAAAAATGTTTTTTTAAAAGACTGTCACACATTAAAAAATGTAATACAGTAAGCAGGAAGACAGATTATTATTATTTTTTTTCACACCTAAGGACAAGATAAAGCGCATCACAATGCCTCATTCACCCACAGTTGGTGGAGCTGCTGTGCAAAGCCAAGGGATTTAGCATTTTTCCCCAGAGAACATTTTAGTAATTATCTTCTCTAGAACCCCCCAACCGTTCTATAACTTGCAGACTTACCAGCCCTCATTCGGACACGGCGGATGTACTTCTCTCCCAGGAAGTTCCTGATCTCCACCAGAGTTCCAGTCTCCTGAATGACGACGTTGATGGGGAAATGGGCGTACACAGAGCGCATTTTGTACCGGAAACCCTGCAGTCAGACAGAAGAGAGGCATTGAGTCGAAACGCAAAAGGCAAACTATATATTGTTCTGCCAACAATAGTCGGCCAGACAGAACAAAACCACCACTACAAAACATACTAATCCCACCATAACGTCAGGGCACGGATACAACAGTTTCGCAACAGTACAATTAGCCTTTGTATACAACTTCGAAAGCATTAGACACATTTGAGCTGTAGTCTCACCAATAGTGCCGTTATCACCACTGATTTCCCAATTCAATCCAATTTCTGATACAATATTTATTTGATTGGGGATATTTCAATCACAATTTTTCTTGTATATAAAAGATTCTCCGGAAAACTTGAGCTGTAAATTGTACAAAGAACCCTTTACATTAAGAATTTGACCCTAAAGTACATTAGTGTACTTTTTATTTAACATGATTTTGCACATCATATAGCTTTGGTTTTATCCATCCAGCTGTTCAGTCTTAGTTTTTAGATCCTAAATGCAAACATTAATGTACCTTTAGAGTTCACTGAAGTCAGATATCTTACTATAAAGAACCATGGGCTGGTGCACACAACTAACTGGGTTACAGCTTTGTGCATCCACAGGACAAGGCATATTAAGAGCCTCAGGATTTTAAGAATCGATGTTGGATCATTCGAACAAAGATCTTTACATAACATTTAGCAGACGCTCTTATCCAGAGCGACTTAGTGACGTGAACTAACTACATTAAGTGCCTTGCTCAGGAGCTCAATGGTGGTATTGAACTCACAACCTTTCATTGCTCTATTTGAAAGCCTGACCAGATCACTAGACTACCAACACCCCACCCAAGACCAATTTGAAATCAGAAAACATTTCATTTATTAGACTCAGCCCTTCTCACCAAAGTGACTCCCTTGATCATGTTCTGGACGTGGCTGCAGATGGTGCGGACGGTGGCCAACTCCTTTCTGTTTCCCCACCATTTATCCACACGAAGCTGAGGAACACAGCACAGCGACTCACATCATTTTCATTGTCGGGAAACAAAAGCAATTTAAAAAAAGAAAAGAAAAGACAACAGACAACTGTGATATTGCTATGGCCATATATTAACAAGTTACTGCCAATTTTAAGATAATATTCATTGTTTAAAAAAAAAAAAAAGTCTGATGCAAACATATGGCGTGTTATTTGTAGCCATAAACTGTACATCTAACAACTCCAGGACCCTCAACTGCATCGAGCTGCTTTTTTGAGTTATTTGTGTATTGAAAAATTGTCCAGCTTCTTCGAGATGCATGAGTAACTATTTTCTTCATTCTTCAAATGTCCTTTACACTTCTGATTAAGTTATTGAACATTTACACGTAGGAGTTACAGGTTAGCGATTCAATGATCATCCAGTGGCATTTTAGCCGGCCTAAACATTATACAGTAAGTTTCAGAATAGACCCTGGTTCCTCCGTACCTTCTTCTGTTTCTTGCCCAGCAGACTGAGCTCCAGGTTGATGTGGTTGAACTCCCTGACGAGTTTTCCACGGGGCCCCTTGACAGTCACTGTCCGCCCCTTCAACCTCACCTCGACTGGTTAAAAAAGAAAACGGAAAAAAGGGAGTTAGAAGCCACACTTCACTGAAGTTAGGTTAAACACCACGTAACTCAGGATTATCCCCATAGTGTGCAAAAATCAAGTTTCTTACCATCGTCGGGGATGTCGACAGTCTGACTGCTGAGAATGGTCTTCATTCTGTAGAAAAAACACAAGACAATGTGAGTTTATGCTGTGAAGCTTGTTTGCATCATTTATTATGTGGCAGCTTTACTCTCCAAAGCTATACTTCTGGCGTTAAAGGGTGCAAAGTACCCTGTTCTGACCCGGCATGTTATAGTCACACAATTACAGGATAATGTTTGGCTTCACACACAAATGTGGTCACTGCTAAATTCAGTATGAGCAACTCAGCACAGCCAACCTGCGTTATCTCAACTAGCATTAGCGCTAATGCTAACGGAAAGATACAGTGACACCGGTGTTACCCATGTGGACCACTTAACGGGAACAATTCTGTAATATATTACTGGGTGTGATTAACAGCTAGAATAATGAGTTTTCTAAATAATATTGTCAAACGCAGTGCGGCCCTGAGCACGGACATGGCAGCCACAACGCCAGGCCGCAGACATACAGCGTTATCAATGGGAACACAACCAACATATTTCCTAACAAACCTAAAGTTAAGGCAAAATACAGCTTATGTAATGTAACATAATACTGCGTGCATCTGGTAGTTCAAAATTAGGCCAAAAACATGTTTAATTGACACAGATGGAGTTAGATGAAACCCAAGGAATAATTGTTCAGCTATCCTCACCTCGCCGGTAGCAAAGGAAAGGAGGAAGGAAGGACGTCACGACGCAATTGTACGCGCCGTCATCAGGCATTACAAGACGATCGAGAAACGTCATGATTATTCTCCGTAGTCGGTTATAATTACACAAATGTAGCACTATAATAATGTTACTGTGAAATTGGGAACACGTACCAACCAGCATACAGAAGTTGTTTTTGTGTCTAGATGAAAGCTACATTTCCCTGCATCATCGTTTAAATCAGTTTACAAAGGCAGCAAGTGGGAAAAACCACATCTTCTTAATTTTATTTCCAAATCGGAGATATGATGACAAATTGACAGCTCTCCTGCTTGGAGAATAACAGTGTCACCATCATAACAAAATACTATAATCATAAACCCCCGCCACATTGTGGAATGCACTCAAAATATTTTTTTATATTCTCTATTTAACTTTTTATATTTATTTTTGACTGTGAATAAATTGAAAATACCCAGGAGGTTTGATTCTGTTTTGGACAGGAATCCCTAAAAAGTTCAGCATTGAGTTTATCACTGAACAATTTGAATAGAATTTGAAAAGCATAGAGTTTGTCACTGAATTTATTTTCAATGTGTTATAAATAAATCTGCTTTAAAAAAAACAACACAAATAATTTGTCAAAATGGCTCCAGTCACATCGAAATTAAATTCAACATTACTGCTGATATAAAACATTCAACAAAATACAATAAAATGTTTTACACTATTAGTATCTAATTTCACTAGTTTTCTTTGGCAACGACTCATTTACCAGTCCTGATCTTATTTTAGCTTTTTCTTTTTTTTGTTGCCTAAATTTGTCTTATTTTGTCTGTAACTTTGTATGTTACCATGTTCGCTGGGTGTTCAACCTCTATAGTTTACATGGAGAAATACAGGTTGTATAACACAATTAAAATCTCTGATACTTAACAAATTAACTAGTGTAGCGTATTGGCGTATACAATCATGAATGCCATTAAATCAAGGGAAAACAGGAGGTTTGCCTATCTTCCCATTCTGCGGAAATCACTTGAACGCAGCGCCAGACCAAAGTAGCCGCTCGTCGAGGTTTGTTGCCAATGACAGTCTCCTGCTAGCTAAAGTCATGGCGCTGCTTAAACAGAGTTGTTGTGTAGCTGGCCGTTTCTCCACAAACCATCTATGGCTGAGTCCCAGATGTATCCCACATGTGAGTGTTTCCACTGCTCGAATATTCTGTAACGAACAAACACCGTCATAGGTATGTTGGGTAATCTATTAACGGCTAACACCGCCGGTTGTAAGCCTGCTGACCACGGGCCTTGAAGTAACGTTACGTATGTTTTGTACCTCAACTGTAGTGACAGTAAGAATGCTGTTTATAAAACTCTCCAAATAAGAGATATGGTACACAGACTCGTAAAATCGTAACTGTGTGTGATTGTACGAAGAGAATGAATCACCTGAACTAACCCTCAGTCCTTCCTCTGCAGGTCTACACCAGCAGTCTGACTACTGTGGCGAAATCCTCCACACACCGGGTCGACAAAAAGAAAGAGCTTTTGGGTGACGACGGGCCTGATCTACAAGACTTCATTTCAGGGGATTTATCAGAGAAAAGCAAGTGGGCAGAGTACAGAGGCAACCTGAAGAGAGAGAAGGGAGAGAGGTGAGACAGGACATTTATATTACAGCTGTGGTGAACAGGAGTGAGAAAGTGGGAGTTTTCAGTTTTTCCCTGTGAGTGTAGAGTGCAATCACAAGGGTTCAAAGAGCAGATCAGACCAAGACTCATCTACCAGACTGTGATGAGATGAGTCAACTTGAGGTCTAAGTGTCTTTGCTGTCTTACGTTGAAGGGAAATTGTTAGTAGTGGCATGCTACCTAGGTAGATCCTCATACATCTGGTCGGACATTTGCTGTGTGAAAGTGTACTTCTGCTCTTTAGAATGAAAGTCTAGTGATGCATACAGTGATCGCAAATTGTATCCACATCGTCCACACCTACATGGAGACAGGGCCACTCTTGCACATGTAGTGAATGGCTCTGCTGATGTTTCCGTGACAGGCTGCGGCTTCCTCCATGGCTGAAGACGGAGATCCCCATTGGAAAAAACTTCAACAGGCTGAAGAACACACTGAGAGACCTCAACCTGCACACAGTAAGTTGAAAAGTGACAAGTTAAAGGAAAGATCCACATAAGTGTGGAGAAACTTAATGAATGCTGACGCTTCAAACTGGGGAGGGGGCATTTTTTGGCATGACATGTTTGATTCCACCTCTACCTTATGATGGAAGGATCACAACAAATAAATGCAATGTTGAAACCCATACGCAAAACAAATGATTTCTTCAACTATGTCCTTCAAATACATGGGCTTAAGTGATACAGGGAGTTTTACCTTGGCAACAATACTTGCCTTTCAGATGAAGACATCAATTTGTTTCCTAATAAATGTATTAAATTGCAAACTTAAATGGCTTGTATATGAGGATATATCTATACTTAAGTGTCTGATAAATACTTCTGACACGGGAGACATGTCCAGCAACAACCCTGTGTAATTTTTTGTGCATTTGAAGACAATGTGTGTGTTTTTTCACAGGTGTGTGAGGAGGCCAGGTGTCCTAACATTGGGGAATGCTGGGGAGGGGGAGAGTACGCCACAGCCACAGCCACCATCATGGTAAGTCTCCTGGCACACTGTGACTCTCTGGTGCTGAACTGAATTTTACGCCTCATGACACACGTCTGTGTGGATGATCTGTCCCAGTCAAACGACATACATATAACTAAGGTTTTACCGCTCTCTTTGTGTGTAGCTGATGGGGGACACGTGTACCCGTGGGTGCAGGTTCTGCTCCATAAAGACGGCTCGTCTGCCTCCACCTCTGGACCCAGACGAGCCCTACAATACAGCCAAGGCCATCGCTGCCTGGGGGCTCGACTACGTGGTTCTCACCTCGGTCGACAGAGATGGTAATGGCTTCCTAACTAAATGCATCTACCTGATTCTTCCCAGGTCTGACTTAACACCATTGCTAGCAATGACACTTTAATTTTTATAAGGAAAAAACCTGGAAGATAAACTGATTTTAAAGTATTGTGTCTTCTGGATTTTACTTGGCAAAGTTATGCAGATAACTCAGTAAATGTGAAGTTTGGAACAGATTCATTTAGAAGCTTGTGGCACGAGCTGCATCCTTAATGAACGACTTTCCACTGCACTCATTCATGTCAACAACACGACACGCACGCGCGCACAGTGAGGAACAGAGCATGTAAGCTTCAGTACAAATTGATCAAAATTATGCACGTTGTCTGTTCCAACATACCATGCGTTGTCAGTTAGTCAGGTGACTTATGAATCGGGCAAAAATACAAGGTTTTCAAAGCAACAATATAAATATTTTTCACAGAATACAGCTTTTTTCTGATAAGATTTAAAAAGGTTAACAAATATAAATGTCCACAAATTCAAAATAACTAACCAACTTTTCAAAATATTAGCTAACAGTTTTGGCAGCAGTGATGGCCTGTTAAGCCACATTTATTTTTTCCCAGATATTGCTGATGGAGGGGCAGAGCACTTTGCTAAGACAGTCACTAACCTGAAGGAAAGGTATAATCTCTCCACCCTTTTGGATTCATCAGGTGTTTGTACCTTAATATCTGTGCAAAATGAATAAATGAGCACTTTTGTCATTTTCTCATTTTAGGGACTCTCACATCCTGGTTGAATGTCTGACCCCTGATTTTCGCGGTGACCTGGCAGCAGTAGAGAAGATCGCCCTGTCAGGGTTAGATGTGTATGCCCACAATGTGGAGACAGTGCGAGAGCTGCAAAGGTACCAAGAAAAACAAAGTTTTTGAAAAATTAGGAAAATATGTTTACACTGATATGCATGACACTGTAAAATGTGTCACACACATCTTTCTGGACTATTTACTCTGTATATGCATATTCTTTTTATTCTTAATACAGTGAACCTTTACAGTTACGTTGTACATATTTCTTATTTTTAAATAGTATTAAAAAAAAATGTTTTTATTGTAATTGTTTCTTGTCTAGGCACTAATACATTTTATTTTATTTTTTAAATAAAAATATTATAATAAAATATTTTTTGTAGTTGTCTTACTGTATTCTTATACAATTGACTTGTTGGTTACAGCTGCCTCAAGAGGGAAGTCAGTAATAGGCAGGACAGTAATACACACACTGACCAGCCGGGGGCACATCGGAGCCATTTCTGTCAGTTTAAATACTAGATAAACAGGAGAAGTGTAAGCGCAGGAAAGACCGAATATATTAAGTGTTTATGGTAAGCTTGGTGTATATTTTAGGTATAGGGTTTAAAAAAAATGTTTAATCAGGATGTCCATCTGGCCCATCTGTTTGCAGGTTTGTGCGTGACCCAAGAGCGAACATTGACCAGTCGCTGAGTGTCCTGAAGCACGCTAAAAAGGTCAATCCCACTGTGCTCACCAAGACTTCCATCATGCTGGGACTGGGCGAGACCGACCAACAGATACTCAACACCTTGACTGGTGTGTACACATAGACATACTTACAAACTTGTGATGCAAAGTACAACAATTTCCTGACCACACTGTGTGATTATGCAGAGTTACGAGAGGCGGGAGTTGACTGTCTAACACTCGGCCAGTACATGCAACCCACTAAACGCCACTTAAAGGTAAACGCATTAAACCTTATGGAGTATTTCCCCATTTACTGAGGCAACAGTACTACAAGAAACATGCCCATTTGGTAAATTAATGCACATTGTGACAATGTGTGTTTGTGTTTAGGTGGAGGAATATGTCACTCCAGAGAGGTTTGCCCACTGGGAGAAAGTTGGGAATGAGATGGGCTTCGCTTACACAGCCAGCGGACCACTGGTGCGATCCTCCTACAAAGCAGGTGAGAACCACACTCCCCCCTGCACAGTTTTAACAAGCATTATTCCAGTGATACAAGACGACTTTATTATATTCTACAACTACAGGATATCTCAGGTTGTGAGCTGAAAGTCATTAAAAGTGAGTCAGCTGGAGCTGCAACGATTAGTCGACTAATCCATTAATCGATCAACAGAAAAATAATTGCAAACTATTTTTAATAGAAGACTCATCTTCAAGTTATTTTTAATGCAAAAAATGTTTCCAGGTCTTCAAATATGAAGATTTCTTTTTTCATCATATTAAACCAAATCTCTTTGTTTTTTGGACTGACAAAACAAGATATCTACTTGGACTTTGAGAGACTGGGATGGACATTTTTCTCTATTGTCTGACATTTTATAGGCCAATTTATGTAATTAATTAAATGTAAAAAATAATCGGCAGATTAATCGATAATGAAAAATAATCGTTATTTCCAGCCCTTACTGCAACAGCACCCTGTCAACAGTTTACATAGGGACTGTTTCTTCAAGTAGTTCCAATAAAAAAACTGTTCAGTGAATTTTTGAAATGCCATATTCACTACTTTTAGATCTCAAAACATCAGCAATTAATCTAGCCAGTGCTGTATTGCAATCGCATACATTAATATACATTATAAAATGTCATAAAAAAAACCCCCATAATATAGGCTAGGTAAATATATTTGTTCATTTAGTTCACAGGTCAGACAGAATAAATATGTTTTCTAATCCGTCTTTTTCTCTTTTCAGGCGAGTTCTTTCTGAAGAATCTACTGAAGAAGAGGAAAGCAGAAGTCACTATAGCAGAATGAAAAGCACCAAACCAGCAGTTTCTAGAGGCTTGATCCCCTTTAGTCTCGCCCCTACCTATAACTATACATATTTACAACGACAAAATCAGCTTTACTCCTGCCGTACCATAATGCATCATTGTAAGCTGTAGCACAGGAAACACTTTAAACATATGAGTAGTAACAGCAAGTTGTGCAAGTCAAAAAAAAGAATACAGGTGGCATTACATAAGAGTGCAGAAGTGACATTAACAAGTTAAGTACAAGGAACCATATTCTGTTCCTTTTCAATGCATTTGTCCTCCTCTGTTCACCTGTGACAACCCAGAGGTCTGGCTTTAGGGAGAGATCAAAGAGAAAAAGCAGCAGTTATTTGTGGATTTGTAGATAACCCGGGTGCAGCCTGTCTGTGTACCCCTGCCAGGAGAAAATACAACCTGGTGATAGCAGGAGCTGTAATTTGCCATCTCTGCACTTCAAGGGCCCCTAAATCACATCCACCGTGAACTCCCTCCCCTCAGGGGCTCTGGACTTCAGGTAGAGAGCTACTGATCTTTAACCGCAGGCTCTGTTTATGAGCTCTTTGATGTCTGCTGCTTCAGGACAGATTTAATGAAGCGTTTAAGAACGTTTTTTTTGGTCTGAGAGTTCTTGCTGCGACTCCAGGATGGAAAAAGAAATCTCTGGTTGCCGCAGACTTGTAACTCTATTGAATGCTGTTTTTAAATTTCTATTTTGTTAGAAAACGTACAAATTGAGCCCAAATTGGCCTTTTTTCCAGGGACAGAAGTATAGAAAAAGGTACTTTTGATATCTGTATATGACAAAGAGCCAATTTAGGCTCAGCTTGTGCTTTTCTAACGTGAACATTTTTAGACTTTACACATTGACAAGAAATGTGCGTTTATTTTGCACAGTGATTGTTTAGGCAAAATACATCTTTAAAATGTACATTTATATTTAAAGAATTAAAACTAATCCATCCACATTTATTTTTTCCTTCTTGTCAATTTTTCTTCCTTATTCTTTCCATTGATTTGGAATAATCAAAAGGCACAAATTAAGGACACACTTCACATTTTATTAGAGTAAAAAGTCACTGATACAGAGGACAAATTACTGATTTAACATACAGTTAAAATAAAATATTTTTATAAAATAGTATAAAAATGTTTTTTTTTTGCAATTTACCCACAATACTTGATTATATAGTAAATACTGTAAGAAAGTAGATGGTGCATGTGTGACTGCATCTGCAAGGTTTGGTTGGTAAATGTTATTTCACATAAACCTATTGACATAAAACTGTTTAGTGATGCTTTATCACCAAGACTCAAACACATTCATGGATCACATTCGCACAATTTTGGACTGAAGGCTCAACAAGGGGGGGCTGCAGGAGAGCAGTTAGACAGGGGGGGTTTGGACCTGAATAATATGTTTCACCAGCAATTTAAAAGGTTTACAGAGGAATGTTTTTGCATGTCGAGGGGATGGTGAAGTGAGTTTTAGACTTTGGCTTTCTTGGCGGGAGGTTCACTGGCAGTGATGCGACAAACAGCTGCCGGGGTGTAGGGGATTCGTGTTACGGTCACTTTCTTACCGATGGTCTCGATCTGCGAAAAGAGAACGGCAGTCGTTATCCGTGGCAGTCAGATTTTCTATAGGATGTGTAACCGTATGGTGTGTTTTCTGTCTGCTCACCTGGAAGCCGATGTTCTGGAGGTGAGGGTGGAGGTGGTCCAGCACTCTGCGACCATCGAATATAAAGGCCGGCTTCAGCATCTTCTTGTAAATCTTCTCATAGTCCAGCTCCTATGGTGGAATTAGAGAGGTATGATGACTTGAAAGCTTTTTCTCCCCAAGATGAAAGATGCAATTGATAAGATGGTAGGAAGAAGAATGTGTGATTGTGACCTTAAACATGTCCCACTCAGTGCAGATGACCAATGCGTGTGCACTCTGGCAGGCCTCATAAGGGTCCAAGGCCACAGTCACCAGCTCCGTCACTAAGAAGGAAAAAACAAGTCTGTCAGCGACGAGTCAGCTAATGATCACTACAGCCTAGCGTTAAAAAGAAGAAATAAGAAATGACTGACTGTTTTCATCTTTAAAAAGATTCCTAACAAACCATTCATCAATTAAAATGGATCAGGATTAACTGGGAACTACTAGGTTACTAATGTCCTATATGAATGAATAACTGCTACTAACGTATTTTTTTATTAGTGAATAATCTGCCAGTTATTTCTAGATTGTTTGCTCTATAAAATGATAGAAATAGAGAAACAAAAATCTGAATCTTAAATTTACTACTGAATGTGTGTGAATGCGTGAATGCTGACGTGTTGTAAAGCACTGAGTGATCGCAAAGATTGGAAAAGCGCTATATAAATACAGTCCATCTTCTCTTAAACCAGCAACTATTCACCATTTCAGGGGCTAGAATTTAGGATTTATAGGCTTTTTTTTTTTTTTTTTTTTTAAATGGACCTAAAATATTAATTATCCAAATAGTTGATGATGGGTTCTTTGTTTCTTCTGCTGGGTGATACTGGCCTCGGGGTTTAAAACACAGATTATGTTGTCACAACTTTCAGGCCCAGCCCTTGTTGCATGTCGGTCCCCTTCTCTCCCCTCCATTTCCTGTCCACTCCCTTCTGTTTTTGATGCAATAAAGGAAAATAAACTGCAGTTGAACCTTGGTACACACACACACACACACACACACACACACACACACACACACACACA
>CALSBV010012195.1:8507370-8540073 GCA_943590825.1 Bovichtus diacanthus | reverse complement strand
CACACACACACACACACACACACACACACACACACACACACACACACCTCTTTGTGGGTTGTCCTCCGAGATGTGGGGCTGGGACAGGTCATGAATGATTTGCTCCTTAAGAACTTTGGGGTCATAGATGAACAGCTTGGCTCCCTCATCCATCAGATACTTAGAGATGTAGATACTGGACGACTCCCTGGACGACAGACAAACACACACACACACACACACACTCTCTAGTTTCAACTCTGATCAGGGCCACCGCAGTATGTTGGAAGTTCATGGGGAATAAAGTGTAATGAAACAAGCAATCCCCGGTTAATGATTAACAACAAAGCTGTTTGGAAGAAATCTAAAATAACTGGGAGTTGGCAAATGTCTACAAGGGTGTGAGAAGGCAATGACTCTAACCTTGTGTCACCCGTGTCTTTTTTGAAGGAGAATCCCAGCAGAGCAATCTTTTTACCAGTCACAGTGTTGAAGAGGCAGTCAATAATCCTGCAGGCAAACCGCCGCCTTTGGTACTCATTCATGTCGATCACCTGAAAACATCAATGAAGCAATAAACCACTAGAGAAATCACAACTAGGGACTATAAGCAAGAAGCTCAATGCTTTTATAAAACGGTAACTAATTAAACCTAGCCATGTTAAATGAAATAACTCTGCAACAAAAATGTAATAGTTTGTTGATAACAAATAATATTTTTTCCACCAAGCAATGTAGCTCTTCTGGGGTCAACCTTCCCCCTTTGTAGCCTGGTTTAGCTCTATTTTAGGGATTGTTTTAAAAATCAATAAAAACAGACGACATGTCTGTTCATCTGTCCTGGCTTCATTTTTTGACTTTTGCAGCTCTTCAATTTTCTGTCAATTCAAAGTGGCTTTATTGGCATTAAAGTTTCAAGAAACAATGTTGCCAAGGCATCAAAATACAAAAGTACACAATAATAGTAACATGAATATTAACAAATTAACAAAAAAATTCTCCCAGTAATTTCAGCATGTCTCCTTTTTTAAAATATTTAATATCTTCCTCCTCTATCCTGTCCATCTCCTTCCACCACTCATCCATGCTTAGCCCACCCAGTAAATCAAAATTCACAACAAAATCTGACATTTTTAAAGTATTTGGTTGGTGCAGTAATAGTGATGTAGTGGAGCCACAGCTGTGTGTTTATAAAGTATTTTATGGCTTTAAGCGCGGCTCAGCCAATCATAATCAAGGACCGGAACTATCCATGTTGGTTTTATAACAGAGATTAGAGATTAAGGTAAATATAGTTGAGCAGAGAATAAAAGAGGCGCTATAGTTCTCACCTGCTGCCAGTAGGAGGCTACCTCAGGCAGGTTGAGGGCCTCGCACAGGTACACCAGATTCAGCACGTCCTTCTGGAAACAGCTTCCACCAAAACCTGACCAGGGTGTTCGAGAAGCAGAGAGAGAGAAGGCAACACTTAATCTGAGTTTAAATTAATCAAACTTTACATAGAAGCTTACTTTAAACAGCTTTTGGACGTGTTTCTTACCTACGCTGGCTTTGAGAAACTTGCTACCTATTCTCTGGTCCATACCAATGGCCTTGGCCACCTCCTCGACATCGGCCCCGGTGGACTCGCACAGAGCGCTGATACTGTTGATGCTGCTGATCCGCTGGGCCAGGAAGGCATTGGCTGCCTACACAATCAAACACCAAGTTTGTTTTTTCAGATTGTACAGTTAAAAAAAAAATAGTAGAGGCCGCTCAAAAGGAACAGAACGTAAACAATTAGTCATCAATTAGTCAAGAGAAAATGTATCGTAACTATTCTGATAACAGCTTTGTTTCAGTAAAAAATGCAAAAAGTTTGCTGGTTCAAGGTTCCCAAATAATTGATACTTTGTCATATAAGATGGTAAACTGAATATGGCAATGGAAACTTTATTTATATAGCACATCTCTACACTTTTAGCACACATAGCAAGTATTAAAAATATAGGCTATAAACATAAGAACATGGGTAGCATAAATAACAAAAACACAAATAAAGTAGCATACACAATCATAAACCCAACCACACAGCAATAAAAAACCCAAAACAACAACACAATGTTTGGGTTATGGATTTTTGAGGTCGATATGAAAAAAAATCAGACTTTTAAAAAACATAAACGCATAACAACAATCTTTATATGGATGCCTTGACATACTGAGTGGGACATTTTATAGTATAAAAAAAAATCTACTTTTAAGTGCTTATTGGCTGATTTATCGCTATAGCTCTGTTATGGACGGTTGGTCGCTTAAAACAAGCAATTCAAATATGTAATCTTGGGGTCTGAGAGATTACTTTTCACTATTGTCTGATTTGATTAGAAACATTTTTTTTATTATTGAATAAAATAATTTGACGCCCTACACTCACAAGTTTAGACAGCTCGGACGACCATGTGTTGGTGGTGATGATGCGTGCTTTGGGGACCCAGTTTTCATAGACGGCACACAGCGCTCGGATTGCCCTTTGACCTTCGGCTGTTTCGTCTCCACCAATCAGGACGCGGTCCGGCTCCTTCAGATCCCGCACCGCTGTTCCTTCTGCAAGGAACTCTGGGTTGGACAGCACCTAAAGCAGAACAACTTTAGAAACTTGCAGAACAAAAGATATCAGAGTTTGATTTTCAAACAATATTACACACTTGTAGGTTGAGGCTGGGCTTGGTGTTGGCATCAAATATCCGTCTAATGCTCTCAGCAGCTCGAACCGGGACTGTGCTCTTCTCTGTGACAATCTTGTAGCCATCAGACACCTCCACAATCCGCCTGGCACATGCCTCGATATACTTGAGGTCAGCCGCACGACCCTTCCCCATCCCGTAGGTCTTAGTTGGGGTGTTCACCTGTGTGTGTGTGGGGGGGGTATAAACCACCCAAATTATTTAGCTAATGTGTCATAAATGTCAGATTTATTTTTGTAGCTGGTCAAACTGTGTGTCAGTGTGTGTGGGCAGGAGTAACTCACAGAGATAAAGACGAGGTCAGCGTCCCTGATGGCTGAGTCTATGTCTGTGGAAAAAAATAAATTTCTCCCTCTGCATGATTCAACCACCTCTTTCAGACCCGGCTGAAATGAGAGGAAGTGGAAAAACAAGACACGGAGGGTGTGTCAGTGAATGTGACGGACAAACATGGCACAAACAAATGTAATACGAGTTCTCAATGACTGGTCATAACTGCCCTTTGGTCTAGTCATGATGATGTAATACCTTGTGGTTCTGGATGATGTAGAGAAGTTGCGACACAGAGCGATCTGGAACTAATTTATGTTTAATTTATCCCACGATGGAGCAATATTGTACAAAAACATTGGCTGGAACAGTTGCCTAGCTACACCTACTTTTTCAACAATGTTAAGTTTAACTAATGAAACCGGCGACTCCTTTGAGATAAATGGCTCTCAAAAGTGAGATAAGAATGTAGGGGATAAAGCACATATCAATGATGACCCCTCCTTGATAAAGTTTTATTAAGCCTATTATAATAACTTAAGCTCACTTTCTTTGAATAATCACGCTGATATAATACCTCGTATATGGGCAGAGTGTCCGAGTTCCAGGCTTTGATGCGGGACTCATTGATATCCACGACGGTCACTGTGATCTCTGGACACATGTGGGCGATCACACTACATGTTGGGCCTCCTACATACCCAGCACCAATGCAACAGATCCTCTTTATCTGAAACATCTGCAAAATGTAGAGAGAGGAGGGTATACAGAAACACATGCAGCATGAAAGAGGAGATCATTGTTCTACTACAGAGTTATTAACTTACTGAATTAAAAAGCCTGACCGATATCAATGTTTGAGGATGTAAAAAAAATGTAAAAATAATGATATATTGGGCAAAAGTCATTTGTTGAATACATGCCTAAGATTTTTTGTTTTGTTTATTATTCCGACCAAGACACATAATGAGTTTTTTTATTTCACAATCTAGATTTTGCCAAGACTTGTTAAACTTTAAACCTGTTCTCCTCTCTGCCACCGTCAGCAGTCACCTGAGGTGGTGGTATCGTTGCTGCCTCCCGAGCTTCAGCATTCTTCTCATCTCGACAGCGTTTCTACACCCATTACATTGTAATTGTACATTAAAGGTCATTTTGCAGATGCTCTTATCCAGAGCGACTTCCAGTGAACTAACTGCAGGACTACTGTTAGTTCTAACTACTACTGGAGCGACTTGGGGTTAAGTGCCTTGCTCAGGAGCACAATGGTGGCAGCCTGGTATTGAACTCACAACCTTCTGGTGTTCTATTTGAAAGCCTGAACACTGGACCACCCATGATGGGGGGTTACTTATCCTGGTAAAATATATGATACCAGGATGGGGTCTAATCGCCAAAGACTATTCTCATCATCTTGTGCACATGCCAATACCTTTTCGTTCACTCAGAAATAAGTCTCTCCTAATTGAACAAATGTAACCTCCACAGAATGATTTAAAGCTCCATCAGAAAAGTTAAGCTTTGTTTCTTTCTTACACTTTGATGTTCGTTATTAAGCCACCCTGTTCAAGACTCCGCATACATTACTGGCTCATCAGTGCTCCACTACCGGTCGCACCGTTACAGCCTGGTAGAAAATAAAGAGCCTTTCATTGCAGCTCAGCCACGTCAACGCGGATGAAAACTGACCTTTTATCCCAGATACCTTTCAGCTAGTTCCCGTTATATCTGGTGCAGAGCAAGCGTCAGTGCTTGTAGGGTAACATTACACATTAACAAGACCATAATTACACGAGTTACTTCTTCTGGCTGAGCGAAATAAACACAGGAAAACAACAACAAATGAATGGACGGCTATGTTGAATGAAGCAGCTAGCTAGCCGTAAGCAGACGTTACATTACCTCTGCCAACTCGACAGTCAGTCAACTTCAGGAATGCGCAGATTATGTTAGCTCCTCTCTTTAATGTGTCCAAACAGCCGTCGGTTCTTCAGCCGCTGCTCGGTTACAGACGATGAATGCAAATGTAAACCGCTGCTCGACGGACAAACTCACACCACCAGGGTTTCTCGCACAACTTTTCCTGCACTACCTTTACCTACACTGAGTTACTTCTGCCAGTAACGTTACCACCTCAATCAGCGGGACGCCAAGCAGCCCAGACACACTTCCGGTGGGGTATTTTCAGCGTAAAAGCACCATGGTTCTGCCCCTATTAATACAAAATAATAGAACCACTTGTCAGTATAACGCAATACATTTGAACACTGGTGAAGGTAGTGTTCTCCGGGACAGAGCTTAAGGTTATATAAACTGTTTACACCTCTGTATATTGTTGTTTTACTATCTGTTTACACATGTATAGACCTAAGTACTTCTCATTATGCACATTTACTACATTCCTTTGCAATTGATGTCTACTACAAATGTTTATTACTTTATTTATATGTTATCCCTTTATTTTAACCAGCACTGTGTTAGATGTGTTATATTCTTATTGTGTTTTCACTTGAGTGATTTTCTTTTTTATATACATATTCAATGAGCTTTGTTGGACAGAGCCTGAGATCCAAGAGTTTTATGACCAACAACTACTGTTTGTAATTGTTGTGCATGTGGTAAATAAATAACTCGAATCTCCTTTACAAAAGTAAAAAAGTATTAATACTACAGCGTAAAAATACAAGTAAATGTCCTGCACTGCAAATCTTATTAAATAGAAGCATGTAAGTACAAGGAACATGTACTCAAAGTAGAAAAAAAAGAAGTAAAAAGATTATTATTATTATGTTATTTAAATTATTTTTAAATAATGATTTAAAAATGATTAAAGGGAAAAGCAGCAAATCCTTATGTTTGTGAAGCTGGAACGTTTTTGCATGAACAATGACTTAAATGATTATATCAAAATAGTGCCCAAAGCCCATATTAATAACAACAGGTATCTGCATACTTTTGGCCATGTAGTATAATTTTTTTTTTTTAAACAAAACTGTATACAAATAAAGTCAAGAAGGATCTCCATCCTCATATATCTACAGGAACATGATACATCATACTAGAAAGTACCAATCAAACTTGAGTGATCCCTGTAGCAATATTAAATATTATTTTAGATACATGTCTTGAATTTCAACATGCACTGTCCTCATTAGAGTCAAAGGGTATTGGCAAGTCTTTTATTGGATACTAAACTAGGTCATAAATAAATGTCTTGATTAGATTTCACTCTATCCAAAATCCAAAATGCTTCAGTAGAAATCTGTTTAAAGTGCCACCCTAAATAGTTTTTTTTTTTTTAAAGTAAATTCTTTAAAACCTTTTAAATAAAAACAAACAAATCCATCAATGAATTCATGTTTAACATTAAAATAAGGGCTGAGTGTTGAAGAGATCAGTTTCTAATCAGCAGACCAATTATTTTAGCCTTTTACATTAATATCTTTTCTTATTGCTGCTTTATATTCAGATGTATAACATGGTAAAAACAGACCACCACATTTAGAAAAAGGTTTTTGTTATTGCAAGTTTCCTTTGATATTGACATATCACCATGTCACAGAAACACTTTCCCAACTTTCTGAACATACTGCAACATTTCATCAAAAAATATATAAAAATGTAAACTTGCACTAGACCTGCTGGCTAAAACAAACCCTATCAAACATATATAATTTAACAGCTGCCATCAACTATTTTTAAAAGCACAAGATCCAATACAAAACATAATACAACAAAATGTAATGTAACATAGAACCCACAGGTATTTTGTGAGGGTGGTATGTTACATTCAAATATTATTTTCGAAAGGGTATTGTTTTATTCGGAGGGCTCCATGGAGGAGGTGGACTGCCTTGGAGTATCATTTGTATTCGTCTTTCTTCTCTTTGTCTCTTCTGTTCCAGATCTTTCCGTACCTGTTGGAAAAAAGAATATCAATTATCAGAAATATTAAACTTTCCAGATGCTTTTGTTGTAGTAAATTTTGTTTAGCAAGTATTCCATTTTTTTTTTAACCACCTGTATAATACCTTATAAGGTAATGATAGACACTCAAAGTGTTTAAAAAAACTCAAGGATAGACAGACCATGTGTTTGAGTGTTCAGAGTAGGTCAAATGTATAAAATCAGAAATGCAAGATATGATAGCATGATGTGACACTGGCCAATATGATAAAGATCAGACCTGCAGTGCATCAAGGCATGTTATGTCGCTGGCTTATGTGATAAGATCAGACCTGCAGTGCATCGAGGCATGCCGTGTCGCTGGCTGATGTGATAAGATCGGGCCTGTGGCGCAACAGAGCCTGTTTTAATGAGGACCAGTGTAATATGACCACGCCTGTAGTGAGCGGAAAACTGCATGCAATGCATGTTTTTGGAAGAGGTTAGACCCGGGTCAGAAACTAATTGAGTCGTAAATCACCACGTATAGATCCTTGAATATAAACTTGGGCCGGAATCAAAGAAAAGAGTGTCATGGAAAAAAACCTTAGTGTACATGAAAGAAAGGAGGTGGGACCTTCTAAAAACGAGACACTATTATGAACATATGAATTGAACTGTTTGAAGAAATAATTAGGGGAGGGAAATAAAATTTTAGCTCCGCTCCCATTTAGCAAAAGTAAAACAATATAGTGTATAAAAGACCGACTCAAACTGTTTTTATTTAGTGTGTGTTACATGTAACAACCTCGGGTTTTGTTCTGCGTGTTATAGAAGTCTTTTTCCCCCCGACACTTTCCATACAAACACTTGGCAGATCTCAGAAAACTGTCAGTGAATGGGTGAGACCAATGCTATTCATCACTGGGGCCACAAGTAATTATACTTACCAGCCAGTTTTCATACATCTCTAAAGCCATTTTATCTCTCTCTTCTTTCATGTAGCGTTCCTCCTCTGTTTTATTTTTTATTTCTTCACGCTCCATCGTGACTTTTTCATAGAGAACATCTTTCTTCTTGTCCTGCCTTAAACATTTCAGGGGGAAAAAAGTTTAGAGATGACAGAGCTAAAGGTGATGAAATGTGGCTCAACATCAAGCTTTGGCTGCCACCTGGTGGTTGATCATTTTCACACCAAGATAGATTTGAGTGTGATGGGACAGCACTGCGTTGCTAAACACTGCTAATCGCCCCATGCAGCTTGCAGTATGCGGCTACTTTCATTTTTTTTTTATGTTTGAATTGCTTTCAGACCCTATTACAATGTTTATAATCAAGTACAGTAAGACAATTTTATGAAATAAAAAAGTATGCAATCTTGCCATTCTTTGGTTCATTTGGTTGTTTTCTAGGTAGAACAGCAGGCATTCATAAATTGTGCAGCAACAGCAGCTGTCAGACTGCATTGGCTTTACTGTTTAGACATTACAGCCAGTGTTTGCTTCCCTACAAACGTAAATGATTCTCACTCACCAGCCAGAAACGGCAGATTTGCTGTCTCTCTTCCTTTCTTGCTCCTTTTCTTGTTTTCTAAACTGAAGTTTACTTTCAGCTTCTCTTTGTTTTTTGGACTTTTCTTTGAGTAGATGATCATGTTCACATTTCCATTTTTCAAACACCTGTAATTTTTACAACATAACTGATTAGCATATCTTCCCACATTTAAGTGCTTTTTATAGCTTTCAGAATAACATACAATAAATACATGAATATACCTGTTTAGCAGATTGCATTTTTTCTTCTTTCCCTTCAAGCGCTCTTTGCTCTTTTATGATCGCATCTTGCTTTTCTTTGGCTTTTGCTTTGAGACTCTCTGCTTTCTTTTCTTTCCAAGCCTCATATGACGCAATGGCATCTTCCTTTTTAGCCTCCTCTGCTTCCTTGTTATTTGAAAGATGCATATATTTTAAAATAACTTATTGTTTTCTATAGTGTTCTATAACAGTGGGGTTTGTTGTACTGTAGTACCACATTTTCAAAACAGATTATTCACCCTTTTCTTATTTTCTTTCAGGATTTCCTCTTTCTTCTTTAGCTGCATGTTCTCTCTTGACTTTTCCTTTTTCTTTTGAAGCCATTCCTGTTAGGAACACATGTTAGTGGGGGGGTGGGGGGTGGGGTATTCAAGAAATAAACTATGAAGCTAGGAGTTCTCTGCTAGACAGAGGTGAGGTGTTGAAGGCTCATTATCACACTGACCTGGTAAATGGCAGCCCTGAGTGAATCCGCTGCTTGTGGCTGAGACTCTTGTAGTGAGACTTTACGATCCAGAAGTTTGAGAGTTCCCAAATACTTTGATTCCACTTTCCCCGAGCACACACTCTGAGATCTCCGAGTAGTCTCAGAACGACAACTTGATGTCCTGATTCAAATTAAAGGACGGTAAGTTGAGTTGCTACGCTGCTATCAAGAAAGCTATAGAAGTATCTATTGTTGCAGCTTGTTTACCAACCTGGTATCAAAAGATTTTTCATGGACATGAGATGATTTGATTTGATGCGAGTGATCTCCCGAGTCTGCCTGAAAGAAGACAATGAACACATTTACTGAGAACCAAGAATATTCAAAATAAGACGCAGAGCACATCTAACATGACACTTAAAATCACAGTCACACCTGATACTGAAAGACTTACATTAAACTCTTCAAATGATGAGGAGTACTTTCTCTCCTGCTCTTTGCTGTCATCGGATAGAAAGCCATCTAAAACAATAAATGAAATATCAAGAGGATTAATGAGCTGAAAATATTTTTTAAAAATGGCTACGGTGCTGAAGATGCCAGTTATTACCTCTGGATCCAGAATCAACCCTGGACTTCGTAAGGGGCTGTGACTGTTCACTCTTACTTGAAGAAGATTTGCTGAGGCTGAATGAAACCGCATGATCTCCTTTGGTCCACTACGGTGAAGCAACACAACAAACAATGTTATGACTCCAATGAAAAGATGCTTCAATTTAAAAAGGGACACTTCACCCAATATTAAAAAAAATACAAGTTTTTCCTCTTACCTGTAGTGCTATTTATAAACTATTTTATTTCTACTGAACTACACACGCCCACCATATCACGGCGCAGAAGAAAGCGTGCATCTATTCATGGATGAGGGGCTTGTGCTCTCTTTGGCGAGTGTAGTTCAGTACAGAAAAATAGTTTCTGGATTTCTGGAAAGAGACATTGTTGTTGAGTTTTTAAAATGTATTTTTTGGCGCTCAGAGCCCCACAAGCCAAGGACCTGATTTCGCCAACACTCGGCAACTCACACCAAAACAATCTAGATTGATAAATGGCACTACTAGGTAAGAGGGAAAATATGTATTTTTGATTTTGGGTTGAACTTTCCCTTTAAAATATTGAAACAACCAAGCAATGAGACATGCATGTGGACTGCAGCTCCTTACAGTGCTGTTGCTGGATATGTCTACGGAGAGGGGAATGGATGCAGAGGAAGTCTGAGGCCTGCTAGGATCCGGAGATTCAGCAATTTCAGCTATTTTCTCCACAGCGTGCATGCTCAACCCAAGAGTCCTTTGCCTCGGTTTAGGCCTGGGTGGCTCCCGCTGGGTTTCTGAATAATGAAAGTTTGTGAAAATATAAATACTTCAAAGGTAACAAGGAATGTGCCCTTGACTTATACATGAAACGGTGTCAACAGACCTGCTGGGGAGGTCAGTTGATGGAGGTCAGTTGCTGATAACTGTGGAGTCTGGGAGTTTTCTTCCAAGTTGCTCCTCTCCTCTGGAACTGGAGTTTCCATCACTATGTTGTCAGGTGGTAAGGGCAATGGCATGTCCAGTAGAGTGTCATCTGATGTTTGGTACGACAGAGATTTACTTGAGCTGCCTCTTGTGATTTGAGGATCCGTAGACTCACCATCACTGCTTTTAAATTGTATGTTATCTTCACTGACGTTTGTGGAGCGTTGCGAGGAAAATGAGTCATTATAATTGTTGTGTCGACCGGTGGAAGAGTCGGGCTGCTCGTTTTCTCGCGACTCTGATGCGGGTGTGTCTTCCGAGGGAGAGCCGATTCTTTGGCTTTTCAAAAAAGAAACCCTCTTTGTCCTACTGTGTTTGCCTTCATCGTCTGAAATCTCAAAGTCGTTGATTTTGGATTTACTCTTTCCAGCCTTAAGCGCACCAGCCCTCTTTTTTCTTGATTTGAGGAGTTCACTAAAAAAATCTGTCGAATGAAAAAAAGGACAAGCAAATGATAAGATAGGACAGGCCAAAAAACTGTATCTATTTAAGTGGACAAAACAATCTAAACTCAAGGTCCACTTTGTAGATTGTTATGGAGCCTTTACTTGCATCTTAGCATTCCTTCCTAAGTGGATGTTTGCTGACCAACTGAGCAAACTTCATCCACTGAGGAAGACCAAGAGATGTGGTTAAAAACTACAGAAAAAGCTATAATGTAATATCTAATGTGGTATAATATTTATTATTAATATATAATATTAATATTTTTTACTGTGAATCACAGTTGCATGCATAAAATTGTAAATATAACTTACACAAAGTGGTGTGAAAAGAGGATGCATAGCTACATCAAAGTTAACTATCATTAGACACAGATAAACGGTGATATATATACCACAATTACAATGCAAGCAAAGTCACTAAGGAGACACAAGTCTTCTTTACGCAAATCTTGAGGATCTCTTGCACAATCCAGTCTTATCAAGATATTTTGATGGTCTGCCATCTTACCATCTTCATCTTCATTGAAGTCATCAGAGTACGAGTGTTGATCCGTTTTTGTCTTGCTTACCCTGGCGGAGACAGCAGCCTGAAGTTCATCCTGCATCGACATAATGTCAGATTAGATCAGATTTACTTTATTGTCCACCTCAGAGAAGATTTGTCTTTGGCTCCTCCCAAGTACAGCAAAGCTCCATATAATACGCATAACACAACACGCCATTGAAAACATAAAAATATACAATATACAACAGTGCAAATGGGCAGGTAGCAGCAAATAAGTTATATGCACAGTAACATGACACTTCCCAACCAATCCAGACTGCATTCGATAAAACTTTTACCTGAAATGTTGTCCTCCTTGACGTTTTTGGGCTTTTCGTGTAAGCCAGTGTCCTGAACTGCTGATTTGTCATTCTGAAAACTATAAACAGTTTCCTCTGATCGCGTTCATTGCAGTTAGCATGGAAGCTAGTGTTCGCTAAATGTACTGTAACAAGTAGCCAGGTTAGCTACAAAGCTTCCTAGGCTAACGATATATATAGCTAAAGTACCATTATGCTAAGTTTGATTGCCTGTTGTCTGAGTTCAACACCATACAGCTATTCGTAAATGGTAGCTACTATCGAAAGGCACACTGACTTAGCTAACGTTAGCTACGGTGGGCTGACTGACTTGTTGATGGTAACCCTGGGAAACGTGCGGGACAGTTCCGTTTCACAACTGCGCATGCTCAGAAGATTACTCAAAACCGCTTTCTTTATAGATACATGCTCAAAACAAGCAAAGCTTTTCCCTTAGTGACTGAAAAAGTTCAGAATAAGATGACAACACAAATATATACAAATACACACACACACACACACACACGCCAGGATGTAAGCCACATTTGTATGATATATGACTTGTATGATGTGTTTTTTTCTTCAAATAAAATGATGAAAATATAATCAATGTGCCTGTTTGTTTCTGAATAAAAGAAAAAACTCTAAACGACGATTTATTTTTCAATAACTTCCATGTAATGTCTCACAGCGTTTCAATTAAAAAGCTAAATGTAACACTACACTGGACACACCTCTTCATATGGGATTTTAGTTATTCTATTTTACAGTATATTAATGTTTTTTATGGGAGATTCATGTTTTTTTCCATAACTTCCATGTAATCTAACCTGGTGAGTCAAATTGAATATATAAATGTATCACTACAGTGGACACTCATCTTCATATGGGATTTTAGGGCTTTTTAAAAAAATGTATTAAATACTTTTTTGAAGAATTCTTGGTTGTTTTTCAATAACTTCCATAATAATAATAATAATAATAATGTGTAATGTAATGTGACCCAGTGACTCAAATTGAACACTGAAATGTATCACTACACTGTGATTAGACACACAGAGCAGACCTCTTCATATGGCATATTAGTGTCTTGCATCCCAGTAACTGAAATGAAGGGGAATAAAATCTACAATTTCAATGGTTAAAAGCCAAAACATTTTAATTTATTTCATTACAGATATAATGCGTAGCGCCTCAGTGAATGAAGGAATGTACAAGCTTACAACAAAACACAGCCAGGCATTAAGACTGAATTATTTTTATTTTGTTATAGGAAAAGTGCATAGTTGAAGCCCTTTTTCTTAGACAGAAACAGTGTAAATCAAGGTCTCCTGTGGTAGCAGATAGTCTAGGTGTTCATCTCAACAATATAACATGGCTTCCCCCTTAATTATGTACAACTGCTTATGGTTTACTTAACTTTTTCCATCCTTACATCTCCTCCCTGCCATCCCCCAAGTCTGGAAAGATGCAGTAAATACATTTTTAGAGGGCATTATTCGCCGATATGGAAATTTTAGCTAGCCACTGAAGACTGTTGGGATGAACTTAGCCCAAAGTTGTTACAGATCATATCCAGGTTCTCTTACATCTTGCACCATGTATTCAAGAAAGACACTTCCATTTTAAAGACTAATCCATGTCATTTTCTGATATCACTTGTATCCCAGAACATAATACAGATACACTTTAATAGCCATGTTGCCATGACAGGGGCCCCGACAAAGATACAGTCAGTTACAAAAGAGGAAACCCTCCATCATATACAGCACTCCAATAGCTAACATAAGACATATGAAATAAAGAATTCCACCGATTAAAATGTTCTTTTTTTTTTAAAGATTGTATCAAAGAAGTGTTGATTATTTGAGGCTGTAGTTTGCGTTATACATTTCCACCCACATTTACATACATGGTTAAGGAACAAAACAACATCCACCACTATATTGTTTCGCATTAGAGGTTTCCATTTTTCTTTTCACTTATATTTCCACCTTTAATCTAGCTGGCAATATTCTATAAAATAAATCACTAATTTAGCAGAGCTCTGGAGCAAGAGAAATGAAGAAATCCTGTAAGAAAAAAATGATCCTGTAGTGTAAACTTGTAAACTATAATATTGACAAAACATGACAGGAAACTTTAACTGCAAATTATTCTCTAGTGCTCTTCTTACCTCAGAATTAAAATAAAAAAAATAGCTCAAATATTGCTGTTCTTTTACAAGAAGTTGTTCTCTAAATTAGCATCAAGACTTTATATTCACATTGGCACTGTTTAAAAAATGCACCTTTTCTTGCTCCTTTCCTTTTAATTGGCTTGACATTTTCATACAGAAGTTGTAGAAAGAAACTTTAGATTGCTCCCAATAAATCACACACTGCTGTGATTCTCAGTAAGAAAAGAGAAGGCCATCATTTAGACAGCTGAATCAGTACAACATACCTTCATAAGGAAACGACATAACAACAAAAGTGCTAATAAAATATGATTCTCTGCTACTAATATCCGAGAATACAATTCAGATTTTTATCTTTTAACCACAAAAGAATTACAGTACATGGAATCATCTCAATATGATTAAAATGCTTGTGCCGAGTATAATGTTTTACAATGACTACACTTAATACACCATAACTGTACGTCTGAAATTCAGCTCATTAAAACTATGTGGAATGAGTTTGAAATATGAGCATTTAACGGTTATATCTTAACCTCCTAAACCGACTCTTTAAAGATCCGTCACCGCTGTCTTATTCGCTTACATACCGTAACCAACAGTTACTTTATAAAAAAAAAAAAGAAAAAGAAAAAAAAAGAAAAGAAAGGGACAGATTCCTATAAACAGACCGGACTATTTGCTGGAGTACGTAATCTAATTAAGGCCTGGATGTAAACAAAGAAGATGAACTCACTGCATTAAAATCAATATGCCATGTTATCCTGACTTAGAATTTAATTTATCCATATCAATTCATTCCATTTAATCATATTGCTGGTTTAAATATGCTATTAAAACATTACGTGATTTGACATCATTACTGGCACCGTTTAGAGTTGTAACTTTAAAGTGGAAAGGTAGGAATGTTTCAGAGAGTCTGAAGAACCCTTCATTACTCAGCGAGCACTCAGCAACTATTTAACAGCCCCTCCCATCTCCACCAACGCATGTGACACATTCCTTCATTTTGAATTTATGCAACTGCAGATCAGTCAGCGCCAGAGCTGCGATCAGGGATCAGGAAGTCCGATCGATGCCACGCCTTCTGAGTAAAGACTTGGTGAATACCACATAGAGCCCAACTGATATATCAACATGCCGATATTGTCGGCCAATATTATATACATGTTTAGTACTAATTTCTCTCAATTCAAGTTTTGTTTGTGGAAAAAAAAAAAAAGAAAAAAAAAGTGTTTTTAAGTATAGTTATTACATTTCCCAATACTTTTTTTCACTCTAAAATATCCTGCCTCTATCAACATCTTTTTCAAAAAACAATCAATTTCATTAGATGTTTTTTTTCTCATTTTGAAATATCACATCTGTATTGGCCTCATCAATCCAGCATCAGTTGGGCTCTAGTAACAGGAATCATGGACAGATCTACCCCAAAACACAATGGCATTAAAATAGGAGAAAAGCAAAAGATATCTGAATGAAGGGGAGATGGCACCGTCCTGGTCACAGTCACTAGTTAACCGTGCAGTTCCAGTTAGAGCAGGTGGGTGAGTGCTGGTACTCTCCACTGCTAGTCAATAGGTGGTGCTGGCGGCTCTCTTCCATCACTCTGCACGACAAGAAAATATTAAGTCTTTAAAATAGAAAGAAAAATGTTAATGATGTTATCAAGGAGCACATCCTGAAACCAATACTGTGATTACAATAATACTTATACATCTGTCTTGTTTTACTACGGCGTATCGCCAAGTCACATATCTGTGTACGTTTCACATTTGGCGAATAAAGCATTTCTGATAATAATATTAATAATAATAATAATAATAATAATAATAATAATAGTGTACAGTGTGTAGAGGCTGAGTCACTGTTAAAATACAGCTCCAGTTCACATCATAGAAAAAACATTTAGTTCAGCTCATGTTTATAAATATTGACCAAACGAATGCTTTCTGCATTTGGTTAGACCAAATAAACACACTGCCCTACAAAACCCGACCTCACTAACTATAATTAAATCAAACAAACCATAAAAAGGTTGATACACTAATGTAGAATCCCGTCTTTGGTCAGGACAGCTGACATTTAAAATGCATAAAGAGAATTTGAACCAATAGGGTTTTTTCATTTTATTTATTTATTTATTTAAATGGAAGACATTTTGACATGTTAAAGTAAAAGCATAGTACGACTTCATTCTCTGCTCAGGTAGACATTACTCCACTAGATCTTTACATAGAAAATAGTTGCACAGGCAAATTGTCTTCTCCAGTAAGTAAATTCCGTTCTATTTTGTGATTCATTGTCCATGTGGTACTTCGAAGGCAGAGCAGTACAGAAATCTACATTTAAAATATCATTGTTAAGTAGTGCGATCGATACTGACATTGTGGGGTCCAGTAGGTTTGCCTGTGGGACGGGTACGCCTGAGACTGGATGGGCGCAACAGGAAGAGGAGCAGAGCCAGCACCGCCCATCCCATCAGAACCATGGGGAGGGTCAGCTCACCTCCTCCGCCGACCAACCCACCGGGACTGGGCACTGAAGACAGACACATTTTGCACTTCACACATGTAATCTACTACACTCATGTTTCCAATTCGACAACATGACATGACGCATTGTGAAAAAAATAAAAAAAACACAAGGTCTAATGTGGTCAAACATACATTCCTGAGGGCAGTCTGTGTCTGTGCAGTAGGACTGAGATTGCCTGAGCTGAAAGAGAAATTACAGAAGGAACAAAGCACATTTAATACAAGAGAGAATGATGCCTGACTTACTCTTTTTCCACCCATATTAGCACGTATATGCAGGGTTTTTTTTGGTTGTTTTTTTTAACACAAGAAAACCCACTAAAAAAAGAGGCGATAGACTCCTTTCCCATTGCCAGTAGACGAGTATGCCTTCTTTTTTCTGCTACTTATTCAGTCTCTCTTTCAAACTCTCAAACCAGAGTTAGTGTTGAAACAGCAGAAAGACAAAGAAAGACAGTTTTGATGAGTTTTATTTTGTTTGTTCTTGTTTCACGATGATCGGCGAGGTAAAATGACTGTTGTCTGACTTGAGTATGGTGGCTTTGAGGAGGGCACAATTGTCTGTTTTGTTTGTTATTAAATTGTCCGGAGCCGATAATTACTGATAAATACCAGTGACTACTGCAGAGTCAATTGTACCAGGAATTAACGCCGATTGTAACCGTTTCCACTGATGACAAAAGCCCATTGTTAGTGGGTTTTTGTCCAGTGGGAAAAGGGGCTTAATTTTCTCTTATCTAGGACAAGAGAAAACACAGGTGGTTTCTAAACACACTGCTAATAAAACATAGACTAAACCATAAGAGATCCTTGTTACATTAACCCTATGAATAAATGACTCACAGCTTACTGTGACCAAATGCACATGTGGAACGTGCACAAATATTAGTATGCCTCCTAAAATATACTGTACAGTTCTGACAGGCAAATACTGAGGACATTATTTGGACAACACCCCTTCCTGCTGCAAGCAAATCCTAATCTCCCAGAGTTGTATCAAGTTCTGAGCCAACTGCAGCACGCAAAGTCAAGTTACACCTGTGCACAAAGAGCCAATGAGGTCACCTGGAAACTGACACAACAAGCTGTATTCTTTCTTTAAAAAGTAGTTTCTCTTTATAATTTTGACCTAATCTTTTTCAACACACTTTCCATTAAGAAGAGCCGGAGAATACAGCACAGAGTTTAATGTCTGTGTGGCAGAACGGAGAGGCACTCAAGACAAACACTGAGCAGGAACCAGGATATGTTGGCTCAGTGTCAGTCGGCAGCTTTTAATTTCCTTCTCTCTTGCTGAGTTTTTCATTTACTTGCTAGTTGCTTTTTACGTTAATCTCTTTGTTTCTTTCTCTCCACCTCAACAGGAGATATTTTTTTACTTACTGCATAGTTGGAATACTTGAGCATGTCCCTGCACCTCAACGGTGTTACAAATCTGCCACGTAAGATTTCAAGTGACAGTGAAAGCCACTCACTTCCTTGACTTACCAGGTTGATGAGGCGCCTCATAGCATACTCATGGGTGCAGATGCACTCACAAGGGTCAAAGCCTCCCTCTGCCATTCCTCACCAGACTGTGTCCACCCTGAAACCAAACCAAAAAAGGTACTGTATGTGTACATGAACAAGTGAAAAAACCTAATGCACCCTCTAGCCAGTGCTGTGCTCTATTGTAGTTTCAAAGGCACGCATAGGTTAGAGGGAGGAGACCGCTCAGTTAGGGACAGTCAGCAGACAGTGTGGCTGTATTATCTTGCTGCATGTAATCTAGGTTGTGTTTAGAGTGAGGGCTATCACAATTATCTCTGTATTTATGTTTGAATTCTGGCAAGAGATTCCAAAATACCAGCACCATAAGTAGCCAGTAAAAGGTTACTGAACACTATAAGTTATCACATTTTTTAACCGCAGCAATGTACCTTCATATGTACCTTAAAAAGTAAAATGGGGAATAAATAAAAGTGAACTAAGAAATTATTGTGACTTTATCGTATTGTAGATCAACTCTAATTGGTTCTTTTATTAACAACATACTGGATATTTTCTGAGTCAATTCCGGTGCTGTCCAAGTATTTCTTTCAATGTGTTTTTGACTTGTTCTTTGCACCTTTTTTTGTATCGTCTTTCCACTGTTTTTGTCTTGCCTTTGAACTATTGTTGGCTTGTTCTTTGCAAAGTTTTTGTTGGCCCCAGACAGACGAAATTTCATCCCTACTGTGTACTTGTACATGGATCTGTTGGCAACAAAGTTCATTTGAGTCACTCTTTCTAAATAACATTAAATACATCTTTGGCATTTCGGTTCTGCCAACGTAATGTCTATACAAATATGTGTCCAATTTAAGCCAATATCACCCTTTACATTAGCTATACAGATATGATATATCTGTATAGCTCTGGTCTATACCACAATAAAGTCAAAAAGTGACTTTAATTGACCTATGACTCTTCCCATTTCTTCAGCATATTCCTAACGTTAGAATTCGTACAATGAAGTAACGATCACTCTGCTGGACCACAAAATGCTAAAATATAAAACATGAAATACATATGACTACCAGTGTATATTAAATAAACACTGACATGCATACACTTCCATGGTTACATCTCGACTCAATTAAAACCGCACTTGTAACCGAGTTGTAATGGTTACAACAAAACATGAACACGTTATATTTTCCATGGGTGTCTGCCTGCATATTTCTAGGGTGACGAGCAAACAAAGTGGCCAGTTTATCTCGACCTGAAATCCATTCAAGGAAAGCTATCATCACTTCTTGCAAACCAACGATTGAGTTTACAGTCACATAACATTGCTGTCGAACTAATTTAGCTAACATTAGACTAGCTCCTTGCTAACATAAGCCAGCAAAGAAAACTCACACAGGGTTATCATTTTTTTTCCCGCAAATGTTTATAATGAATATATAACTTAGAGACAGGAGTGACAGCAAACGGCATCGAAACACAACTTACTTGCGCTTTGTAGATGTTGATAAGACGTTAGATGTCTTTAAAAGGGCCTGGCTGCACTGCTGTTCTACACAGAAACCCTCAGACTGCAGACATGTCAACCTACCGTCTGTGTTTTGTTTGGTGCACGTGAGCCAACCAGCGACAGACATCCGGGAGCTGCACACAAGGGACGATTTAAACGTCACTTATTGGTTCATACATTTGATGGGCGGGCCTTTAAGCCAATCACAGTAAGAAACGATTACAACGATTGGATCGTAAACAAACAGTCTGCCTATCATCACACTAACCGAGCCCCAACCTTTTGTATACAGTCTGTGGCCCGAACATCTGTACATGAGGGCGCTCTTGAATATCTGATTAATGTCATTATTCCCGAGTTCAAGATGTTAGTTAAGTAAAATAACAGACGTATTATCAGCACATTGTACCTACAGTTTCAAATGTAAAAGTACTTATTATCCAGAATGGTTCTTTTAAATGTGTTATATTGTTATGTAATCTCGTAGTATTCTGTTGTTATCACTAACAAATACATACAATAGCATTTTAATGTTTTAGTTCATCAAAGTAGAAATATTTGTTATACTACTGAGTAGATTAGTGTAGTACTGCATCACATCATATAAACATATCATGTTTTTTTATGTTTAAAAAAAGTAACTACAAGTGTCAAATAAAGTTATATAAAATGGAAATACTCAAGTAAAGTATAAGTATTGTATAATTGTATTTAAGTACAGTTAAATAGCACAAGATAAGATAAACCTTCAATTGATCCCCATAGGGAACATTCAGGAGTTGCAGCAGCACAAAGACATAAATAGGTACAAATAAATAACAACTAGCAACTAGTATAAGAGTACCAACTATACAAGAACACTACAATAATGAAATATATAAGAACAATGAAAGACACATTTACGAATGATTAATATCAGAGAATGTAGTATGTAAACAATGTACACCAGTAATAACACTTGGATAAATGTACTTAGTTACATTCCACAACTGGAAAACAGTTCAGCACATGATGAGAAATGTCCCGAAGGCAAGTTTGAAAAGAGCGTAACACATCCATGTGCCAGAGTTCATTAATGAAACTTCCAGGTTCTACTGCATTTAGCTGCACTGTGTGTCTACATGTTCTAGACTGACTGACGTTGGCTGGCGGCATCGGTGACCTGAAGTAAGGAAGCGTAGGACGGTGAAAGTGAAAGGAGAGCTCCGTAACCAGCCCTCATTCAGACTGACAACACAGAGAGAGAGAGAGAGAGAGAGAGAGAGACAGAGAGAGAGAGAGAGAGAGAGAGAGAGAGAGAGAGAGAGAGAGAGAGGCCCCGGGTCTGGCTTCAAGGTAGCAGCAGTTCAGCAGACACAGCCATGGCTAACATCGCGGTCCAAAGGATCAAGCGGGAGTTCAAAGAAGTTCTCAAAAGCGAAGAGGTGCGGTAACGTTTCTGTCTATTTTTCCACTTCGACTCAGCTCATTTTTCTGTTACTGTTTCAACTTAAGTCAAATTTAAAGTGTCTGTAGCCGCGATGACAGAGGTTCAAATTACCCAACGTCAGGTCCCAGTCCTGTGTTGCAGTAGGTCAGGCCTAAACAGGAGAACTTTAGCTAGCTTTAGCTCGATGTCAGTGTCAGGTGGGTGTGTTCAGGAAACGCCGGGGATTCAGCTTTGTCCACTGAGGGGCCCTGTGTTTTTAACAAACAATACTGCACACCTTTTAGCTAATTACCAAACAAACAAAAAAACATACCTTGTATGGGCTATAACACACGCCTCATACAAGGTACTGTATGTGTTTACTAACGCGAAGTAGTTCTTGACCCTTCGAGTTAGCTTTTAGCTGGCTAACGGTAACGTTGTTTTGACATCTCATCCACAGTTAGCATTAGCCTGTGCTGTTGTGATGCAACGTTCACCAACTTGTCACATTTAAATGGTTTCAATAGTGACGTGTTTCGGTCATTTTAAAGGGCGCATTTTGTCATGCTCCAGCCTGTCAAGTCTTGTTATTGTGGGGTTGTAGTTATGTAAACTTTTGCTAGCTTGGTTCTAGTAGCCAGCTATCTGTGTTGTTTACGTATTTAAATGTCCCGACGGCTCATGTTTAACTGTTTTTTTTTTTTTTGTAGTAAAAATTCCGGTTGTTGTGCATTTTTTTAAAACAGCCGACATGTCTGTTGCTTCACGTTTGTATGTGTAAGTATGTGGTTTCATACTTGACAGAGACATGTCAAGACAGATTAAAGGCTGACACCAGGGTAATTTGTTGTGCCCCTTTCCTTTATCCCAACCCATAGACAAGTAAAAACCAGATAAAAGTAGATTTGGTGGATGAGAACTTCACAGAGCTGAGGGGGGAGATAGCAGGTCCTCCAGATACACCATATGAAGGTATTGTGACAGACCTGCATTACAATGACCTGACAAGATATTTGCCTCAAGACTGTTGTGATTTGTCACGCTGAAACATTGTGTTGCTCTTTTCTTTCCAAGGTGGCAGATATCAGCTTGAAATAAAAATCCCAGAAACCTATCCTTTTAACCCGCCAAAGGTACAAGCTTCATTCTTTCCTTTACATGCACACAATCATCCTGGTTTAGCGTTTTCGACAGTTCTGTTGTAAATATATGCTCTTTATCCGGTTTGAGGACCTTGAGGATGACAGCTGAAGTACTCTAATGTGACTTGTAAACAGCTTATTCAGGTTTCCCATCCCTGTCTGCCATGTGCACAATGGTGCCTTCAACTCTTGTTACATAGTGGTGTTGCCACTATACTGGAATTCTGACTTTGATACAATACCTTGAAAAATATTGATATTCGATAACATGGGGGAAAGTTGACGCAACAGTGAGGCCATAACATTTTTAGTGATAAATGATAGTGACTCTGCATGCTAAGATGAAAGAGAGTCTGAAAACAGAAACGACAGAGAGTTTCTGAGTTGTTGAGGAATCAAAGACGCAGGCGATCAGAAACCTTGATGCTGTAAGACTTTGTGTACAAAGGGACTGAATCTTTATATCTCATGTAAACATTATATCTTAAATATAGCGGTAATAGACATAAAATACTCTATCACAGTCATTTTACATTGCAATATATGATGAAATAATGAAGTTTCTCAAAAACGTGTTTTTATAGATAACATAATCAGAGAGGAATATCTGTTTGTGGCTTATCCCGTGAATTAAATACCGGATAAATTAAGTACTTTGTCACATCGATGCAGAAATCATATAAAAATCCAATATTGCCATGCAGAAGTTTTGCTCATTGATTCGTAACATTGCCCACAATAGCCTAAAACACCCAGAGATGTTAAAGTGACAGCTACCACGGGATAAACGGTATGACAAAACCTACCTACATGTGCGTGGCAATGTACCCGTTGTAACCCACACTTCCCCACACTTTCTCTTTAGTCAACCCATTTTTATCCAGATAACTTTCTGTCTTTCTCAGGTGCGTTTCATCACTAAGATCTGGCACCCTAATATCAGTTCTGTGACGGGAGCAATATGTCTGGACATTTTAAAAGACCAGTGGTGAGTGAGATGTATCTGAACCTTGTGACCTTCTGTGCTCAATGTTCCAGTGTGTCTCCCCCTGTCACAAACGCCCTCCATTTACCTGTTCTACACTTTAATCTGTCTCACCCAGGGCAGCTGCTATGACCCTGCGGACGGTGCTGTTGTCTCTACAGGCTCTCCTTGCTGCAGCAGAACCAGATGATCCGCAGGATGCAGTAGTAGCAAACCAGGTGAGATGTTCGTAAACACACAAGCGGCATTTCCATAAACACGTTTTCATGCACATTTGAAGTGTTTCATAAGAAGATCTGTATGGAAATGGAAGAGTTCGAAATAACGCCTCACTTTGTGCAAAGAAAGTCTTTCACGCTTGCTTCAGGTGGTTTTTGCCTTTTGTCGGAAAAGAGTTGATATGCTAAATGTATTATGGAAACGCCATTGCCGAATAAATTCTGACGTAGCGAACATTGAACTCACATGACTGATCAGCTGTTTCCGCTGTTGGCGATCCTTTGCTCATGCATTAGAATCATTGCATTCATTTGCCTTTGTCTCCGGACAGCATGAATCATGGCCTTGTGAGCCGACATGAAAGAACAATAAAAACTTGCCCTATTGAAACAAGTTCCTGAAGATCTTTCTCTATGTTTTTATTAAATTGGTTAGATGGCCAAGGCGACTTGTTTTGTTTCCAGTTCGCAACCTCTACTTCTTCTACTCTGTTTACTGGCAGATTACAGTCATGTGTAAAGCATAGCTATACCGCCAACTTTGGAGGAAACCAAGCTTATTCACGCCACACCAGTTGACGGAAACCCTCCTAATTTGCAGTTCTTTTTTTGCGACAATTCCAAACTTTTTGCTTGCTTGTCTACTGAATGGAAACACGACTAAAGTCTCTCTCTGTCTCTCTCTCTGTCTCTCTCTGTCTGTCTGTCTCTCTCTCTGCCTCTCTGTCTGTCTGTCTCTCTCTCTGCCTCTCTCTCTCTCTGTCTCTCTCTCTGTCTCTCTCTCTGTCTCTCGCTCTCTCCACTGATATTTAAAAAATATTAACCTCACTGAACTTTCTGCTTTCATCCTCAGTACAAGCAGAACCCAGAAATGTTCAAACAGACTGCAAGGCTGTGGTCTCACGTCTATGCAGGCGCTCCTGTCTCCAGTCCCGACTACACACGCAAAATAGACAAACTCTGTGCCATGGGCTTTGATAAGGTCAGAACTACTTTCTGTTTTTGTTGTACCGTAACGTTTATATGTTGAGCAAAGCATGGTGTGGGACAGGAGAGCTTGGGAAGCTGAGACTGTTAGTCGAGGACTCGACTGTCAACAAATTAAAGGGCAACAATTCTGATGGTCGATAAATCGTAACATTTCAGCCCTAGGGGCAATTTTCTGGTTCAAGCTTCTCAAATGTCTCCTGTGATAATAAACCGAATATCTTCAGGTTTTGGACTCTTGGTCGGACAAAACAAGACATTTGATTATGTAACCTTGGACTCTGGGAACGATGGGCATTTCTTTAACTGTATTGTGACATTTTGTAGACTAAACAACAAATAGACAGTATATTGATAAATAATGGTAATAGGCATAATTGTAGTTGCTGCCTTTATTTGACAGCATGCTTGTCTGAGCGAGGTACAGTTTGTGTGGTCTCACTGTAGGAAATGTCAAAAGAGTTTACTCTTAACAAGTCACAATTTATTCATAATTACCATGGAAGGAATTTATTGAATTTTTTTTTTAAAGCTGCTCAAACGGTTGATATATTTGATGTTCATAATCGTGTACTTTAAAATCATTCTTTCAGTTTTTATTACCTTGATCTGGCAAATGATGCACAGATTACAATAAGTTTTATGAATTTTCATTTATTAATTAATTTTCATTTCCCCCTCGCATACAGAATGCAGTAATAGCGGCCTTGTCTTCAAAATCCTGGGACGTGGAAACGGCGACAGAGCTGCTCCTCAGCAACTGAAACGCAGCAAGGTGTGAGGATCCCAAACTCCCTTCATCATAGCATCAGCTCCTCCCCGGCATCCATTCCACCATTGCCTTTCGTTACGCAGACAACCCCCCCCATTCACCACAGCAGTCTGACCCTTCTTTTATAACAAGTTTGTTTGCTACAAACTCAATCGCCAATATCCACACCACCCTGTCTGTCCATTACGCTGTCTTTCCTTCCACTAACTCAAAATGTGTATCCTTGTAATAAGCCACCAAACACTTTAAATCATGCATCTTGTCTTCCATGACCATTATTTTATATTGGCTCTAAAACTTTTTCCCCCACAAATTATCTGTTCCTAAAATATTGCAAATAATCAAATAACTGCTTTTGCTTGGTGGATTTCCAAGAGTAAATTGTCACACACCGTTGTCTCCCTCCAGCAACCAGTTGGACCTCATGTCAGATTATTCTCTTTATGGACATTTAACTATAAAACTCTACTCTTGCTGGAATAAATTTACTCAACTGGATAGTTGAGTAAATAGTGGATAGTGTTCTGCTATGTAATGAATTTTTCCTAAACAGTTTATCATAGATGGTTAAGTCACCTGCAGAGTTTTTCTTTTTTTCTGTTAGTAGAAAAGATCACACAAACATCCTCAAACATCTGCACAGAAAGGAAAAAAATAAACAAAAAAAAACTGTAATCTGTAAATAGATGTGTGTAAATTTGAAAATACAGTGGGGATATACTTTTTTTCTTACATGGCATTGTAACAAATTATTTTGAATATAAACTATGCCTAGTTTACAACTATATGGAGAGGTATCTTTTTATGCTTTTGTGATCCATGAGAAATCCCTCTGAATGGCCATAATCCCGGCCCCAATGGGACATAAAGTGACAGCCAGCTCAGGCCCCCCGATGGTCATTACATGCCACCTTTTCTTGTCTTTGCATGTTCTATGCTGCCTTTTATTTTTATTTGGCCAAATGATATGGTGTTGGGGGTTGTCTGTTCGGTTCAACATCCTTCAGGACTCGCAAGACTCTTTCTAATCTGTGAAGAGACACCTGGAAACTCGATATCTGTAGGGAGCCAAAGCCTTTTCTGTCGAGTATGTCGCTGGGAAAATGTCTGAACAGATTTGTTCGGCACAAACAGGAAACGCACCTCAAGAAGAAATGCGTGACTCTGAATGTCAATAAGGATTTTGAGTGCTGTGTTTTTTTGTTTTTTTTTTACTAATTTCAGAGCAATCACTTTCAGCCACGTAACAAGGATCTGCTCACCCTCTCAGTCCTGATGTTGATCATTAAGAGGCGGCGCTTTATCACTCGTCACTGATCCAATCCAGCACTACTCAATCAAAAACTTTTGGCCATATATAGAGGTGTATAAGGTACGCCACCAAACATGCTTTACTACTCAGCCAAATGAAATGCTTAGGTTGTCTTTGAATGATGTTTTGAGTAGTAAAAGACTGTAACCCCTCTGAAGCAGAGAGCAGGCCTGCCGTGTTTTAAAACATTTTTGATTTGAGGTACATGGACTGTAAAGAAATGCTTAGCTTAGAGAAGTGGGGTGTTGAGGAATCCTCACACATGGCCTTTCGTTTGAAAAGAAACCATCTTCCTTTTTGCTTGTCCTCCAGCTCAGTCCCTACCAACAGTGGCATGTTATAGTACTACATGGAGTTATCGTGCTCCCTCGCCACTGACGGTCAAGTTTCCAGCCAGAGCCAAAAAAAAAAAACAAGGTTCCGAGGTAGAAGGCGCACTCCATCTCCTTTACTTGTAAATAGTCCAGTTCTTGAAGAGCCGTCTCGTTATCACTAGAGCGCACCATTGATGGCTGGATCTATATTTTGTAAGAAAAAGGACAAAAAAAGAAAAAGGCCCCCTGCTCCCCGGTTTCCTCACTATGTACAATATTGCACGATGATGAAGCATAGAAAAAGGGGCTGTTTGCATCTCAGTTTCTCCATTTGGATTGACTTATTTTCCTCTTTTGTTTCCTTGGAAGTGAGCATCAACAGTATAAAAAGCATGGTTATTTATTGTGACAGTGTCATGTTTCTTTGATTAAAAAAAAGTGGAAAACCCAAGTTTGCGTTGACGTGTCTCTTGGAAAACTGCACCTCATAAACACGGGGAGCAAGACAAATGCATGGTAACATCTAAAAGCATTTATTTTTCTGGAAAAAAAATTAAATATGATCATGAGAACAGGCATACTTTAACTACATCAAAAATAAGTCGTCAACAACCCTGCAAGGTTTCCAATCATTCAATGCTTAAAAGCAGGCTTTACCCAGTAAAATAACTGACGAAGTACAAAAAATATTTAATTGTAAAACAAAAACCTGAACACATATTGTATAGTAATATATCATTTATGCATTCCAAAGTGAAGTACTATATCATACTTCAGCGGTAAAAAAAAACAAAATGGTCATTCATACTCCGCTCGGATTCAGAGCCCCTGATCAGTGTAGGGGATGAAGCGGCAAACGGAGCTTGGAGCACAGTATCCAGAAATGTTTGACAGCTTAAATGTGTCCATAAACACACCGGAAATAAATCAAAAGGCCTTTAAAAGCATTACAGGTGGCAGTTTAGAGGCCAAAGAGTTACTACCGGGCCTAGTGACGCTATAACCAAGCTAAAGCACCTCATTAGAAACCTAAAGATACCAAAGTTTATAAAATTTTGGTGTTGGTACATCTGTTTAATGCACAAATCTTATGCTATGATGTTCCCATATTTCAGCCAGTCGCTGCAATTAGTAACCGTCTCGGATATTCAAAAAGTTTAACTGCAAAGTTGCACATGGGTATTTACAAAATACAACTGTGTAAGTAAAACTAGTGAGCTTAAAATAAAAAAACAAACAATGTGCAACAGACAAGGAGGAAGAGGTCAGGAGACATACAGTAGGATTTTTCCCAGGGAATTTAATAAGCAACAATCATAACCAGATTAAAACGTTTGTAAAATGTCCATCCTGTTTTTTTTCCTTTTCTTAAAAATGGCTCCACAAAAGAAGCAAAGAGCAACAAACACAAAAGGAAAAAAAAACAAAAAAAAAAAAAAAACATGTTTTTTGAGTAAGACCTACATATGATGAGCTTCAAATCATGACTATAAAGGTATTTAAAACCTTCTAGGATGTCAGGGATTTGTTTGTGTGTGTGTGTGTGTGTGTGTGTGTGTGTGTGTACACGTGTGTGTTTTAAGAAAGGTCCATAATGTGTCCAGAAAAGCTTTAGAGTCAGAGGAGCGTGTACGTAGGGGAGGTACGAGGCGGAGTCTGGCCTATTCTCTACGGTCTTGATTTCACCTTCACCGGTTTCCTCTTTACCTGAAAGACAACAAAGTTTGGACTCAGTGTGAGCCCAGTCATCGCTCTGCTCCTTTCACCCTCAGTGACTAACACAATGACAACCTAACATTGATGTAATGATCTGTGGCTGGTTGCTTGAAGAATAAAAATGTTCTTAAAACATGGTGGATTTCCTTAAAAGTAGTCAACTGTTGCAGACAACAGCTCCGTAACTTAACACTGTGTTTTTATACTAACAGTTAACATACAAACATATATACAATATACATTTTCACTGTGATAATATCCTGTTTGTGTGTTGTGTGCACGCAGACAACAGCCGCTAACAGTGAACTTCCTGGTGTCTTTTCATCACACTGGAGTTGACAGACCTATGATTATATCTGGCAACCAGCGCTCAAAATGGAACATTTTCCGATTAAGACGTGGGATATGCAAATATCATTTTGGGTTTTAGGAGCATTCTTGGGCCCTGTATACGACGTAATCGGATTGGGGTTTTTACTTGCAGTTTGCGACACAGCCTCTTACCTGTTTACGGGCAGCTCTGTGCATTCTATATAAGTCTGTTCTCGTGCATAGCTGTAAAAAGAATAGCTTGAAGAACATAGTTTTGCAGAACTTGAAGAATGACAAAAACAGGGGAACACCACAGGAGCTACATGACTGCAGTTGGAAAAGGAGGAAAATTGAAGTTATTTAAAGGGCGTAGCTGTAGGACGCACGTCATGGGGGCGATTTACGTTAATTGGAGATACACGGCTGCATGTGAACTGGAATATTAGTGGGAAATATTTATTTTAAATAGCCATGTAAACAGTTAAGTAGGAATCTTTTCTTTTTTTTTAAGAAGAGCAAAAATTGTTATATTTCGTGCATGAAAACATAGCCACTGTGTTTAGAGACATCCTGGACTAAACCAACTCACTGCCAGCCCACTATTGGGCTCTCCCTGCCTGCCAGAAGGAACTCCCCTCCTTGTAGACTTGGTATCTCCCTGGTTATACGCGCCGGTCCAGGCTGCACCACTGCTCTGCCCTTGTTTGAGGGGGTCTCTCTCCCTTTCCTTCCTGCCACAGATAACACCCTCTGGGCTGGACTCCATCTCTATCTCAGTGTCGCCCTCGCTGCCCAGGAAGGGGGCAACTAACCCTACAGCTCTCCCTGTCTCCTCTCCAGGCTCCCACTTTCTCACTTTCTCATTCTCTCTGCTCACAAACGGCCACCTGCTGAGAAAAACAGTTGACATCTGGAGGACAATGCGGTTTCTGTGCAATCTCAGGATTAGGGTCATTAGCTATCGGTGAAAAGGACACAAACTGGGACTCCAAAGTTAACAGCACCACTGTCAAGCCTTTTCTTGTAAATTTTACATGCTAAAGCTAAAAATAAGCTGAGTTATTCAGGCAAATTCCATCTTAAGTTACTTTGTGCTGCACCTTTTCCCTTTCCTGGACTCCTCTCACCTCTGCAAGTCAATCTGTCTCTTTGTCCCTTCATCATTCTGCTGCTGCTGTTTTGACATCTTAATGTTGATTGACTCTGCTGATGGGTTGGAGTTGGGGTCAGCTGCTCTCTTTCTGCCTCTGCCAGCTACACCTCCTGTTGGTGCCGCTGCTCCCTCTTTTTCAGCCGCCGCAGGAGCAGCAGCAGCTGTTTTAGGTTGACGACCACGTCGTTTGACGGGCGACGCTTCTGTCTCGGCGTCAGGGGTCGCATTCTGACTTGGCTCCTCCTGAGAGACAGTGAGGAGAGATTGGTCAAGATAATGCTGCTTTAAAAAAAAAAAAAGGGACAGTTCACCCCAAAATCAAAAATACTTATTTTTCCTCTCAACTGTCACGTGATTTAGCAATCTAAATTGTTTTGGTGTGAGTTGCAGTGTTAGAGCCTTCTCTCGTATATAATGAAACAACATGGCTCTGCTTGTGATGCTCAAAGCACCAAAAAATACATTTGAAAACTCTGTCTCTTCCTGGAAATCATGACAAGGTAACTCCAGACAAACCACAGACCTTGTTGTCAGCAGTTTCATGTAGGAACAATTTTCTTTCTACCCAACTACACCCATGGCATTAAAGTTTACATCTCACGCTGTCACAAAGCCTCCCGAGTAACAGGGTCATAATTTCTGAAAAGAGACATTGCTGTTTTGTCGCTTTGAGCACAACAAGCCGAGAGCCATCTAGTTCTATTATACTCTGAGAGAAGGCAGACATCTCTGCAATATCTTGGCAACTCACAACAAAACAATCTAGATTGATAAACAGCACTACAGATAGGAGGACATTTTCTTTTCTGGAGTGAACTGTCCCCTTTAACGTTGCAGAACATGCAATTCCAGCTGACATGTGGTTGTCCTCTGAGCTTACCTTCTTCCCCTCGTCATTCTTGATGACTGGGTTCTCGTTGTTTTCCTGTGCTTGGCTCTCTGATGACTCCGTAGCAGCATTGTTGTTACTACAAGACACGTAAGAAAAAAAAGAAAGTTGAAGCAAGCATTATTTATTAAAAAAAAAGAAGAAAAAAAAGAAAAAGGTGTGTGTGGTGTGTCTGTACCTGTTCTTATTGATGGTTGAGGAGCTCAGTGGGGAGGAGTTGGTGCTGGTGTTACTGGTTGTGTCTGAGGCGGTGGTGGTCTTGGTGAAGATCCTCCTCCCTGGTACTGTCAGAGGCTTGTTCACAGCTCCCAACACTGGAGTTGGTTTAGGCTGCATGAAGAAAAGGTGCAGTTGATGGTATTAAGAGCGGTAAGAATTAGATGCTTTAGATCACCTACGATTATGTTTTGTGTAAAAATAATCAGCGAGTAGGCTTCAATACATCACTTAATTATCTCTGCTCATCTTTGATACTACATGTAGATCTTGGCCTTCAACCTTTCAAACTAATTTGATAAGGCATGACGACCCAAGCATTATGCTCACACTGAGAATACAAATATTCATATACAGATGGAAACTAAACTCACAAATCCTTTTCATCCTCTCAGTTAAACAAAAGGCTAAAGAAGTGTTTAAAGCAGGGGTGCCCATTACGTCGATCGCGATCGACCGGTCGATCGCAAAGGTAGTGTGGGTAGATCGCATGGCATTGAAAAAAAAAAAATTTTTTTTATTAAAAGTTAGCCTATCATTCATCCTCACTATGGCATTTGCCACTTGATTGACGTACAGGTCAGCCAGTCTGAGATCTCATCTTTTCTAACACGCGGTTCACCACGCATGCGCGGTCAACCCCGCCAGCTGCAAATCACCGCGAGCTGATTAGCTAGTTAGCCTTCCAATTTATACAATTCTGCTAAAGAAAGGGTATAAAAATGAGTGGGGAAGCTGGACCAAGTAAGAACCAAGTAAGAACCAAGAGTGCGCAGACTTGTCCGCGAAGACTTGTCCGCGAAGACTTGTCCGTGAGTGGTGTTGTTTAATTATGCGTGTTCATGTTTTGTCACCATGGGTGAGAGTTAAGTCCCGGAGGGGGGGGCCCGGTGTGTTGCGGTTAACGGGTGGTAGTTTCCTGGTAATAAAAGTTGTATTGCGGTGTATGTGGCACAGGACAACATAAAACGTACTCTCGTCTCTGACTCGTTGGTGTTCTCTATCCATTCGTTTCCCGTGGCGCTCGCCACAATATAAATAAATATATGTTTAGCATTTTTAATGTAGGTAGATCATTTTGACTTGGTCATTTTAAAAGTAGCTCCCAAGCTGAAAAAGTGTGGGCACCCCTGGTTTAAAGCATCATTTATTCTGCCCCTCTGCCCTTCCTTCATATTAATCTATACTCATGTCAGGGTTAAGCATTATTACCTATAACGTGGATTGCTCAGTAAATAGGAACGTTTTTGCATTTACCTTTCCAGAGAGCAGCATTTGCCTCATCTCTGTCGCCAGATACTCTTTATCATTTTTGAAGTCCTGTTGAAAGAAATTACAGCAGAAAACTTTGATTAGCATAAACTGCTTTAATCTTGAGTATGCCAATATTGATCTACTGCAGAGTGGATATAACTAATCATTAAGAACAATTTGAAATGTTACATCTCCAAGGAGAGGAAAAGGTTGCACTTATGTTTTAGATGTCTGATAGGTGTTTGTTTTTTAAATGAAATTTTCAAATCACAGAAGCAAGAAAATATCATCTACTGTGTGTGTGTGTGTGTGTGTGTGTGTGTGTGTGTGTGTGTGTGTGT
>CALSBV010012195.1:8461761-8507360 GCA_943590825.1 Bovichtus diacanthus | reverse complement strand
GTGTGTGTGTGTGTGTGTGTGTGTGTGTGTGTGTGTGTGTGTGTGTGCATGAGCATTGCCTTGTCCTGTACGATGAAGAACTTGGAGGGTAGGACGGGGTCTTTCGGAGAGTCCAGGTGACATGCAGTGCTCTTGTTGGCGATTACGAAGAGAGCGACATCACAGACAATATACATCTTCTGTAACCAAGACAACATGAGACACACTGTTAGGATTGTTTTATAACTAAGTGACTTGCAAAAGAGTTCTTAGCAGGGATGTAATGGTTCCTGGTTTCAAGATAAACCATGGTCAAATTCCCAACAAAGTATTACCATTTCAAATTTGAATAATCATTGAAACATTGTTTGATTACTGTACTTTGAAAAACTCAGTAAATACAGTCAAGCTGGTCAACCCGTGTCCAATCGCTGCCAAAAGGTGGCAACACTTCATATCCTACGAGTCATCTTCCTAAACCACCACCCATTCATTTATAGTGAATGCAAGATAAGTTCACGTCTAGGTCAATGCATAATGTGGGGTCTTCGGAACGGGGGGGAAATGTCATGGCTTGTCTGTCTAACTTGCTAATAGCTTTTTTCAAATAAGCACATTTTCAGCACATTTTTTACAATACCACAATAATACTGATGACGGCATCATTTTGGTCACTATGATAGTGAGATGAATTTTTTACACAATTTCAGCTCTAGTTCTTAGCTTATTGTATTTGCCTCCTTGCTGCGATTGTTTGATGATTTTTGTTGTCGTTTTCCACATTGAGTAAGCGTGCCTGTGTGTGTGTGTGTGTACCTCATTGGCCTTTGCATCATCAGGACACTGTGCATCCTTTGTCTGTTTGATGTTCTCTACCATCTTCCTTAGAAAGGCATGACTGTTGTTTTCATTCTTGGTCATCAGTACTTCCAGCATGAACCACAGGCACCTACACACATAAGAACAATAAACATGCGGTAGGTCAAGAGATATTCTCAGCTGTATCGTCAGATTTAGGGATAGTTTATGACATAAAACCAAAATATAGTACGTCAACACTCACTCTTTGATGTCTTTGAGCTGTTCATATTCATGTGGTTTTGTGAAGTCTGGGTCGTGGGCCAGCAGGTGGATCATATAGGGAACGACATACTCAGGAAGGAGCGAAACCAGTTTTTCTGTGAGGAGAGAGAGAACAATGAATTTCAATGTCGATAAATGTGTTTTCAACCATCAGTTTTTATGTACCTTTTCAATTTGGGAATAAAAAACAAAAACAAAACCTGAAGAAAATTGCTATATAGATGCAAGTCCATAAAGGATTTAATATCCTTAATTTAACTTAAAGATTCCCCTTCACTCAAACAAAAAAAGGCAGCAGATGGAAAAAAATCAGATCTGTGTTAAGTGATGAGAAGTCTGTAATCTTCCTCAAACTAATAATAGAAATACATCTGCCATATATCCATCATGTTTTCGCTTGTTTAAGGTTTGACTGCTGCTTGAATAACGTCATCTCATTGCACTCTCTTCTTCAATGGATTAATGGCACCCGATTGGAAAATTAGCTCCACAAACTGTGGTCATCTATATGCACCTGAACCAACTCCTAATATTTGTATAACAGTGATGGACGTAAACAGGCATCATTTGCTTTTTATTTGACTGATTTTCTGGAAATTTGGACGGAAACTTGGCTCATGTGGTCTTTGATAGTCTAAACTGCTGTTCAATAAAACAAACGTTAAAAAACTTCCGAGTTATGTTCTACAGATGACAGCAGCAGCGCGCGTGTGTATGTGAACCACATGAGGTTTCAGTATGAAAACATCCATAGGTTGAACCGCAACAACTGACCCTGAGCGAGTGGGTTTTGTTTGATGTACTCTCTGCGGACGGAGATGTTTTTGAGGAGGCACTGTCGGGCGTGGGCGCGGCGCTCCTTCACTGGGTCCTTGGCACACAGGGCAAAGACGGCGAGGTACTCCAGGGGCAGCATCAGTTTGACGAGAGCCAAGTGCAACTTCTGAGCAAAGATCTGACGAACCTGATAGCACTCGTCCTGTACGTAGGAAAGAATAGACTTAAATTAAACTCAATTTACACAACTCAATCACACAAGATTAGTACTGACTAATGGGAATCGGGCTCCAATTAATGATCATTTTCATTATCGATTAATCTGAAGATTGTTTTTTAGATTAATCATTCGGTCTATAAAATGTCAGAAAATAGTGACGAATGTCCATCCCAGTTTATCAAAAGAGGTGATATCTTTAAGTGTCTTGTTTTATCAGTCAAAAAACCCAAATTATTCAGATTAATAGGATTTTAAAAAGAAAGAAAAGCAGGAAATGTCCAGATTTGAGATGTTGAAAACAGCATTTTCAGACATTTTTGCACGAAAATTACTGAAACCATTTAATCGGTTATTAAAATAGTTGCCGATGATTCATATAGCACATTGTGACTGAATCTAGCGTAAAAATGAGTTCTCATTGTGTACACATACAGTACATTGTGCATATTACAACAGGCCTTTTCACAGCAGACATTTTGACTTGTCATAGTAAGAAAGGTACAGGTGTTGACATTAGTAATAGCTCCATTCTGACAGTTCTCCTACTGTAACATGCCAAAATGTCTTCTGTTAAAAAGACTTATAAAAAAAGTGACGTGAAGGTGAGACTGACGTTGATAACGAGGCCGCAGAGCTGAAACTGTTCAGGTGTGATGATGTCATGGTAACAGGGCTCCTGGGCCAACTTCATAATGGCTCCACCGGCGGCCAGCCTCAGACGAGACATGTCTGACTTACTGTGAGGAGGAAGAAATAACAAAAAAGGTGAAGAAGGATAAGAGACACATTTTTTCTTTTCATCAATTGCTAATCTGAAATGAAATGATTTTCCACCACTTCATCATAATCCTCTAGCAGCTCTTGTGTGACCTTCCAGCCCCGAGTTACCTGATCTTCTTCTGCTCCGTGAGGTCTCCCTCGCTGACCAGCATGGCTGACAGCAGGCGCAGGGTGGAGTTCGCCGACTTGGATTGGTTGTTCTTCATTCCTAGTAACCAACGCACTAGCAGCTTGATGGCCTGCACCTGGGGGAACAGGAAGAGCATGAATAATTAGGCAAAGTGATGTCCCTGACTCTTGAAAACATGTTTCCTTTTTTACTACAAAAACATTGAATAAGATCCGAATTGAGATGCACCGATTGAAACCAGCCGGTTGTCTCGTATATCCGTTTTTCCCCCAGTCAAATGTACATGCGCGACATGATGTTGCATGCAAGGGAGCTACACTGAATCTGTTGAATATGCACGTCATGTAAAGAAACCGTGTAACTATCAGGTGTGCGCTCGAGATCAGACTGGAGACATAACCACTTAAAAAGATAGGTGACTAGCCTACTTGCCAGTTTCCCAAGTTTTCACTTTTTAAAACAGAAACACGTTTTATATTGTGATATTTACTGGAAAGATTCAGACATCTCAGATTTGTTTGAGTGAGAGAAGGTCCTGTAACTGCAGATTTGGAGGAAATGCAATTTATTTAATGTTCAATGTTTTATTATAAACACAACATTTTATAAAATGTTTCCATAAAAGAAAAAGTTAGGAAAATGTTTGTGAAGCCGTCAATTAGTTCTTTAAAAGAAAATCGGAATCTGCAAAAATTGGAATTGTGAATCTCTAGATCAGAATCTTTGTCATCAACAAAAGGTCGTACATGTACATGCACATGCACACGCCTGTGAAAATGAAAAATCTAATTGGACTATAGTGGTGAGAGAAAATGCCACAGATGTCTTACCTTAGCTAGGACCTCAGGGGAAACTTCCTCATCAGTCGTCCACAGCTTCCCGTTCTTGTTTCCCACCGACTGGAGACATAGAGGCACATCTCAGTCACATTCTCACTCTATTCTTGACTGGGTTTATTAGTTGAACGTTTTAATTTATAAAACAGGTGACCAAAAATATAAAAATGTGTGTAGAGGGAGGAATTATGTGTGCAACAGTTTCAGTACATAGTTTGATCTCCACGCACCCTGTCATTCATGAGCAAGTCCTTGACAATGAAGTTAGCCACGATGGACTTCATTGGTGAAGCAAACTGATCTGGAGCCAGCATGGAGATATGGCCCAGGGACACGAGGGGAGTAATGAGCTGCTCTGGGACGTCTGCATTCAGGCTACGTGACAGAGGCTGGGTGTGAAGAAAATAACAGTGTGAGTGCATCCGAACAAAGACATGTCGGGTCAAGAAAAGATGACATACAAGGTGGAGAAACAGGAGACAAGAAAATGATGTACAATGCAGGTTTAAATAAAAACATACTCAAACATTGTTGTCGATTTGTAATACAACGTGCATCCCTGCTAATCAGTAAGTATGGTTGCCTACCTCAAAAATCTGTGCCAGCTGCACTTCCTTGTTGTTAAAGATGGCGTGAATACAGTGGACTGCCTGCTTGGCCTGGTGAGGTGTTCCCCGCTTGGCTTTCTGATGCAGGACAGGAATCAGAGTCCTGATGGACACATAAGAACAGGCATTAGGAAGATTTACACAACACAGATTATTCCTCTCATTCAATCCAGATGTGGACCAGTATGGCTAATGCCAAAAGTGCGGAGCCTGTGCCTTCAGATTCATAAAGCAACAGACTACCCATTAGTGTCTTTTGTTTTTAATTTATCATTTGCACTTTATAATTTCATTTCATTCTTACGATCTTATCTGTTGTAGCTCTGTCTCGATCTTCTGCCCTGTGTTTCTGAATATCTGAATGGCTGCCTCGGCCACTTTCTCATCCTCCATCTTCAAACACTGCAGCAGAGACTCGTAGGTTTCCGCTGAGTGGAACGCTGTGGGGTGGGTGAACGACAGCACCTGGAAGAAGTGAAACAGAATAGAAATGATTTACTTTCTAACATTAATTTGTTGCAAAAACGCACAATTCAGCCTAAAAAGACTGTACATTTAGGGCATTGGCTTCCATTTATCACATTATGCTTGGTCCATGCTATGTACCTTGAGTAGCTCCAGGCCAGAGCGGATGGCCGTATCAGGGGTAACGCCCTCCTCATCGTCGTCAGCCGTACCCTCAATGGACTTGTTCAGCAGCTTCACCAGAGCACTAAAATGAAACAAATAATAAGCTATTACCATCCTTTTGTTAAAATAATCTAAATTTGTGTTACGTGACAAGCCAAAGTACCTTTGGATATCTTATAACAAATATTTAACATAGCAGACATTGTTACACTGCCTAACTTAAGCACTAGAAATCATTCAGTATTTGTGTTTCCTCTCTCAGGGTGTTTTTCCATAAAGCAGAAAGGGTTAAACCTGTTCCCTGGCTAAGGCCTGCAGGTACACCTTACCACCACTAGGTGTCTCAGTGAATGTGAAAAGCCTGGAAATGGTATTACACAATGACATAAGGAGTACATGAACCTCCCTTTCAATGAGATAGGGAGTGCTGGTCTGTTGTATGACTGCCTCTTTTTTGTGTACTGCACAAAAAGACACTTAAATCTCATAGAATAGGATTTACAATCCAGTTTCATCTCTTTCAATTTGAATTCAAATGTACTATAGTCTGTGGTATTGGTATTAGGATTTAGACTTGAAAATGTTCTAATATTCTTAAATATAACCCAATACTTGGTGCATTGAACATGTTAGGAATTTTTCTGACCTGATGGCCTCAGAGTCGATGTGGACGGGGGCGATGCGCTCCAGCAGGAACTTAACCATCTCCAGGAATGGGTTGGTGGGCTGTTTGGGAAACGTCAACTTCCGAGTGATCTCCCTCTGCACATATTACAAACAGTATACCGTTAATACCAATATTCATGGATTTGTGCTTGAATATCTACATGCACATTTTACACCAAGGTTTGTATTATTCAATCTAGGACAACCTTCCTAAAAAAGTACCTCATTTTATAACCCCTTAATATGCGCTTATATTAGTTTTAGTTTTCATATTTCATATAACTCAAAGTGACTTTTGCGGTCTTTAATAATGTGATAGCTCATTACGAGGAAAAAACACTATCGAGGCTGCCTGGTTTGCTATGTTGTGGTAAACTGCGGATTAAGTATTGATTGGGTGTTGAATTATACTGTACTTTCAGAACATTTCCTGCTTCTACAGTATAAAGCTGTCATTTTTAGGTGAGTGCACATTGAAAAAACAAATAAAACTATCCGTTTTCAGTAACTACCACAATTTCCTTCTTTCTCTAAAACGTCACACTGAACAAAAACATCTTCGTCTTCAGGGATTTAAATCTACACATGTATTGACTTGTAAGACCTTTTTAATACCTTAAAAAAGGAAAAAAAAAATTATACCATTACTGCAGCAAAAATAAACCTACTAACTAGATTAAATACACCATTTTTGAGTTTTATTGAATTTGAATAACTAATATCAGTGCACATTAACCAACATAACTGCCTTCTCATTAATGGACCCTGGAATTAATGCAATCTTACTGCTACAGAAGTAATGTAAGGAGGTACAAAAAAAATACCAAAAAAAAAAACAAACATTGGGGATAGAGGTGTCCGGTCAGGACTGGGCCCTGGGGGTTGAAACGTGGACACGGACAAGAGCCGAGAGGCCCAAGCGACAAAGGCCGACTGGGGCACAGAATAATAACCCTACAGACCCGGACCCAGATTGAATGCCTCGCCTCCTACAGTTGCAGATATTTTAAAAGACATTTTTAGACTTTGAATATCAAAAACAAAATTTAAGCCGTTTTAAGAATTTTTAAGGATCCACGGGGACTCTGAGTATAGGTTAAAAAACAAACTCACAGCACTGAGCCTTTGTTAAAGATAAAGAGAGAGAATGAGACTGAGTCTGTGAGCGAGTGTATGACTGTTCCTCTCACCACACAGATCTCAGCTTGTTTGCAGGAGCAAGTCGGGCTGATGAGCATCTCCAGCTGGACTCTGAGCTTCTCGTCCTCACCCAGAACCTGGTTGAACTTCTTCATGAAGTCCTGGGCCTTTCCAGCATCTGGCAGATTCTCTGTGGACAAAAAGAAGAGTTAAATTACAATGTTGTTCACGTTAAGTGGAATGGACCTTTACCATTTTGAAGAAATGAACGCATGCATTCAACGTGTTCTGTATGCGTGTGCGCTTTTCCAACTTACTGGCAATACTCATCAGCTTCCCAAACATGGCTGTGTTATTGGCCTCGGACTACCAGGGGAAAGAGAGAAAAAATATCAAAAATCTGTTTTGCATCAAAAGACATGGACGAGATAGTTACTTTTGTAAGTAAAGTGCATGTCAACACACCACTGGCAGCTTGTGGAGGTCAAGCAGCTCTTTGACGAGGCTTCTGAGCATGTTCTGACACTTCCACATCTCATTCAGGGCCCTGAGAGAAAATACACCAAGAGAGATGAGAAACAGGTGAGAGATGTCAAAAACACAGAGGACTATCAATAAACTGTCTTGTTGAACTGTTGTTTGTTTTCATGTTGTTTTAAGATACAGGTTTGCAATCATGCGATTTAGTTTTTTTCTAAAGAAGTGTGTTTATAGCAAATAGGTCTGCAACTAACAATTATCTAAATAATCGATTTATCTGGCTATTATTTTATAGATTAATCATTTGGTCTATAAAATGTCAGAAAATAATGAAAACAAAGTCCACGGTGATGTCTTTAAATGTCTTGTTTTTCCAGTAGAAAACCCAAAAATATTCGGTTTAATATGATATAAAACAAAAGGAAAGCAGCTCTATACTTGAGATGCCCGAAACAGCATTTTCTGCAATTTTTGCATGAAAAATTACTTAAACAATTATCAGCATATTTATCAAAATCATTCAGTTCATAGTTGCAGCTCTTAAAGCTAAGATACAATAAAGATATACAAGTCAGTATTCATGAGCACAATACAAAATTGTGTGTTTTTGCTGAGGACAGGCAATGTTGCAGGTTTACTGACTTGACAGCGTTTGTGTCCAGGCAGGCATACAGGTAGTACAGACACTTCATCTTCTCCTCTGTGTCAAGACTGTGAGGGACCATGTACTGAGCGAAGATCTTCTCTACTAATAACCTGCAGAAAAAACAAGTTTCCGTGAATTGTGTGAACAGAGAGAATGGAAACCACAATAAATTCCCTGCACTTGATTGCAGTAATTCTATCTACATTGACAACGATCTGTACTAACATCATTAGTCTTAGCTGGTCCATTCAGCAGATTTCTTATTGTCTGTTAATCCAAGTCTCACAAAAGCAGGTTTCAAAGAAATGTATTATTCAACAGACACAAAGAACCCAAGCTTTAGTTTGCTACATCTGCGGTTTCTCTTTAAAGCTTATGCCGTTTCTCATGGCAATCTCCACTTAAGTAATGTTGCCATGGGTTTAAATGTCCAAAACAGCTGTGTTGTTCTTTTCAACATTAAACTCATTTATATATCCATGTATATGCTCACTTGTCATCAATGCTGTTCTGATAGTAGATGTGCAGCAGTTTGTCTTTGATCCAACTGATCTTCAGGGCAGACTCTTTCCCGGCCTCATGGTGCAGGCAGTATTTCTTATAAAGCTGAGCAAGGCCCATCATAGCCTCTTTACGCACACGCCACTATAGTGGGATAGAGAGGAGGAAAAAAACAACATAAAATGAAGATGAGGAAAGTCAAATTAACATTTTTTTTTTTTAAAGAAACCTGAAGTAAAAAGGGAAATTCCTGTTGTGTACACACAGTCATAAGCAAATTAAAACGTTAAGACAATCTGAATGTTAATGTGGGTGAGATGCCTCCAAAAAGGGCCACAACTGCTGATAAACAGACAATACAATACTACAGTTGCTATAACAATTTGAATGAATGACAGAAAGAGCTCACATTTGAAAGCCACATCAATACATCCACCTGCTCTACAGCAACCCAACGCCATTTGATGAATTACCTACATGCTTATATAAACATCTTCACTACTGATGCAACATGTTAGTGCATATTTGTCTCACCCTCTTGTCCAAGGTCCTCTCTCGTACGAAGCCCAACAGCTGGTCATTGACCAAGTTGAGGTCTTTCTTCCCGGCGTTGATGATGGTGACAATGACATCGTGACGGATGGCTTCCTCTGGGTCATGGGAACGCACCTTCAAATACTCTGATTGGATAATAAGGAGAAAAACATGTAAACACACTTTTGTTCATAGCATAATTTTGGAAAAAATAGACAGGGCTGAATTAGAGGGGAGAAGAGAGTGAAGAAGACAGTGAATCAGAAAACACAAACACACCTGTCAGGTCTCTGGCCAGGTCTGGGTGGTTCATGAGGCAGTGGCTAGCAAACTTTACACACTCTAGCCTGACTGGAACGTGGATGTCATTAAACCTGAAGAAAATCACATAATATCATATATCATATCACATAATATAATATATATATATATATATAAAAAATAATATAATATATATAATATAATATATATATATATATATATATATAATATAATATATATATATATAAAATATATATATTATAATATATATATATATTATAATATATAAATAATATAATATATATATATATATTATAATATAATATATAAAATATAATATATATATAAATAATATATATATATATATTATAATATAATATAATATATATATATTATAATATAATATATATATAAAAATATATAATATAATATAATATAATATAACATGCATGTATGCATACATACATACATACGTAAAACTCACCGTCCTAAGAAGCACTGCCACAGTGGTCTGTTCTGTGACGCCAGCTCTGAGTCTTTGGCCCCAAACAACTTAGCGAGTAACCGTACAACAGCTAGACGCTCCTCGCCATCATTGCTCTGCAAACACAAAACACATGTAAAACACAGTTGCCTTTTTTGGGCTCTTTTTCAAACTAGTAATAATAATGTTATTCCTGTCCTGCTCACTCTCCGACTGCAAACAGAACAGTGAGACAAACGGTCAACCATCCGCATGTTGTGCTCAGATCCGTTAATACATTTTTGCCTTCCACAACATGTTCCCTTATCCCCCTTGATCAATAGCAGCACAGAATGCTCATCAAATGTAAATATGACTAAGCGAAAGAGGAATGATATGAAAGATTAAGATGTTGTTGGTGCTGCATGTGGAACTGCGAAATACAGGAAAGGTCAGCCTTTCAATTTTTGGCTTTTCAGAACACAAAACAGCCAGCACCATACACACCGCTATCGTTTGTTTACATTCTTGTTCCTGATGACGGTGAGCTTTGACTGGTCGTGGACCAACGCGTCCATGTCTCTCGGCCGAGTCACAGCAGGATTTTATGACTATAATTTCCTAATCTGAAACAGCGACCATCATAACAGACAAAAATATCATGAAGTCTGCACCCGGCATTAGCCACATGGCAAAATATGCTTTTTAAAATTTTTTTTTTTACGTTCTTGCATTTTCTGTTTAAAAGCACAAGTATCCTGGGTTGTCTGGGTAAAGGTTGTTTCATTAAGATAACACAAATGATGATGGGCACTATCCTAGAATACTGAGAGGTAAGATTGACCCAAGGTGAAATACAGGGTGCTTAAGCTTTAAATCTGGCAGTTTGTCCATTAATCATTATTACTGCCCTACAAATGATTCAACCATGTTACTTTAAATTGTCACTCATATACATTTGACACCATCTATAGTTTGATCAGTGTTAATGTTTTGAGCGTGGCATCAAGATGAACACATTTTCTGGAATCTGAGGTGAGATGTACCGTTATAATTTAGAGGGTGACAATGTGTGTGTGTGTGTGTGTGTGTGTGTGTGTGTGTGTGTGTGTGTGTATTAACCTTAAGTTTAAATTCCAGCTGTGGCATGACAGAGGTAAGCAGCATTGGGTCGATGGCAAAAAGTTCCTGGATGAGATCAAAGACGTGCTCTGATAGGTCGCTGACTGATGACTTTCCCATCACTAAAACCTGATTGAAGAACTGAAGAAGAAAAAAATACTGTGTGAGATAAATACTTAATTAAACGAGATCAATAGTAGAAACAGACAACAGTTTAGAGTTAGACTGAGGATGAGAGGGAGAAAAAACAAAAACACTGGCAAACTGAACATGAATAAGTGAGGCTGCTACTCACGTTTGCAATGCATGTCTCGATGGTCTGGACTGTCCTCTTCAGCAGAGTCTTGGCAAGATCGTACGCTTGTTTGTTCAGATTCTGTTCCAAAGAAAGAAACCCATTCGTTTGTTCAACTGTCTGCAAACATCTTACTCACACATTCTCCGATACACAGAACTTCAAGCTTGTCCAATATGATGTCAGCTGACAGTGGTTCAGTAATAGGCAAGGCTAATCAATTTTTTAAACCAGATTTTCATGAGAAAAAAAAAAGTAAGATCTTCTTCCAGCAAATAGACACTATTCATCGTAATTTAGAGGAATAAAATACAAAGAAATCTCAAAGCAGCTGTTGATTTCAGCCTGAGTCTCAAAAAGTAATCAAAAGAAATAAGCCACAGGGTTTGTATTATAAATCAGATTATAAAATAACCATTTACAGCACAGAGTTTTGCATCTGTGTTTCACCCATTCTTGGTCAAAATAACAGTCAAAATAAATACCCACATTTAAAACAAATGTAAGAAAAAAGACAAAAAAATGATGTGACAACAGTCGCATAATTATGAGATTATATAGGATTATTATGAAGATCTTTATAAATGGGGTTGCAATTTATAATTATTATTTTATTTATCAATTAATCTGCCGATTATTTTCTAGATTAAATAGATTAATTGCTTGGTCTAATATTAATTATAAGAATATATAATATATATTACCGATTATCAAAATAGTTGCCGATTTGTTTTCCATTGATCTATTAATCGATAAATTGACTAATCGTTAAAGTGCCATTTCTAAACGACACAAAATTAATACAAACAAATTACATTATAACTAGAGAGTACAGATTAATGAGGTTTCTCACCTTGTGTGCAGGAATGAGGTTAATGAGCATGGTATCCAGCAGCTCCTGTGTGACTCCGTCACCCTCCATGATGATGGAGCTCATCAGGTCTATCATGTGCATCTGCACCTTCTGGTTATGGCTGTTACTGTGGAGGAAGAGACGAAAATTAAAGAAAAACTGAAACAATAATGAATTTTAAAAAACGAAGAGCAATTACTCATTGTACCCCCCTCTACACCTGGTGTTAGAAAGGATTCTACCGGTGACTGGAAATATATCTATTCGTCTGCATGTTTCTGCGTAAACAAAACATGTCAAAAAGGAAATAAAAAAGAGCTTATATAGACGGGTGACAGATTTAACGGCTATTATTAGGACTGTCCTTGAATATGAAAAAAAGGTCTAATAAACAGTGATGTTAAAAAATGTAGTTACAAAAAAACAATATGAAGTTCCAAGATATAAAGAATTTTCTTTCACACAAAGGGACAGCAGCAGATAACAAGGGCCTTACTTGATGACAGAGAAGAGTGTTTTAAAAAGCTGGATGAAGATCTCATTGCAGTCCTCCAGTTCAAAGCATATGTTGTATGACTTCACCCACGCCAGGTTCTAGAGAAACACACAAATGTTTTTCCTTCATTTGCAGTTTTTTTTGTACCGTCCCTTGAACCACAATGAAGAAAATACAAGTTTAGCCAAGTTTAGTTGTTTCTACCACATAAGTGCTTTACCTCCAGCAGGTAGAAGTATCTGTTGAACTGAGGGCTCTTAGTGTCTTCCAGTCCCTTCAGCTGTCTGGTGATGAACAGGAAGATGTCCTGGAGACAACACAGGAAAAACACTTGAGTCAATTGTTTTTATTTTAGTATTGGTGAGTGCTCAAAAAATAAGATGAGTTTCCTGGCAAGCTCTTAAAACAGAAGTTTTAATCAGAAAAAGCAGTGACAAAGCTAAACACGATGGTTTCGCAATGTTGCAACATTCACCTCAGGTAACATTTAAAATCTCACAGTGATGTTCACTGTGGTTTTACAGTTAATGCTTGTTAGATCTAGATAGCACTCTGATGTGGTAATCCTGCTGCAAACTTCTTTGTCTGCCATGTGCGATAACTTTGTTCAATATTGCGATGATAATATGACTTGCGATAAAGAAACAAATATTGCAGGTAATTTCACAAAAAGTTGACAAATAGATATACGTGGCAAACAAAGCCAAACAGTTAGACTGCATACAGACAGCTTTTGTTTTAGCTTGTCCCAAATTTGCCATTAGCCAATCTAGTGTGCTGGGCTTGTGTAAAACATAGCGGTGGTGGAGGAGAGACTGCGGACAGAGCGGTTTGCCTGAAACGCGATGAATAAGAAAAATTATTTTATTCAGGGATGCTTCAGTCTTTTGCGTTTATCGTGCATGCTCATATCGCGATGGCGATGAAAATACGATTTATAGGTCAGCACTAATTTAATGACAATAAACGTTTGTTTTGTTCAGACCGAAATTCTACAACAAGACCAATTTTTAAACGCATTTTGTTTAATGGCATTGGCAAAAGATGAACCTGAATTAATTGAAGACTAAAGACTTAGAGAGGCACTCAGGGCTCTCTTTTACAGACATATCATGTATATCATATCAATTATACAACATTATTTTGTGTATGTTCTTGTCAATTAACTACAGCTCATATGATCTGCAAAAATGTAATTTCAACTGGGGTAATCAGCCAAACTGAAAAGCTTGGAATGCTTTTAAATACAATTCCCTTGAGGATAGTGTTTAGTCGCTTGATAGATGATTTCATAAGGTTATCCGGGGTCACTTCCTAACCTTGAGTTTGTCGTGGGAGGTGTAGGGGGCCTCGGGAGCATAGATCCTGAAGATGTCAGCCAGACAACAGGCCACCAGTAGCCTTACGTCTTTATTGGGGTTCCTGAGGAAGAACTCTGAGGCGAGGTGGAGCGCCAGGCCGAGATACTGCTGCTTCTCCTCTTCAGAGTCTTGGTCCATGTCCATGTATGTTTTCACCACCATCTATGAAACAGGGCGACAGGGAAACATTTTAGGTAAAGCAATTTCAATGTTTGACAGTTCTGCCTTAAGAAAATATTGCCAGCTTTTGATTGATGGAATCCTGTGGTGCTTCTTTGCCTAGACAATATCCTTAATGGAGTGAAGTATCTATGGGGCTGCTGTTACCCTTACAATTCCACCCCTTTTTTGGAGGGGTAGGGGGTCAGGGGATGATCATGGGGTAGATAAAAAGTCAACAGCATACACCACATAGAAGTGGAGTACATCATCTGAAAGCTGGCAAACTGAAGATTCATTTGACTGTGTTTCAAGTTATTCTAGTCATTAAATCAGAAATATAAGTGAATTCAAATAAATTGTGAAAGAAAGTGTGTAAGGGCTTAGTACATTATGATAGAAGTCATTCCCATGCTCTATTATGATTAAATGCTGAATTTAACCATTTTTTACCACTCCAGAATTCCTTAAAAAAAAAAATGGTTAAAAAACCCCCCCTACAAAATACCACACTAAAGCCACATTTCCACCACATGTTACGGTTCTACTCGACTTGACTCACTTTGTGTACGACGTACTCCCCCCCCCCACTGCTGATAATACCCTCTCAGTTCTGACTCTCAGCCTCGCACTCGGCAACCAAACGGAGAAACGTTGGCACGTAGTCAATTATAAAAGGCGTGGTGTATAGCATAGTTTTGTCAGCTGTCTTTTTAAAATTGTATTTACCTGGGTCGAGGAAAAAAAAATTATGCGATTGCCATCTTTCATGTCATGTCTTGTCATACCCAATATATACAATTCCAAAACTGTTTAGGGACCACAGCGTGCAGAAACCATTTTAAGAATAGGCCAAAATAACACATTTGTACTGCATGTGTGGAGTACAAATGCTTCAAAAACCAGATCCAAACATGCATATATCCATGGTTTTAACAGGACAAACGATTAGTTTTTTTTGACAGTGATGCATCAAGAGCAAACGAGCAAGGAACATCAAGGAAGTTGGTTAAGAATATTAAACGCTGGCATGTAGAGAAGCTTAAGCAATTATCCTGAGTACCTTGTTATCCGTCTTAGTATCACTTAGCCTGTCAGAGCTTGTTTTCTGGAAACAGCTGCATTCAGTTTTATATGAAGGGTGAGATGTGAGCAGTGAGACTCAACCATACAGTATTTGTGCGAGCAGACAATACAAATTAAGAGCTAAATGAGCCTAAAGCTACATAGAGCTTCAGAGCACACGTGACCCTCCATCGATAAAGAGTTGCTCAATTCAACAATGAGTTTGAAATATTCTAACACTTTTAAAAGTAGCTGTAGGGACAACGAAACACATCCCCCTGGCTAGAGGTGGAAGGTGTGTGACGTTTAGAGGGTTAAATCACCAAAATATAAAAAAAGGACTAACAGCATATCTCAGTTTCATGTGCCCGTTTGGATTACGTCATGGGAAACAAATAAAGCCCATGGTTAAAATTTTAATAAAGAGTTTTTGTTTTTTAGGTTAAACATGAACACCCATCTTTTCAAACATCTCAGTTCTTATGGATAGGCACTAGAACACCATGCTCTAAACTACTACTTCCTTTAGTGAGTGAGTGTATATATGAGAGTCAGAGCAGTGGAGCTCACTATACAGCCAGGCAGTCAGCAGGAGTGGGGGATGGGCCAACAGCTCCAGCAGACTGCAGTGAGAGCACCACACTCTCACACTCAAACACACATGCACGCCTGTTCTTAGCAGACAGTCACAACCCAGCCGGTGAAGGCTCGCCATACAGAGACGAGTGTGTGGGTTGGTTGAGCTGTGGAGTATGTGTGCGTCACTGCACCTTACATGTATTGTCGTTTATTTTTGACAGAATTTTGGCTCAGTGTGAAAATATATTTGACATGTCTTCAAATGACTGCAAAGTCAGAGACTCCACAACAGTTGTAGCGTTTCCGTTTTATGTTCAACTGAAATTAAGCCACAATTAAACCCTTTATTTCATGCAAGCAGCTCTAATAACATCTAATAAACTGTAAGCAGGAAGTCAAAAAAGGCCCTTGTGACCCTCTTTATTAGACTGCAACTAACAATTATTTTCACTATTGATCGACCAAACAATTTCTCGATTAATCCTTCGGTCTATAAAATGTCAGAAAATAGTGAAAATGTCCATCCCAGTTTATCAATGTCCAAGGGCATGTCTTTAAAAAAAAAATGTAAAGGCTGAAAACAGCATTTTATGCCAGTTTCGCATTAGTCTTTAAAGATTAAGAGATTATCAAAATAGTTTCTAATTATTTTTCTGTCAATCTGATAATAAAATAGTCAACTAATCGTTGCAGCTCAACCTTTCATATCATTTAAAACGGGGTCGCCGTGGTATTGAACCCTTTGGCTGTGTTCAACCAGACAAAAACACACCCAGAATCTCCCATTCATTTCAATGTGACAAGCACTGTAAAGTACTCGCACAGCAAGCTCTGGCAAAACAACACAGTGTAGTCCGGTCAAAAAAGTAAAGCATGTCTAAACTTTTGCCGAATGTGACCTCGGAATGATGTCATCCAGCAGCACAGCTTGTTAGCAAATCAAATATGTGCAAGAAGCACACTCTCCTGGTACCATGGATAATAAATAGTGCAATTCTCCTGTTTACCTGGCAATCAACACCGCAGGGGATCAAATTGTTGCTGTGCTAACTTTCCAGAATTGTTAATTCCTTCCTCACAATATATACTGCTGTAAAGAGTTTAGGTGCCTGATAAACTTCAAACTCACCTATCTGTTACTCAAACGGGCTTCATCGCTTTACTGTTACCCGAAGCAACAAACCCCACAAACGCAGACCCCTGTTTTTTTGGTCTAAACACACTATAATGTACAGTGAAAGCAATGGATCAGTTGCATTCAAATGAGAAGGAAGCATCGTTCCAGACAAGCTTTAGTATTAAAAGGAATAGTTTGACATTTTTGGAAATAGATTTATTAGTTTTCTTGAGTTAGCTAAGAAGATCAATAACACTCTTATGCCATTATGATAAATGGAGCTACAGCAAGCAGCCAGTTAATTTAGCACAAAGACTGGTTTCTCTTTCAATGTTTTGATTTTTCAGTACAAAACAAAAGATATTCATTTTATTATGATATGTAAAAATCTGTATGATATACAGATTTTTTTATTTCTATCGATCTTCTCATCTAACTCTCAGCAAGAACAAGGGTATTTACAAAATGTTGACCTATTCCTTTAGCTTAGGAACTAAAAGGAAGAGGTTTCTTCCCCTCCGAGAAATAAATGTGGCTTATTTCTCTAGAAAACACAGTCTGATTAAGCAGATGTTGTGCCTCAATGCCTTATCCTTCCTTCCGTTTCTATACACAGTGGTTTTCTTTGATAGATCAAAGAGTACATGACCCATCTGAACTGGGTAGGCTCATTTAGCTATTACCCTTTTAAAACTGTAAACTCTTATTTGGCCTATTTCATCAGCAATGTGAGCTCTGACGATAGCTGTTGATGCCAAAGTTATTTTCTTCAACAGTCAAGAATCAAGATTCTTACTTAAATTCCCTACCATGAAGAGTAGGTGGGCCCACCTACTACTCGCCAACAAATCACCACCAACAATCAGGCAATGGACAGGTTTTGACGTTCCATGAGGGTGCATATTATTTAAATGTTTTTGAAAACTATTTTGCCCCTAAACCAACATGTATAGCACATATTTAACTTTCAATAAAAAAACAAAACTACAGGGAACTACTACTTTTTATAATAAAATGTGCATACGTTACAAAATATTTTCAAAAGAGAAGTCTGTAGAAACGTGTGTTAATATCTTCTTTTTTTTGTAAACAAAAATTATCTCATGAGCTCAGACATATATTCTGGGAAATACTTACCGGTATGTCAGTATGCAACACAAGAAGCAAATAAGGCTTATCTGAATATTGCACCAGTATTCATTAGTATAGAGGGACTTAATAAAAACTGTGACCAGCCTGGTCCCTCATTTTTGACCTTCCACAGGCATTAGACCAAACTACAGAATGACTTATGATAGTGGCTGACTGTAGATGAAAGTGTCTGAATAACTGGGACATCAACCTTATAAATAAGCTCTTTGCTTACTAATTGCTCTGCTGGCAGGACAACACAAATCTTAAATCTCTTCCATCAAAAGGCTAATTGCACATGCAATTAGTGTCAGCCTTTATAATTCTCAGCAGCATACGGCAGAGGTTAAATGGGTCTGTAAACATCCGTCTTGCGCAGTCAACAACCTGCCATTCAGCACATTTGTCCAGACTGCCAAGGGTTGTGTGTTTTATGGTCACAATGCTACTCTAAACAGTTGTAGGATGTCAGGAAACCATTTTAGTATTACTGTAGTAAACAATCTAATGTGATTAAGAAGAGTCACAAGATCCCTGTAAACACAGATGCACAGGTGCCAACTTTGAAACTGCTGAAGGTTTGAATTGTGGGGGAAGGGAGGGGTGGATATCAGGATGCAGTGTGAGAGGGTTTAACACTCATGTTTTAGGTGGCTATAAATCAATATTTTTATAATAAATGTATCAAATGACAACATGAAAAACGGTTTGCTCGTAGTGATGGCCCTGCAGAGAATTATCACCTAAATCTGTAACCACAGTGAACTGCTAGCTGGTGATCACAGTGAAGCATTAAACAGCTAAAGCCAGATGGTTCCCTCAGGAGTTGGTTGAGACCAAAAATAAGATGGCAAATCAAAAGAAAAAATGTCATTTTCAATTTCAAAAAGTATCATGATTCATGTCACCTGTTTGTAAGTAGACTTGGCATCCTATACAACGTCAAGCTGTTTCGAGGACTTTAGTCAAAAACACTTTTCAAACCTTAAAAACACCACATTAAAATTCAAGTGTTTAAGGATGTCAAGCACCCGTGGGAAACCTGAGAGCTAAAAGAGAATATTGGACTTGACTTTAAAAGCTCTGTAATTGATAGACGTGTAAATAAGCAACGGTTCCAGTACATGAACTTAAAAAAGGACACAACTTGTTTCTGCTACTCCCAGTAACTCAAGAAAATCAGCTAAATAGCAGTATTATAAATGTATGCAAAACTATGTATGTATGTATGTATGTATGTATGTATGTATATATATATATATATATATATATATATATATACACTTTTTTTTTTAATTCAATAATGTAGCCCTTCATTGAAAAAGAAATGCAAAAATTAGTCATTGTTAAGTTCCCTTGCAGTAAAAATAGCTGTAGTATGCAATGTTTGCTTTTCTTGTGTTGACATTTTGCCAGTAGGATAAAATGAAATGCTGATAAACTTGGAAACTGTAATACTACTGCACAATAGTATCCCATGTCACACTCAAGTCCAACAACACTATAATATTCTAGTGGTGATAATGTGCATATGAGTGTTGTTTACAGTCTGAGAGATCTAAACAAAAAGACAGAGGATTGGGAAAACAGCCTGCCATTAGAGAAGAAGGGCCTCTTATGACTGAATATACAGTAGTTTAAAAAGTTAGGACGGTTTTGGCATTGTGCCAGAGACTGGACAGTGATAAACAAGGTTAGGTCTTGCAGAAAATGTGACTCGACAGCAAGAAACCCATAAACATACCTTCAACCGTTTGACCACCTCATCGTTGCTGATTTTGTCTGTAATATCCTTCACTCCGGGGGGATATATGATCTTTCCGTCCCCCGCCGGTTTCTGCTGTTGCGGGAACTCCATGCTTGTTGATGTACGGTCCACACGGTCTTCTACTGGCCTCTATGGGTCAGAAAACAAAAGTTCAACACAACCATGCTACCGCACTTACCAAAACCTCGTTTTAAGCACCGTTCTCATTTGCCAACCATCGATTTTGCCCACTAAAATAGACAAACCGTACCTGTATATTTAACGATATTCTAATCCAGAAAACTTTTCCGACAGAAAGCCAACATTAAACCAGCTCTGTGCATAATATTAGCTTGCATGCTAAAATACCCCAGCTAAACATCAGCTCCATATTTTCCGTAAATTTCTCCTCAAACATGGTATCGCTAGAGAAACAAGCTGAACTGCAATTCCCGTAACCTTACAGCTATTTAAACCGCTAAGTTGGTAGAAAACCAATTTAAAAACAACACAAGAGCAGGCTGTGTATGTTTACTGTCATACAGGTTATCAAATTAGCCAGCTAGCTAGTTGCAGTGCAAACATCATTGGCTAGCCGCTAGCATTTTGCGGGAAGGAAGTAATAATGCTAGCAGCGAGAGGCTAATACACGTTAGCCGTGCTAGCTAACTGGTTAGCCTACTTTGCTAGCTTAGGCCGCAAACTATGGAGGTACCCATCACATCTCCAGCTACATACAATCACAGAGGAAGTGAAGTATCCTATCATCTCTTCCTAAAATAGCCATGCTCGTCGTCAGTTCCTGTGGTATACAACAAATGCAACTACTTTGTGAAGTTTAAAAATCAAGCTAATTTACTTGTTACTGTCTTTTTTCAACTTCAACGCATCGCTCCGTACTGCCGCTAGTTTACAGGCGAAGAAGGGCTGCTACCGTCGCCCTGAGCCCTCCTCTCTCACAACCAACTTGCCCCCACAGATGATTTTTAGCACCTTAACAAATGCAAAATGAATCTATTTTCAAATATACAACTACAACTAACACAGCAGGATATTTGCCAAGCGTTTCCTCGTTTGTATTTACCTCTCAAGTGGGCCGTTTTAATTCATTAGTCTGACACAGGTTGGGTTTAGTTTTCGGCACAAAGCTCTCTGTCCGTTCAGTCAGTGCTGTCTGTGAAGGCTGGGTGCAGAGCGCCCCCCTCGGTCTCACAGGAGTACTGCAGCACCAAATACATGGCGGGAGTCAGAAACAAACAACTCACACACTCAAATCACTTTCTGTCCTTCACACTAACGCGGGCTATCTTTAAAATATCTGCCATACTTGGCAACATTGTTTTTTATTAATCAAATGTAATGACTGTGTTTGGATGTACATTTACATATGCATGATGCCTTTTTTCTGTTGCATACAGAAAACCATTGAAATTATACTACTAATATTAACATTATCATAATTGTAGTAGCCTAGTTGGTGCTAGTGCAATATTTCATTTGAAATATTTTTATTGTGCCAAAGAAGATTATACATACAGTTGTGTACATGCTAATTTACATTTATAAGAAATAATCATACAATCATATTTATGTACATTCACAGGTGTAAAACAGATCCAATAAAATACATAGGATTTTATTTGGACATTGAAACGGTATCAACAACAAGCTAATTAAAAAGAGAAAGGACATTTTCAAAATAAAATATATGCATAATTAAATGAAAGGAAATATAAATCGGCAAATATAAAATACATGTCTATTTAGTAAAAGAGACATCAAATTAATCTAAAACTAAGAATAGGAACATAACTTAGATAAGGCAGTGTAGGAACATACATTTCTATCTTTATCTTCACTAATGCCATATTTTTAAAGACTTATGTCTGTCAACACTTATTTATGCTGCCATTAAGTTTACTGATATTGCTATGTATTCGTATTATTGTTACTACTACTACTACTAGTAGTAGTAGTGCAACTACTTGTGGCAGTAACACATTCAGCACGTTAACTTTCTCTATAAAATAATTAATTGTGAGAGTAGTGACACCTGGTGGTCAACTGGTAGTTAACAATGAAAAATAGTAATACAATTTTACTAATTTCATGAATGCTGCAGACCATCTGCTTTTGTTTAAATAAGCTGATGCAAGGACTGTTACTAACTACTATTATATTGTTACAGTACCATCTGACATAATATAATGTTCAGTTAGTTATGCACATTATGATAATAGGGTCTACATAACCTGTAAAGGGGACAATGTTCCTATAAAGAAAATATCTCACAACCCCAATTTGTTTTTTATTAATTACAAAGAAATACAGTGGTATGTAATCAATGTGTGTATTACATTTTCAACAACGTTGTATTAAAGAAAATTAATTGTTTCAGTAGTTGCATATAACCTATAATATATATATTTTTACATTTGACATTTTTAGATCACGTGAAAAAAAAGCACCACTAGGAAAAACGCTATTCTGTTTAATAAATGTCTCCCTAATGGATTGTGTTTTACACTGCATATGTTGGCATCTCTTTGATATTCAATTTGTTATGAGTTCATAGATACCTAATACTTGATTGTGCTCTTAGTAGTTTCTGAGATAGAGCCATTTTATTAACACACTATATGTAGTCTTGAGGCACATGGGACTACTGTTTTTTGTTAAATATATTGAAATATATAGAAAAATGGACAAAACTAGAGAACACTTCCATGCAAAATTTCAGTTGCGGTCACAAATGGGTTACGTCACACCACTGGTTAATCCACAGCACGCCAGAAATTGTTCAGTGACAAACTCAAGTCTCAGCAGCGACCAATGTGCCAGGGCAACCTTTTATTTTGAAGTACTGCCTTCATTTCCGGTGTTAACCTCAGGCGGACTTGGAACGATTCACACTTTCTGATGCATTTCCACCACTTGGAGTGCTGTTTAGATATTATAACCTTGAGTTGTTGCGCTTTGGTTACTCTACCCGACACTACAGAAGCATGTTTTCAGCTCCGGGACACCAATTGTGTAGCTCCACAGCTACTTAGTTAGCTCCGTATAGCCACTAATGAGAGCAACCGGCGGCTACGGAATGCCTCGGAGGAAAAAAAACGGCCAGAGCCCGGCCAGAGTCCCCGGCGGGCCGCCAGAGGGGGGAAGCCTCGGCCACGACCGACTACCTCAGGGATTTGACGGGGCCGTGGCGAACAACTTTGCGTCCAGCACCTCGCTCTCCAGCTCCGACAAGGAGAAAATCGTCCAAAGTATGCAGGAGATGTTCTCGCACCTGGACCCCGAAGTTCTGTACATCGTGCTGTCCGAGTGCGATTTTAAAGGTAGCACTAAACACGGAAGACAAACCTGCTGTGTGACTCGTGGGAATGCTATTTTGTGTAATTTGTTGTTAGCTGTGTAGCATGTTAGCTTGTGTATTTCTGAAAGCAGTTCACTACATGAGATTACTGAACAGTGGCGGTCCCTTGTGTATTTTTTGACAGTATCAGCGGTCATCTAAATAAAACTGCACCTTGCATTTTTTTTGGTTCACCAACCCCACGCACCCTCTTCCACCTGTTGTGCCTGTTTCGATGAGTCCCTCACCGCGTGCCTAATACATATGGATGACTGATGAGTTTTGGGTAAAGTGTTACAAAAGGATTCTCAAGCCAGTAAAGCAGAATTAAAAACCCAAATGAACCAAACAAAAGCCATTAATGACTGTACAAAGCAAACACTTGTTTAGATTAGATTAGATTGGCTTTGTTGTTCACCTCTGTGGAAATTAAACTGCTGATAAAAGACTAAAAAGGCTGCACAACATTAACAAATGTAACCAAGGCCCAGTCACTCATCCCAGGTCAGACGACTTCAGAGTCCTGCCTGAACAGATATAGTTCACATAATTACACAGAAAAAAATGCTTCATGATATATGCACCTACACTGTCATTCCTATTGTATAAAGGACAAAGTGACAATGGATTTATTTAAAGGACTGAAAAGTGTCATAAGTAAGACAGGTTTTGTAACCGCACTTACCCAGAGGGCACTCCTGTCTCTACTCCTCTGCTACTTATTCACGTCACTGTAATGGTATGAAGTGGTCTTCATCATTATTGGTTTGTGGTGCTGATAGCATTGCTGCAGTAAAGTTTTATTTGCTTACTCTTATTGATTTTTTTTAACCCACTTTTATTGATTTTTTTACCACTTTAATATTTTTACTTTGTTTTATGTGAGCCCATGAATGCAAATTCCTATCAACTGCGTTACAATGAAGTATTGAAACGTTGACTCATGACTTAAAAATTGACCTACTCTTTTCTTTTTCTTGGTGTCTGTGGATTTCGCTCTTTGTGTTCTAGTTGAAAATGCAATGGACTCTCTCTTGGAGCTGTCCGTGGCTGCTGAAGTTGCAGCCCCTTCATCTTCTCATGTCTCCGGCTTCGAGCGCACTGCTGCAGCCCTGCTCAGCCCACAGCAATTTTATGAACCTAGACCAGACTCTGGCTTCTCCAAACCATTGCAGCTGCCCTCCTCTCCTCCCTCCACAAGCCTCCTTACAGAAGAGCTGGACCTGCTAGTTGATAAAGAGCTAGAGATACTAAACAATCAACAAGGCGTTAAGGAAGAGCGGCACAGCAGCCATTATTCATCTGTTGCTACATCCCTTTCCTCTTTCCCTCCACCACCATTCCCACACCAGGTCCTCCCAGAGCTGCTTCAGTCCAGCCTGCAGCCTGGATCTAGAGGGCCTTCTGGAGGTGGCCTGGTGGAGCATATTTCTGGAGCTTCCTCTCCGCTCGACCAGCTCAGCAATTGGGAAGATGAGATCATTGAGGAGCAGCAGCCGATGGTGGATTTCACACTTCTGATGACAGAGACACCTGCAGACAAGACAAAACCGCCGTTGGACCTGGCAGCGTCGGGGCGTCCCTCGGCTTTCCAGGTGTATAAAAAGCAAGACCCGTCACACACTCTCTCAGACAAGACCGGGGTCATTCCCTCTAAAGCGATAATCGGAGGAGCAAGATCCAAGGTGAACACGTTGAATCAGGAGCCGCTTGGCTACATGCCGTCGCCCTGGAACTTGCAGGCTCCGGTGTTTTCTCCCCATATCCACGGCAACCAAGGGCCAACCTTCATTACCCCCGTGGCTTCCAAGTGGCCCGGGCAACCCAGGCAGGTCAGCCAAGCACCTCTAAGACCTTCTGCTACTATTCCAAAGTCCTGGGTCCAGCCTGCTGCGCCACATCCTCCTGCCCAATACAACAGGCTGCGCTTGGAAGGGAGGGTCCTTGTGCTGCTACGTGGTGCTCCAGGATCTGGCAAGTCGACCATGGCAAGGTAAGAAGGTTGGGATACTCTAAATAGCAACACTCTTTGCCCTTTATTAGCATATGCTAGGATGGGTCAATATAGGATTTTTATCACAGGTCGTGATAAAAACACACAATGAGTTGATCCTGGTGAATTTACATTATCTATCTATAACCGGGAATATCCTCAAGATATCACACTTGCTATCTTGGTAGAGAAGTAAAATTTGAATCTGATTTAAATAATACAGGAATTATCATATAAGAAAGAACAGATTCATGCAACGTTGCTATTTAAAAAAAAAAAAAAAAATGTATCCTCTATTTATGCAGAAGTGCCTTTATCATTTATGATTAGCTTATTTGAGATTGCTTGGTTGTTTGTTTTTCATTGAACATTTTAAGCATATTTGGATAACTACAGGGATCGTATCGTGAATCGCAATTATTTTATCCAGGATAATCGTCACATGAAATTTTCATATCGTCCCATGCCTAGAGTGGAGACTTGGTTGCCTGCCAATAATGCCAGAATAAGAAACAACCATTGATTGGAAAGTACTGATTTGGACTGCAAACAAACTGATACTTAAGTTTTTTTTCTTCTACAAGTTAAGACATCACAGACAAACCTTTTTATAAAAAAGGTTGTTCACTCTTGTTTTGTTGGCTTGTAACTATTGAGCTTTTAGGATTGATTTTTACCTTTTTTACTGTTGACCTATTAGATGTCAGGTCAATCTTTTCCCACTGAGAGGGGCCTCAGGTTTTTAGAGCGGGGACTGGCTGTGCCCAGGTCAAGGCTGAAAACTAAAGGTGATCATGCGTTGACTGTTGGTGACTTCACTCAATGATTGCACATCTTTTGTTGTTTTCTTTTGCTTTGGCAGATTTTTTAACATGACCTTTATCATGTAAAATACTTTGTAACTTATGTTTTAAAAGATTCCTTCTAGGCTAAATAAAGTTGCTTCCTTGTGTAAAAAACATCCAGATGCTAAAAAAAGACATATTTGAGGACATTCTTCGCTAACATTAAGTGATTTTAGTAATGTTATTAAAGCTGGTGAACAATCTGGTGAAGTACATTTGTTTGCCATTTGAAATCCTTTCGGTTGTAGCACAAATGGAGTCAGTTGTTGTTTATTTAGTTTTACTCGCATACTTGCCAGCAGGTTAATTCAGCACAGTAACCAGTGTTATTGAATGGTGTGTGTGTGTGTGTGTGTGTGTGTGTGTGTGTGTGTGTGTGTGTGTGTGTGTGTGTGTGTGTGTGTGTGTGTGTGTGTGTGTGTGTGTGTGTGTGTGTGTGTGTGTGTGTGTGTAGAGCCTTATTAGAGCACAACCGAGGTGGAGTTAGACTGAGCACTGACGATTATTTCACTCGGCAAGGACACTATCAGTTTGACCCCACGGCTCTGGGGGAGGCCCATGAGTGGAACCACAAACAAGGTAAACAACACACACGCCGTTCTGATAAGAAGTGATGCTGCAGTAGCAAGTAAATAGATTTTTTTTTTTTTTTTAAATCTATGTAATTGAGTGAGTGAGTATTATGACAAATGTGTTGATTCTCTTGTGCTGTCTCTTTTGTGTTATCCATAGCCAAGGAGGCTTTTGAAAAGGCCGCTAACCCCATCATCATTGACAACACCAACTTGCAGGGCTGGGAGATGAAGCCTTATGTGGCTCAGGTCAGTCGGCTTGCCTGATATACATAAAGCATGGTAACTCAGATCTCACAACGCTAACTGATTCTGCTGTCGCACCAATTGCTTTGGAGAAGATGTAAAAAAAAACAAAAACAATAAATAACATTAAATTCATGACACTGTGAATGGATTAGTTTTGTAAAATCCCCTTGCAAAGCTGAAAAGCTGTTATAACTAGTAACGCATAACTTTGTTATGAACTGTAAAAAAAAAAAAAGAGTTTGGTCTCCATTTTTAGGCACTGAGACATGGATATAAGGTGCTGTTCCGTGAGCCGGACACTTGGTGGAAGAACAAGCCCAGAGAACTTGAGAGGTGAGAGAGAGAGAGAAATTATAGTAGCATCTGTTTTTCTGGAATGAATTAAAGTATTTTGTTGCAAATGAAGAGCAAAAAGCTGTTTGAGACTATTTTACATATTCCAGTTTTATGTCTTGTATCTGTTTATGTGTGTTTGTGTCTCTTTATGCTTATGCAGACGTACCAAACATAATGTACCAGTGGAAAAAATTCAACGCATGCTTAATGGTTATGAGCGCTTCGTCACAGTCAAGTCCATCATGGGTTCACAGATGCCTGAGGTGAAACAGCGGCTCCTTCTGGAGGACAGAAGCTCACAGTGAGTTTCACCTACAAATGTTTGTCTTGGAGACGGGACATCTGCTTTGTATTACATTGCATTTGGATTAAGAAAGCCCATTTGTGACTCGCATAACCCGGAGAAGCATGTAATTAGTTAATAATTAATAGTAGTCCATGTAAATGTCAATTGGAAAACTGCAAAACTACCACTGATTTAACCGCAATCTACACAACATTTGTTGATATGTGGATGAGATTATGTGTGTCTGTGGGGTGAGACTTTATGTATAATGACATATTTTACAGCTGAAACTCAGTGGAATTGACTGACTGTATTCTAGGAATGCTGAAGATTAAGATTTTTTTACTGAGAACTGACGAAATCTAAGTAATTCATACCAAGCGTTCCATTATTTTTTATTTCACTGCCACCATGTATCTAGTTTCTACAGGTGACTTTACCTGTACATTTCTCAAATTTCAAGCAAAAAAAGTCATATTAATTTGGCATATATTCACATAATATGTGTTAAATGTCTTTCTAATGCAGATGGCTCTCCATTACTGTGTTGCCTTAAGTGAAAAATAGTTTTTGTAAACATCAAAATCACCCTGCAGGTGCCAACAATTTGCAGAGAGTTAGGAAGATCTGTTTTTTGTTACTCTGCCCCACATACGTGGAATACAAAACTTTTAGTTGAACTCATTAATACCACTAAGGCAATTCCAGAGTTTCTTAGTGATTGTAACTATCAATGCATTTACCTTGTATTAAAACCCCCCCAAAAAAACATTGTGGTTAAAATAAATGACGATCATGAGATTTATACTCATCTAATAAACATGAATCATCCAACATCATTGAGCTCAATCAGGCACAATGTTGATATTGTGCTCCCGTCATTAGTTATGTTAATTGTACCATTCATATCTCTCTTGTTTCCTCTAGGCCTATGTCTTCTGAAACACCTCGTCCTGACCTTGTAAGGCAGCCTAGATTGACTGAGGGATTTAAGAAGTCCCGGCCTCAGCTGTATTCTTCTCTCCCTGACGTGTCATCTATTGGTCGTTCTAGTGAGGTGGGAATGCTGGAAGACGACACCCACAAATCTACAGAGTCTCTAAATTTACAATCTGCTGGAAGATTTACGGAACACCCTGAAGTATCCGACGGGGATAATGACATGGATTTGGGGGAATTAGATTCCGAGTTGGACGCCAAGTTAGAGCCAAATCGTCCAATAGGAGATCAGAGAATGCCAGACTGTATTGTGGAATCAGTGATGAGCGAAGATCACCGTGGGGATGAAGTGCCTGTGGCTTTCTCTGAGTCTATTGCACAAAGAGTGAGGAGCGAAAGGCCAAGCAGGAGGTTGGGTTTAGACAGGTTGGAGCCTGCAGATCTGGTGAAAGATACCAACCAATCAGACAGCGAGGCAAGGGAGAAGGAAAAGACAAACGAAGCAGAAGGGCTTGAAATAGAGAGGTTTGGGAGAGAGAAGAGAATGCCTACGATGTTGGATTTTGTAGGAGATTGGCCTTGTGAAGTGTCCCTCGAGCAGCGACAGGTGAGGAGAAGAGAAAGGCATGAGGAAGCAAATGGGAAAGAAGACGAAGGCGTGTCTCAAGAAGCTAACAAAAATAAAATGAAAGTGCAGTCGCGACCGAATGTGACAGAGTTTCAGAAGCTTCTTGATCTTATTCAGACAGGAGCAGCTGACATTCAGACCGCCTCTTCCCGTTCGTCCTCCCTTTCCCCGAACGCTGGAGACGAATTGGAGAAAGAAGAAGAGGCAGTTGGCAGGTTTGGGGAATCCCATGGCAGTAGATCCAACAGTGAGGAGAGGGAGCAAAACATTAACCGAGTTAACAGCAGCAGAGGTGAATTACCTGACTGTGTGTTAGACTGGAAAGCAGCTGAGTCTTGTAACGTCAAGGAATCAAGAATTGATGATTGGGAGGGACTTAAAACTGAAAATGAAGCTAGTAGTACCACAGGAGGAAATGATGTTGTGTTAGAAATTGGCAGAGAAACAGGCTTTGTGGATTTGAAATCAACCAACCAAACAAATCCCTTCTCAGCTCCTACTGCTGATTCACTAGTTAGCTCCAAAACTGTGGAGGCAAATGTTTGCCATGAGGGAGTGGGAAGCCACAATATTAAAGGTGAGGCTGCTACAGAGCCTGCTGCTGGTCATACTCACAATGACGGGAATAACTGCCCAGAGAATGTCAGAGAGACGAGAGTTGAGGCTAATAGGAGTCATATTAGTGAGGTGTGTCAGAGTCCTGTGTGTGGAGGCTCTGTGGAAGCAGAAAGCAGTGCTTTCAGTGGAGGCAGTCAAGAGAGAAGGCAGCGTCAGGGTCGTAGGTCGGGGAAACAGTGCAAACTAGCCCTCACCTTCACTCAAAACTGCCCCGCTTCTTCACTGAATACTCCAGAATGTCCCAATACCTCAGCCCAAAGTATAAACAGCACTCAGGACAGCATTAACACGGATGTTGAACCTGACTCTAACACTAGCCTTAGCCTTAAACCAGACTTTGAGCTGTTCACTGAGTCCAAATCTGAGGCACACCTGCAGCCTCCTTCCCCACTTCCTCTGGTAGACAGAGGCAGCCCCACCCAGACAGAACCTCAAGACTTTGCCCTCCTATGGCGTCTCAACCACCATGACAGCCCTGATGATGCAGTCGTCACTGCGTGCAACCCGTCTGGTGACATCACAGTCCTGTCTGGAGACTCTTCTCGCTTTCTGCCGGAGCTGTCGTCTGTTGTCTCTGCAGCGGTTGCAGTTCACCCCTCCGGCCACAGAGAGGTACCCTACCACGTGGGGCATGAGAAAGGCACACAGGTGGAGGAGAAAGATATCGGATCAAATCAAGACCGGCTTGAGAGCCTGCGCATTCTCAGCCGCCATTTTAAGATGGTTAGTTTTGATACGTTAGAAGATCTGTATGACAAATGCCATCAGGACTTGGAATGGACGACCAACCTGCTGCTGGACTCCGGAGAGAGGTTCTTCAGAGAGGACGACGGTGGGAGAGAGGAGGAGGAGGATGGTGCTGGGGGTGAAGATGTGCAGAACCCATCCAGTCTGTGTGGAGCTTTAGGCAAGCCGGTAGGAACCAGGTTATCTGTGTTGGACCAGCACCACCCTGAAGGTTGGCCTAAGGGAGAGCCAACTGGTGAGGAGGTGACTCGGCAGTCAACCTTTATCACAGATGGTGAATCGGATGAGAGCGCCAATAATACCGACGTGCCAAGTTTCGGAGGTGCAGCTGTTCCAGTCAGAAACAAAGATCATCCTGTTACAACCTCACCCTTAGAAAGACCTACTCAAACAGAACTTAGGCTGCCTCATGCAGTAAACGAAGGAGAGAGATGCGGAGACACTGAACCCAAAGTGACATCAGAAGCTGACCTAGAAGGCGGCGCTTGGGGTGGAAGCTTAGATGATGGAGTAATAATTGAAGAGTCGAGGGTTGAGATCGAGGAGGAGATTGCTAGCATGGACGAGGATCACCGGCTGCTGCAGGCTGCGTTAGAGAAGATGGAGAGAGATCAACAACAGAAGGAGGAGGAGAGGACTGAAAGGAGGATCATGGAGGAGAGAAGGAACAGACACCTGGACATTCAGAGTGTGGAGCTGAAACTCCCCACTGAGATGGCACTGCAGCTCACTGAACTGTTTGGTCCTGTTGGAGTGGACCCAGGTAACTACTAACGCACAGGTGTCACTCTGAAGAAAACCCTTTCAAGCACTAACTGTAACGCTCAAATGGCAATGCAGGCATTAAATACAAAATAAAAAAATGAATAAAGTTGTTTTGTGAAGAATGAAAATAACTTTTAACGGAAGTTATGTTTATACTCTCACATATCCACACCTGGTCAGTTGCTTCACATTTATTTTTTTAAAACAAACAAAGAGTTTGTTTTAAGTCTACTGCTTCTTTCTTTGATCTGAAACTCTTTATGCAGTTAAGAGTTATTAAGGTAAAATTAGCAGTGTTGGGACATCTGCATTCAGTGGTCAAATAATCCTTAATCTTGTTTTTAAATCTTCCATGCTTATTCAATATTGGAGTTTAAGGTGACTGCAAACACTTTTAAAAGCACATTCACCAAAGGTTGCAGCTACTGATGGTTTTAGGAGTCATTAGAGAACATAAACATAAATTAAATAATGAGGCAGTTTGTGTAATATGGCCTTTCTAAAGAAAAATGTACAATGTGGGTCTGATTGTCTGTTTTGTAAAATTACAAAGCATGTTGCAGGCAGTGAGATTCTACGAACAGAAATGATGTTTAACACGCTGTTAAGACGATCTGACAAGCAGCTTGTTCGAAAACATACAGAGACATGTTGTTTTCATTAATGAGTTGCCGAACCATAAAAAATAAGTCTCTTCATACTTCCCTGGTAGTCACAACTGACGAGGGAATCTGTCCTCTCTGGTCCACAATATTCAGGTTCATGCTCCACTGATGACTATGCAGTGCAGATTGACCTGAACTTGGCTAAACTGCTCCACCAGAAGTGGAAGGAAACCATTCAGGTGAGCTCTTTAAAGCGACTGTAATCGATATCTTTACAATAACAAGGTAACAAATGAAAACGTGAGAGGGTTCGCTTGTAGTTATAATCCGAATCTACAGCTCCCTTTGGCTTTACAGAGCTTCAATCATCAGTTTTTGCAGATTTAATATTTGGCAGCATCAGTTCTATCCATGTAATTAGAAATGTATATATTTAGGGCACATATTCTTATCTGAACCAGAGTTAGCGATAATCTAATTTACATCTGTAGTCCCTGCGTAGGAAACGGAGAATAACATCTCTTAAATCTACCCTGATATTCTGATTTACTGCGAGTTGGTCTCCGTTTGTTAACGTGACGGTGAATGCTGTTTTTACAGGAAAAGCAGAGACAAGCAAGTCTTTCATTTCACTTGCTTCAGGAAAGTAAGTACACGCACACTTGGACACAAATTTTAAAGCCACGGAGCATCATGTAATAATAATGGCAGCATTCATTTGCTCAGCATACGGTCAATACATTTACATTCACAGACACGCATATACACATAGAAACTTGCATGTAAAATCAAGCCTGACTTGTCTGCTCAGTTCAGTTTTTGAACCAAAAACTATCTATTATCTAAATGTTTGTTAGGTTGGTTCACCCTGAATTCAAAAGCCTAACATGTAATGTCAGCTGCAATTAAGATTTAAGAAAGATGTCCTATCGACATTACATCTGTTGCATGTTTGCTATCTAACAGTGTTTACCCGTACTGTCCCAGTCAATCAAAGAAATCCTACTGGTAACAACGTTTTTCAGACGTAACGTCATTTTGTTTGACGACCTTTCAATGTGTAGGCTCAGTGCACTGGGGTGAGTCGCAGGTGTCCAGAGCTGGATCACGAGAGCGGACACAGCCAGCACGTTTCCTGATTAGTGCAGATGATTACGAGTCACTGGACGGCCAACCAGACGGCCGTGGACAGGTGCCATTCATGGACCACTGGAATGTGTCCCGCCCTCATGTGTCTCTTAGAGATATTATTAAAGAGGAGCAGGTTTTGCAGAAGAACGTGGAAAAGGTAACCCATACGTTTATTTTAGATTAGATTCTACATTTATTGTTTTGTACAAAATATCATTACATTTATACACTGAAAATGAAAGGAAGAAACATAATAAGATATATGGATTTTATATATAACCCAAAAGTCCCAAACAAAAGTAAATATACACACTACTACATTTTTCATTTCTTTTTCAAATTTATTCCACAAATTGCATTCTTTGTTTTTGTTAACTTAATTCATAATGACTCACTCTAGTTTTGAACAACTTCTGAATACAGTCTGTCAGCATCTTAGTATTTACCTCATACTTTAATTGTGCAGTTTTAAAGTCCAACAAATCTCCAAATTTGAGAGCACGTGAGTTAATAAATAATATGTTTACATGCACACATGTCCCGGTTTGTTCCCCACACATAACCCCTTTCCAACCCTCCTCCTCTAAGACCAGACAAAGCCGCGCAGACCTCGACCGGCGTGATGGAGCCGCCCTGTTGAAAGAGAACCAACTTTTCTCCCTCTTCCCCACCATTGACAGGCTTTTCCTCCAGGACATCTTCAGAAACAACAAGTAAGATAACAACTGTGACAGAGACACTTTATCATCGTATATTTGATAACGGTTGCTAATGCTCTCTTTTCTTTAGCAAGCAACACTGTGTGTATCTGATGTGTTGAAGAACAGCTCTTCACTGCTGACTAACTTGTATATTTGTTTATCTTTGCATAGTTATAGCCTGAACCAGACGGAGCTGTTCCTTCACTCTCTACTGGACGAAGAGCCCGTCAAGACAGTGGTCGCCCCAGAGGCTCGGTCCGACCACCTCAGAGCAGCCAGCAAGGAGCGGGAGAAGGTATTCACAAACACAGGCAGAGACATGTGACAGACAGATGTTTGACACGTATACTCATGCCATTCACTCTTAGCATTTACATTTTTCATTTACACACAGTAACAAGAACTTTGATGCCATCATTCACATCTCAAACTGACTAAAGGCTGCACAGTTGAGACTTTAAATATCTGCAGTAAAAAAAAATCATTAAAGTTACTGATGACTTTTTCCACCCTTAATTAGCTGTCTGTTTCACTATGTCCCTTTTTTTTTTTTTAAATTTGCAGAGGCAGAAGCCCTTGGAGTCAACCGTACCTGACTATCAAGATACGGAGGACCCGGCGTACGAGGACTTCAGGGCCGAGGCCAGCCAACAAAGGGGCCGACAGCTCGAGTGTTTTTCCAAGGCTGCTGAGGCCTACAAGCAAGGAAGCAAAGACGTGGCTGCATTTTACGCGCAGCAGGTGAGGAGCTGAATGTTTTACCGTAATATTGTCAGTGCAGGGGGGAAAAATACTATATTAGAGGTAATGTTTCAAACTTTGTTTAATTTTATTGAGCTTTCCTCATATTTGTTTGTTTCGAAAGTGCAGCCCTTCTTTTATTAACAAATTCTCCGCTCACAGTAAATTCATTTGCATCACCTCTTCTATAGGGACACCTGCATGGCCAGCGGATGCGTGAGGCGAATCACCGTGCAGCAGGTCAGATTTTTGAGAGGGTCAACTCATCGCTGCTGCCCAGCAATATCCTGGACCTCCACGGGCTGCATGTAGATGAGGCCCTGGAGCACCTGGCCCAGGTCTTACAGGACAAAACCACAGGTAACTAGAAGGGCACTCGGAGAGCGCAGACCTCCGCTAAGTCCAAATGGCTTATCCCTCAATCTTAACGAAACGCTTGTGTTCCTGCCCCTTCGTCAAAGTTTGTGCGTGCTGCTGCTCTTAACTGTATTGTGTGTGTCGTGCTCTTCTCCTTTGGCCTCTTTCTGTGTAGAATGTGAGCAGGGTCTGTGTCGACCTCAGCTCTCTGTCATCACAGGAAGAGGGAACCACAGCCAGGGAGGCGTGGCTCGCATCCGCCCCGCCGTTATAGACTACCTCACCAACAAACACTACAGGTATACACACACACTCGCACTCACACTCACACACACGCATGCAAAACACACTTGCACAACATGTTCATTGTCACCCACCTTTTCTCCTATCTCCTCATCTCTCAGGTTCATGGAGCCAAAGCCAGGTCTCGTGTTGGTCTCTTTGAAGTGAGAAGAACCAGGTTTATTGGCTTCAAGCTAAAGCTGCTATACGAGGAGTACACACACACACACACTCACACACACTCTGTCTCTCTCTACTTCTACCACGCCACATATATAATTATTACAGTATATACAGTGTGTACCACACTCCTCGTTTTCTCTTCTGTCAGTCAGTTAGCAGTCATATAGCCACCAGCAATTTAAATGAATTCTAGTCTTAATCTTTAAAATCATAATCTTAATCAGATTTTAACAAGAATATTTGTTCTTTTGTGTTCATGAAAAATAACTGCATATGTGTGAAACACAAATAAGTTACTTTTATGCAGCTGTAAAGCTAGAATGTATGTACATTTAAAATTTGAAAATGTTTTATACTTGCGTATTATGCTTTGCATTTATCTTTAAGGCTTTTAAAGCGATTTTTAAGAAAGATCCCTGTGCTTTGAAGTCTTAATGTTAAATAAGGTGTTATTTATTCATTCTTACATTTACTATTCTGGAATCATGTTTGAGACATATTGTGATGATTTTATGAAGCTTCAAATGAATCAGGATTGCATGCTGTCTGCTTGGAGGTTGCTCTCTAGGAATTTAAGTATTATGGCATCCTTTTTGAGACACTAAAAAGCATTTTATTTGGCGCAGATTCTACATTTAATGCATGCCATCTATCGGAGACGTTATCACAGAACCAGGCTGAGAAGAAGGCTGAGTGTTTTTCTCTTGCTTGCAGTGCGCTTACGTGTGTCTTGCTCACGAGGAGTTGTGCCTGAAACTCCCCAGATGATCAAAAAGCCAATGAATAGGTTTACCAACCTTGTGAAATAGTCTAAACATCCTCCTTTGAGTTCTGCAGCAACCGATCTCCTGTCTTTTAGCCTCAGCAACATACTGCAACTGTTCATTTACGTAAGGTCAAGCCTAGCTGCTAATATATCGATATTCAAACTCAGGTAAAAAATTCATCATTGTTAGGTTTTCTCTTTCGAGGACGATTTCTTTCTTTCTCCAGCCGGTTCCTGGTAGCTATTTTTTTTTAACGCATTGTGCCAAATTTTGTAGTGGTTGTTTTCCTCAGGTTGCTACACTATTTTTGTAGGTTTAAGATAGCTTCTGTTTTTCTATCTGTGTAATATTTTTTCATAATGGTTCAACAACAGTGTTAACACATTTTACTGATTGTATTTAATGTTGTGAACACATCATTTATAAAGAGAAATGTTTATTCTTTTTTTATTCAATTGTTCAAATACTTTTACAGAGAATATTGTATAAAAACTTGTGGAATAAACTATTTGTTTACAGTTTAAGACTTGTGTGTGTATGGGTTTATATCAATGGATATGTATCATAGAGGAAAATATAAGGCTGTGTTAAAATTTGTTTAACAAAAGGCCACATAACACGGATAAGTTTTAGTCATTTTATTCTGTAGACCTGCCAGTTTGTGAGTGATATCGCATATATTGTGCCTTTTTTAAAAGTGGTAATAATGCTGATGAAGAGGGACAGTATAATTCATGCCATTTACAATGATGCTTCCTACAAGTTAATGCAAAGAGATCATGTACTTTAAATGATAACTACTGTTCTATAGCTTCACCAACATGGACAGGAAGGACGCCGTCTGTATAAAACCAGATTTACCAACAAAGCTCTCTCACTAGGACAAAAATCTGACATACCATTTACAGATTATTTAAAACAAATAGCTTTGAAGCGGTTTGGGACCTCCAGGGAAATACCTTTAGATTAGGAGATGAATAAGATGCATCTTCTAAGTGACATCACTTGAAGCAATTTATCAGTTTTTGCGGGCAGCTCCCTCTGGAGATACAAAACACTTCATAGATATTTTTTCATATATTTTGTATTTGTTCCGCTTACAGCAGTGCACAACACCAGAAAAGAAAAAAAAAAGAAAAAAGATTCAGTATCAAACACATTCCATGACCGAAAAGGAGCACGGAGAACAAAAATCTTATTTTGCCTGCCCCTTACTCAAAACATAAATGAACAGCAGAAATAGAGGGTCTCTCAATTACAGTTACTTAATAACCAAAATGGCTACAGTATCGTGAGAAAAAGAATAATCAAGGGCCGTACACATTAATAATTCACCATCAACTAAGGAAACCGATTACCTGACACTTCATTTAGCCTAGTCCAATTATTCTTTCTTTATCCGTTTTTCTTGAACAGAAAAAATATTTCTACAACCCTAAACAGAATTTGATGTGTAAAATTGGTTGAGTCCTCCTTTAACAATTCGAGCGCGTCGAACATTGAGTTGGAGGTGGTTTTCTTTTGATTACAGACACAAGTTTACCTTCTCTGTTTATCAAAATACCTCACCGGTGTGATCGCGGCAAACCACCTACAAGTTTCTAAAAGAATGTATTTGTGCTAGCTGTGAGCTCTGCTGCTTGTGTTATACCAGATAAAATGGTACAAATCCACAACAGAGGAGAAAGAAAAAAAACACCTATTATAACGCACAGCTGCTGTGGGGGAGGCGAGCTGAGTCACACCTCCACACTGCAACTAGCGGATGTGTTTTACTTTTCTTTTCCCTGATGATTTCTCACTTCCCTCCTCTACTTACCAACCTCGGCTTAGGCAGGCAGGTGCCAAAATATTTCGTCCCTGTGTCTGTTTAGTCACAAATTAATATAGAGTTTAACAAATGCGTTTGAGGGTATCGGGTTCGGCACATTATAATTAATAACAAACCGTTACTGGAGTTTAAAGGCTTTTTTTTTTTTTTTTTGTCTTCAGTCTTCAGAGGCGGCAGCCAGCATCCGCCCGTTAAAGATTGAAAAGACTGACAAGAAAGGTAATTATCTTTTTCCATGTCTTGATTCTACTCTATTCTATTTGGAGAGGTATTTAAGACTGCATAATGTGGGCAAAAACCTACACTTGTATTTACATTAAAACTATTAAATCAACCAGTGAGGTCTGCAGGGTGTATTACTCTCTCATCGGAAGAAAAAGATCATTTTTCATGAGCATTTTTAAATATTGTTTGTTACCTAAAAGAACAGCACGTTACAAGAAGTAAGAAGAGTCAAACCATTTGCACTGAGGGTTTGAGCCTTGTTTTATAACTTTATTCATTTATTTATATATTAGGCATATGTATTGCTCTCACAATGGTCTAAGAGTAAGACTTCTTCCTGAGAGATAATTTAATAAGTTGAATTGTGGAAAAAAAACACTCAAAGTGTCCCATTTACGTTGTGGAGGTCTTTCCATCTATGTGTCATGGCAGGTGGTTTTGAGGTTGTGACTTGTTACCTCTGCTACTTAAATGCACTTGTTAAGCTGTACGCGCCAGAGAAGTCATAAGAAACCATCAGCAGTATTTTGTTGATCACAATAAAAAGAACCATCAAGATTTATACCAATAACTGTATCAGACAATAACATAGAGACATCCTCCTCCATTATCAGATGTCCGTTTATGCTGCAAACTGCAGAATCAAGACTGGTTATGAGCGAGATACATTAGAGTAAATGGAGACAGACACACAGGCCATATGTATGAGCTTGATAATACAGCAAACATGGATATGTTGTTAATGAGCTCCTGTTAAAGTCTGCAGTATCAAGCTGTGAATTCTGGGTCACACCCAATCACACAAATCTTTACTTCCGTATTTAATCCCTACTTTGTTATACATGTCATACTTTAACCATCCTCTGTAAATATAAAATAAGGCTGTCACAAAAACAAAAGTTGTCATCTGCCACATGCGGTACTCTAGCAGTTGACTAGTTCTACATTGTTTAGGCAGATATTTCTTATATGTCATGTAAGACGTATTGTATTAAGAGCCACGTTGCTGTCATTTTGTACGCCAGGCTGCATGTTGTACGAGAAGAAACTGTCAACTGTCTGAAGAAACGTACAAATAAGGTTTCAGTTAACCGAACGATTTGCTAAAGCATTTCCGTTACAGTCGTTTTAAAGTCAGACGACACATTGCTTACAGATGCCTCATGTTCGTAACATGTCCTCTCTTCATCAGTAGATTTCCTGCCTCAACCCTGAGAGGTTTGATCTGTGAGGGCAGAATGACAGCCATCATTAGAGAGAAGGACCAACCCCTGACCTCGCTGCAGAGACCCAGCTGAAGAGAGACGAACCAAGAGGTCCCAAAGAACTAAGTCGTTATGTCAAATGTGTGTGAAGCTCGCTGCTGGAGAACTGACTCTACATAACTGCTCCAAGAACTCTGAAAAGAGAGACATTATAGTTCAGTGCAACAGGCTGAATGACCGCTGAAATCTCCAGAAATGGAGTTACCATAAGACAGGGCTACAAAACACCTACTATGAAAACTACCACCTGAACACAGAAGTACAGCACACACAGATGAGTGATCGCTGCCTTTGACTACCTTGTGAACCCTGTGCCTCTCCGGATCGATAAGATCCAGAGAAACTACCCCTAAGACTTTCCCCCACGGAACCACAACCATCTAGAGGAGTGAGACCGTCATGAGCGGCCTGGAAGAGTTGTCGCTGAAGTGCGTCCTGGTCGGGGACAGTGCCGTGGGCAAGACTGCTCTGCTGGTCCGCTTCACCTCAGAAACCTTCCCGGACACCTACAAGCCCACAGTGTTTGAGAACACAGGGGTGGAGGTGTACATGGACGGGGTTCAGATCAGCCTGGGTCTGTGGGACACGGCAGGCAACGACAACTTCAGAGAAATCCGACCGAGATCCTACCAGCAGGCCGACGTCGTCCTCATCTGCTACTCTGTGGCCAACCCTAACTCGTTAGCCAGCGTCCAGCATAAGTGGATCGCTGAGGTTCGAGAGAACTTGCCCAGGGCGCCAGTGCTGCTTGTTGCCACCCAGACAGATCTGCGGGAGATGGGGGCGCATCGGGGCAGGTGCATCTCAGCAGCGGAGGGGAGAAGCGTGGCTCAAGAAGTCCACGCTAAGGGCTACCTAGAGTGCTCCTCCTTAAGTAACCGTGGTGTGCAGCAGGTGTTCGAGTATGCAGTGCGAACGGCCGTAAATCAGGCCAAGAAACAGGCCAGGCGACGGATCTTCAGCATCAACCAGTGCAAGGTCTTTTGACCTTTGACCTTGACCTGGCGGGCACCCGAGCCTTCATGAGATGGCAATCTTTCTAATAATGCGTCTTAGCGTGCTGTTCAAACTCAGATACAAGAACCCAAAGTTGTATTTTTCTTATATACGTAGGGTTCTTCTTCACTAATGGGTGTCCTGCACCCTACAAAAGACTCCCCTAAAGTCACACCATATTTAAAACGGAAAATACTTTGATTTAGTCAAGCAAAGTTACACAAGTGGAAGTGCTACTTTTGTGTGATCCAGGGAGAGACGTGAAGAAAAGAGTTAATTTTTGATTCCTATGATCTGTTTGTGAAGTGAACAACAGCACATCACATGGAAGTATTTCAAATGGGGCATCAGAGAATGTTTGTGGTTCAGAAATACTCCATTTTGCAGGTAATGGCTTTCTTAAATTAAAGTATTTAAAGCTTTAATGTCGACACTGCATGTCCTTTCTTAATATCTCAGTTTGTGGTTGGATCGGCAAATTAACTTTTTAATTGCAGTGTAAAATAACTGAGTGCCTTTATTGCCACAAATAAAATGAGAGCGCGCGTAGAGAGCAAAGATTCACAGTTGCATGGAGCTTTTACAGATTTGTCAAAATCAAACAAGGAAAAGTCTATTCCTGTGCTCCTAAAATGTAATTAATATGAAATTAGCAATTAATGGTGAGTACATGGTGACATTTATCAGCATTGATTTGACCATATTGTGTGGATTTTTCAGGTTCTAAATTTAGCATTTTCTTTATTATTTCTCCAGAGTGGATAACATTTCATTAAACCTGACTAGGAAATAGGTCATGTTTCACTAGGTTATACGTACATTTTCTGTCATATCTTTTTTTAGAGATACCTGTATTTGTATTGTTAGAAACGTTGACATCTGTTGCATTGAAATCAAATTTGACAAATGCATGACAAAAACCTTAAAACATTTATAAAACGTTTGTGTTGGTTTATACAAGATACAAGACATAATCGAGAAGTTTATTTTATGTCAGTAGAGGATCCAATTTATTTATTTTTATTCTACAAGAAAGTAAAGGGCAATTTTGACACATTTTGTTGAAACCATATGCTACATAAAATATCCATATTTTTGTGGATTTTTTTGTGAATTGTATTTCTTTTAACTGTATACCTCCTTTTAGAAAATATAAAAAAAAAAAAATTAAGACCTGCTGCCTATGTATCTTGCAAACTGTCCCCATCCCTGTCCCATAAATTAAAACTAAGGATTCAACATTTTGACACGGTATTGTTTTATTTATTTCTGTACAGTTTGTTTACCCATGGCAAATAAAACATTGGAAAATCATCTATAATCTACGAGTTTTTGTTTTTGTCCCCTTGGATTCCTTTTCTATCTTTTTGAGAGAGTTTGCGTTGGATTTGAATATAAGTGTGCATTCATTATGAAAGCACCCTTTTCTGCCTTACTTGACTCAAATAAACGCTATAAGAATCCTTAAAGGGTATCATTTATACACTTAGTATTAGAACAGCTGGTGTTCATGTTTTGTTAATCACATATATGTAATATCAAACATATTACAGTATGGAATATTAAGCTACCGTTTGCCAAACCTACAATATGTGTGAAATCTGTATTAGAATACACTTTATATAAGATTATACATCATTTCATTTATACATTTTTACATTATTCTTATTGGGATTTTTTTAATCACATTTTTGTCATTTGACTAGATTATCAAAGGCCATTTTTTTGGATAATGAGTAGGTCAAACAATTTAGTTTACAAAGCCATGAAACAATGCTGTCAGACATGTGCTGTGTGTCTCTAATAAAACATTCAAACAAGCTTAATTGAGTTGCAACATGGGAACCGTATGACTGTAAATCTTTGTATTTATTCAAGTCAAGTCAGTTTTATCTATTTTGCCTCAAATCGCAATCTTACCTTAGAGGGCACATGTATATGTCATGGTATATCCTTAGAGCCTAATACACACCAGTGCAGTCATAGAACAACAGTACCTACATTATATGTCCCTAAATGGGACATATGTGAGTCTCTATGTGTGTGTTCGGAGGTTTGAATATGCATGTGTTAAATGAGGAAATTAACGCTGTCTGTGTTGAAATATTTATTGTAGCTGAATGATAACGAAAGCACAAAAAAGGACGACCGGGAACAGCAAACAACCAGGAAAACAGTTCAGAAAAGCTGTTGCTCCCCCTCATGTTGTCTCCCGCTCTTTCTCTACATTCCTCCATCTTATGTGATGTTCAAAGGCTGCTGAGGATGAGAGATACAAGACAGGCTTTTCAAGGATACGCTGAAAAACACCTAACCACATCCCAACACACACACACACACACGCACAATATGTACATTATAAAGTCAAACTTGTGCAAACACACACAGCGACCCGCACACGTTCACTCATTCTGTCTCTTATGCACACACACTCGTGCTTGAACACATAACTATGCATTCACACTCGTATTACCGAGTCATGTAGATAAAACATGCACAGGACAGACCTGAACGTGGTACGCACTTTGTGGAAGTCAAACTTTATTGAGGTAGTATAACTTGACAAAAATCTCAAACCTTCTCAGATTATACTTATGAACCATTTAAGTAATCGAAATAACAATCCATAATAGTACTTACTATTTTACTACAATAAACCTCTACTATGTTGTCTTTTACAAGTTCTTTTGGACATTAAAGAGAGTATTATCTTTTTAGGTAAAAGTATAGAAGTATTAGCATCAAAATGTACTTAGAGTACAGAAAGTAAAAGTACTCATTCTGCACAACGGCCATTTTCAGAATAATATATCTTACATTATTGAATTATAAATATTGATGGATTCATTTTTTCATCACTTTCAATGTTGCAGCTGGTAAAAGAGGAGCTTATTTGTTTTTACTATATATACTTCCTGGTAGCTCGGAAATTTCCCCAAGTGATCGATAACGTTTTATCTTAACTTATCATAATACATTATCAATTATTTGTTGATAATATGCTGTATTAATTATCTGAATGTGAATATTCAAAATAACTAAAATGATCAAATAAATGTAGTGGAGTAAAAAGTACAATATATGCCTCTGAATTGTAATGGGGTAGAAGAATAAAGTAGCAGGAAATGGGAATACTGAAGTAGAGTACAAGTACTTAGTATTTAAGTACAGTACTTGTGTAAATGTACTTATTTTATTGAGTTTACCACATAGAATCCAATAATATACTCACATGATCAAATTTGAATATTCGTTTGAATACTGTCTGTAATACTGTTAGTAGGTTTTGAGTTTCAACAAAGACTTTGACAGTTAAGCATGTTTGACTGCCTGTTGTGGCCACATCTTTCATCTCTCAATGTGCTCTCCCACAACTACCACAATGCCTTACCCCTCTCTCACTGTCTGCACACACACACGCGCACACACACACACACGCGCACACACACACACACACACGCGCACACACACACACACACATTGGCATACTTCTCTAGGGCCTCTGATGTTATCCAAGGAGCTGTTACATTTTACCTTCTTCACAGCAGAGGGGGATTTAACAAGCTACATAAAGTCGTATCTAACGTAATTAAAATGAGCTCCACCTTTACCAGTTGCAACATTAAAATGATGTACACATGAATCATTGATGATTATAATGCAATAATGTCATTTTTAAAAAAAGTATGAAATGAGCTATTCTAGATAATGAACACTTTTACTTTTGGTACTTCAAGTTTATTCTAATTTTCATACTTTTGTACTTGTATTTTTTACTTAAGTAAACGATCGGAGTACTTCTTCTCTGACTCCTCAGCTCTACGGATCCTGGTACTTAGTGTTGTAAAGTAAAATATATTGTCGGCTTTAGCTACACAGAGAATAGTTGTCATCAGTTCATTGTTGCTTTTTTTTTTTCTTTCATGGGATTTGTTGACTATAAGATAATTATAGAATATCAGCAGACTTAATCAAGTCAACCACACCTGTGTTGCTCACCCTGATCCAGATGACTGAAGTACTGTATACATGAAGTGATTTCTACGTCTGCAGGCGAGCATTGTTCACTAGACATTGCTGATTGTCAAACACACACTTCCTTAGCTGTTACTACACCACTGCTCTTCGCTTTTTCTGTCGTTCTCTGTGTATCTACCTCTCTGTCTTTCTTTAACTGTCTCACCCTCTTGAGCTCCCCCACTCTCTTTCCTCTTCTGCCACCATGCACAACTCCTGATTTACTCACTCATTTACCATTTTTATTCACAAGCCTCTTCTGCCTGTCTGCCTGTCTATCTGTCTGTCTGTCTGTCTGTCTGTCTGTCTGCCTGTCTGTCTGTCTATCTGTCTGCCTGTCTGCCTGTCTGTCTGTCTGTCTGTCTGTCTGTCTGCCTGTCTGTTTCTTTCTCTCTCACTCACACACACACACACACACACACACACACACACACACAGGAAACACCTGTCCTATGCGAGCTCAGTACCACAGAAACTCAGTGACACATTAACACATCACATCAGACGCAGTACTCTGCAGAATAACAGAGTAGAACAATTGTCAGTAACATTTCTTACTTTGATGCAGTAGTTTTAATTTACTGTAAACTACCCTGTATGTGATGTAATCCAAGCACTGAGTCAAATAAAGTTATGAGTAAAAACAAAAAGACTTTTGAAGAAGAGCATAACCTTTTGTCTTTCAGCTGCCTTCGTAAACAAAAGTATAACATTCGGCTTGATGGTTCTCATTTTAAAGATATATTCTAAATATTAGAAATATAGTGATCACACCCATATTCTACTCTAAAACAATAATGTAAGATTGATTTCTCTAGCCTCTGAATATCCTTCCACATGTACATTTATTTCAATACATACAAACGTATACATTCTATAAGTACTGTATATTCTAAAACCTGAACTAATATGCAGTGTGGACATCTTAGAAAAACATATACAGTAGGCTATATTTCAACGTTACCCCGTTTACATTTACACAATCTACAAACTCTGAACCAGCAGCTATATTCAGTATATATATTTCTCTGCTCTTCTTTTTTTCTCAAGAATTTTCTCTTTCCAATAATAATACATAATAATCAATTTTCCAAAACACACACACAAAACGAAACAAAAATGCAGAAAAAAAACAAAATAGATTAATACAGCATGGGACCTGGACATGCAAAAAAAAAAAAAAAGTATAAAAAGCATCTAACACAATCAAGGTTTTTTGCATAAAATTGAAACATGACAGAATAAAAACACAATTTATTTCCACAGTAATCCTTGCTTTATCGTGAACATTATAACAACAAAATGCATTAATCCGCATGTATTACAAAGGCCAATCACTGATCTACATCCGCGGTACAGCTTTACTCTTCTTAAGTTAAAGATTCCTATTTACAGAGTGATCCTGATCCTGACACCTGATCCTGGATCTGCGTGAAGTTCATTGCCATGTAGCGTTTGTGTGTGTGTGTGTGTGTGTGTGTGTGTGTGTGTGTGTGTGTGTGT